>OX376213.1:2345901-2945901 GCA_947363905.1 Lithophane semibrunnea | reverse complement strand
TTCGATATGTATTATGCTTGTGAAGTTTCGCCAGCTAATTTAATGTAGCGTTGTATTTCTTACAGACAGAATAATAAGCCTGCAATACATTTTTTTTACTTGTCTTCAGTTTATTATTGACTGTATTTTTTAACCGAGTATTAATAAATAAATATTAATTACTCGGTTAAAAAATACAGTCAATCACCGAGTATTATTCCTTATTTATTATATGACTGACACAGCGTTTATATTTAAATCGATAGATGGCAGTAAGGGAAATATTTAATTTTAACTTAAATAATTGTTAAACAAAAAACTATGCTAATTATTATGGGCCAGTTTCTCGAATGAGAATGTTTTTCATGAAAATTCACGCTACCAGTTGGCGCTACTTTGACAAGAGGTCTTCCATTTCAACAATGAATATAAAATATTTATGATGACGTTCATCATTCATTCGTTTATCATTCAGTCAAACTTAATAAAGAAAATATAGGCGCTTTAGACTCTTTTGACAGGTCTCAGTGCTGCCAGAAAACCTTCAATAACGCATAGTATGACAAATTGTCAAGCGCGCGTAAACTCCTGCGATTGCTGTTGATAAATCATTCAACCAATCACAGTAGTTTACGATCGCTTGACAATTTGTCACATTAATTTTGACATAACTTTCGTTCGAGAAACTGGATGATTTCTTACATAAGTACCACATTTTCATTCGTCGCGCGTATCGCCATGTCACTTATGTCACTTTTTGTTCGGTGAATCTGAACGCGTGGTCGCGTCAACAGATGGCGCTTTCCAGTTTTTCGAACAAAAAGTGATGGATGGACGTGACGATTGCTTTTCCATAAGACGCGGGGTAACCCAGCTCAATAGATTTATTTTCCCGTAAAAAACATGGTATGCTAGAAATCATATTACAAGTAATTATTATGATAACCATACTTATTGATAAAAATACATAAAGTAAGCGAATATATTAGAAATAAACTATTTAGTTTTATACTAAAAAACGTGATTTTTAAGACCACTGATTTGTAAGCCAATTCAATTTAATCTGCCGAAAAATGTAAAATATACAATCATAATGTACCAAGTTCTTCTAACAGAACAGACAGCTGCGCTGCTGGGGAGTTTGTTGCGCCACTTCTTCTTCCCAGTTAAAGCACTAGGAAGTGGTGAAGGGTGGGCGTTTTGGGGGACTGTCTTATGTAATTTTGACGAACTAGACGACCAGGACCGCGACCAGTGATTGCAGCGACCAAGTAAACTATAGAAACCGATACGAATCGCGCACTTGGTCGCAACGGCCAACTAACCACGAATCACGACTGGCCCAAGTCGGGGCCGTCTAGTGCGCGTAATCTCTTATTGTTTTTCAGTCAACATTTAACATGAGATTTTACATTAGATTTACTAAACAGAGATATTATTAGGCTTTCAGAAAACTGGGTGATTCTTAATTTTTATTGCTTTATAACTCTTATAAGTCACCAAGCTTTTAAAAGTTAAATATAAAAATATATAGTTAAGTATATAAAAATAAAATATAATTCAAATTCATTTTAAGGTAGGCAAAAAAAAAACGAGACAAAAATTTTTGTTTTTGTATGGTACAATTTTCTATTAGTAATAACTTTTTTTTTGTACTAGCGCTTTCGGCGAATAATATTCAACGAAAAATGAGTGTTATTGGCACTCAAATTAATAATTAAATAGGGTACAAAGAAAAACTTCACCCTCACGTGCAAAAGGAACAAAATAGAATTCAAGTATAAAAAAAAAAATATCCTTATTTGTAAGCCTTTGTTTTTATGCACAGTTTTGACATGAATAGAATAAGTTGATTACATGCATTATTTATGTAAGAATATTTAATGTATTTAATTATTATGTAAAATACATACTTCTTCAATGAGCAAAATAATAATAACTAAATTTAAATAGAAAATCCATTTTATTGCTTAAACGTTAACTTTGCTACATAATATAAAATCCATATAATTAGAAGATTTATATTTAAATACTTCTATAACTATAAATATTTCATGTTAAAGAAATACTATTTTAAAAATAGAGTGTTAAGGAAAACTCTTTTTGAGACTATAAAAAGTTTAGGAGTAAAGAACTATTTACTTAGCCAAAATAATTTTATAAGTGTATTTTTCATTTGAAAGTCGATACTTTTGTCTAGAGATATGTATAAAAAAAACATAACAAACATAAAAAGACCATTAAAGCCTTGAAAAAAAAGGGCAAGAAAATAGCTAAGATAAATTAATGTGTACTAGCCAAAAAAATTAAGTAGATTTTGGCAAATAAACATTTATTTAAAACAAAAATATTATTAAATAAATAAATAATATGATTTTTTATAAATACATTATTATATTGTGTGGCACTACCCAAGGGTAAAATAAACTATCTTATAAATGTAACAGGAACTTATGAAATGGAAGAACTGATTTTATAGATTTTTTTTTATAAATACGTTATTATAGAAAAAACTTCACATGATAGATTTTTAATCCAATTCATAATAATTTATGACGCTTTCGCAGTCATATTTTTCAACCACCAAATATTATATTTTAACACACAAATAAAAACATATTTCATATAATTTACCCATCCCAATGGGCGCTGTTATAATTTCTAACGCGACGATATCGTGAACGTTCACGTCCGCGTCACGGCATCACGATAACACAGAGAAGTGAAATGTATGAAAATACAGCATGTAACAAAAACCCTGTCCGATCCGAAAGGGGCACATAGGTACTGCAATAACATAACAAAAAAAAAATTAAATTATTGAAAATAAAAAAGTTTTTAGTACCAAAATTACCCCAATTTCATTATAAGTTAGCAAATTTTCTATGGAGGTCATATGTAAAGACTTGTAGACACCCGCTAGACGACCGCCGCCTGTGCCCCATGTAAATAAAATACCCCATTGAAAAAAAATGCGACGAATTTTTTTTTCCTTTTTTTTTTTTAAAAAAAACCATGTAATAGGCTCTCAGTATGATTCTTAACAAAACCTCACGTATCGGATAGGGTTTTTTTTTAACACGTCCGTCCACGATATCATTTTAACGTGCACTTAATTAGATACATTTAATGGAGGTAGACGTCCATATCGTGGCGTTAGAAAATATAAAAGCGCGCAAAAAAATAAAATTTAATAGAAAAAAAAAGTTGAATTTGATTTCAAAATATTTTAACATTGTAGAAATATTATAGTAAATATAAATTCCATTTTATGTATAATGTCCTTTTCAGACCCGTAGAGACACTGATCGTCTAAAACTTATGTAAATAATGGCTTAAATATGGTGTTGGCGATACTAGAAGATAAAAGATTTTAAAATTGTTTTTTTTTTTTAATTAGCTCTATTTTTTTAATTCCACTGTGTGTGCAAACCTTAAAATTAATGTATTATTTTAATCAACGGTTACTCAGTAAATATTCGTGGTCAAAGCCGCATGACGAACTTGTCAAAAATGAATGAAAATGACCATTTTCCGTAGGCCACACAATCTAATTTCAAGTTACAGCCAAAATGGCCAATATCTTCGATATTTATTTATTTAAACTTTTCGCACTCAAAATAATGGCAGATTTAATGCCTTAGGCATTCTCTACCAGTCAACCAAGGGTGGTGAAGAGATTAGATGGCAGGTGCGGAGAGGAAAAAAAATACAATATAATATATCATAATGATAAGACAGGTTTTACAGTATAAAATAAAAATGTCTCTTCAAATCCTAGCCTCGCCAACACAAACTACCCTAAAGAGTACAAAATATACTTATTTATCGCTGATCCGAAGTTCGGCCAGTTCCTGCTCCTCATCCACCTCGTCTTCATCATCAGAACCGTGGATAGACGCGGCCGGGGTTGTACCTCCTAAAATGGTAATAAGAGAGTTAATTTCCAGGAGTACAGACTTTCAAAAACAGGGTTCAATTTATTTGCGAGTCCTTGGAGTTTCTTGCCCGTTCTTCTCCATAGAGATCTACGTTTTGGAATGGGCAACTAGCTTCAACTTTCTGACTAACTGACCGACTCTTTGACAATTCAAATAATCATCAATATTGATGGTTAATGTGAAATTATAAAATACAAAACATATTTAGGGACGTCTAATTTTGTCATCTTTATTAGATGCAATACAAAGCTACAGCGAGCTTGCTTACACCACACGTATCATCACCGCAATATAAACGGGTTTGTCGACGGAAGAATAGACAACATGACTGAATAAATAAATGACAGATTGTTATTCTTTATCTGTCACTTTGTCTATTCTTCCGTCGACAAAACCCGTTTCTTCGGTGGTCATGCTACGCGTGCAGGAAGTAGCAGTCTCTGAGTTGATGGGTTATTTTCATATAACCGTAAATATAGTTTTTTTTTACTTTCATTTCTACACAGTTGTTTTTCGATACCAACAGAGACATGAATAGCATCATACGTTTCCGGCACCATACAAATTAAGGTGCTAAATCTCAAGTGCTTATATCGTGCATATAATCACAAAAATCCTAGTGTAACAAAAGTGCCGAATTCTCGAGTAAGTTTTGTCAGAACAAAAACCATGTGCCGAAATATCTAGTATTGCCAATACAAAAAAAAACTAAAACTACCACAAAAACTTTTTTTTGTGTAAAAAACCTTTCTAAAGTCCCTCTGAATTGTGACCAAAAACCCGATCGTGATAAACCAAGATTCAGGGCTGCCAGAGTTTCCATTTTCCCCGGATTCATCGTTGTTATTTTTAGGCTGGCAACCACCACAACGCCATCTGTCAACATCGTTTATACTATTTTAGTCGCTATAGCTTTGAAATAAGGACGGTGTTGGGGTGTCTTTATTTCAAAGGGATAGCGCGTAATAGTTATTGACAGATGACGTGTAGGTGAAAAAATATCTATAATTTTATGGCCGCTAACAGTACTCGCAATCAGTTCAGGCCAATTTATTTTCCTTACTACGCTATGCTTTTCGCTAGAAATTCCTGCATTATGTAAAACAATTACTATCTCAGATTTAATGCGCGGGAAGTGCAGCATACAGCAGTTTTCACAGCCAATGAAATATCAACCTTGTATGAGTTGAAATGAAGCCGAAAATAAAATTAATTAATTAATCTCAAACATCCGTGCCTGTATGGCACCAGCACGCTTAGAATGACTACAATAGAAACGGATTTTGTCGACGGAAGAATAGACAAAACGACAGATAGTGATTGTTTATCTGTCATTTTGTCTATTCTTCCGTCGACAAAACTCGTAGAAAACTTGTTTTATGGTTGTCATTCTACGCGTGCAGGTTATGTTTAAACATTTTCGGCTTTATTTTAACGACTGCAAAGTTGACAAAGAGTGTTTTCTTGCCAATTTAAACCGAACTTCGTCAAGAGTTGCCAGCTTATCATGTATTATTTCTACATTATATCAAGAAAACTAGAAGAATTCCTACAAAATATACAAAATCACGTCATTTCTGCACACACAAAAAATCCCAATACGTTTTAAAGGCAGCCCTGAATAAAACCTAACCTAATTCTCAACTCCATCAGCACAATCCTGCAACTTCGCAATCAGCTGATCAATCTGTTCCGCCACAGCTTCGTTCAACGGCTCCAGAAAATTCTCATTCGGCGTTCGGTAATGTTCGTGCTCGGATTCGGTAAAGTTCGGCTTTTCGAAGCTGATCTCAAGGCTCGGGTCGTCACCGTCGTCAGTAATATCGAGAATTTCCAGAGATTTTTGCAAGTTGATTAGATTTTTCGTTTGAACGTCTATTTTTTCGTCGGAAGTTTGACTCTGTTCGTCCTTCGTTTCTTTTTCCGTTGAGATTTGGCGTTCGCGGCGTACTGGTGGTGTTTAAGACAGTTACTTCTGTATACAGTATGCAAGGGTAAACACCGTTGTCACTCAAACCATGGGTAGTTGACTTAAATATAAAAATAAATGACCCAGTAACAACAAATAAAAAACCTTATTTTCCTTAAAAGATTTTAAAAAGTAAATATCTGTCACTGTCCCGATACTCATGGATACGCGTTCGAGAGAGCTGCGAAACAGCTGACGGTCGGTCATGTAACGCCCCGCGCGCCCCGCCCGCCCCCGCCAACCGCCGCCCGCCGTGTTAAGACGCAAGTTCGTTGCCGTTGCGTGTAAGGTGAAATATTCTTGTGGAAAAATGTAGAAAGTTTTTTTTTCCATTGATTTTACGTTCTATAAATGAAACCAAACCACTGGTTTCAAGGATAACGGTGTTTACACTAACACCCTGTATAGGCTGTTAGTGAAATGAACGACGGTGAATGAATATAACGTTTTCTTTTTATTGTTTTCGGTCATTTATTTTTATATTCAAGTCAACTACCCATGGTTTCAATGACAAGAGTGTTTACCCTTACATCCTGTATTCTAGAGAAAATATTCTGCGTGACTTACATCTTAAAATTGAGCAGTTTCGATTTTGAAAGAAGTGGTATTTATACTTCTTTAACGCGTATGTCGCGGTCTGAGAATGTTTACCACCTTAAGGCTTCTAATTGCATGCACACATGTATGTCACAAGGTTGTGATTCAAAATTCACACCCATTTTCTTTGTTAAATCTCATTATGGTAATGTGTCAACTTTAAAATTACGATATAGCATTTTAGACTTTACTGCACACAGTGTGGTAAAGAATCTAATTCGAAAACTGTAAACATTTTTAGACCGCGACATTATTACGTACTGACGATGCAATATCACACTTGCTGTTGTTGTGTAAAAAGAGGCGGCAGTATTCGTGTTGTATAGCTCCCTCTCTCTTTTACTAGAACTATTAATAACTTTATAAAATCGCCAAGGCTCACTCTCGCAGTCTTAAAACGTGCGTGTAGAACGGTGATACATTAAATCTAATGTCTCCCTCTCACGTTTAATGACCACAACTACCAAGAACGGCCACAAAATCAAAAGTCATTTATTCAAATTACACTGAGAGTGAGAATCAGCACTTTTCGAACGTCAAAATTACATAAGACAGTCCCCCGGCACGCCCACCCTTCACCACTTCTTAGTGCTTTAGCTGGGGAGAAGAAGTGGCGCAACTAACTCCCCAGCAGCACAGCTGTCTGTCCAGTTAGAATAACTTAAAAAAGAGGTCTCAAAACGAAATTGCATCGTCAATAGTCGTTAAACAGGCAGCCGTACATCAGTTGACGTTGACAGCAACCATATCGTTGCAATAAGGTTGATCTTCGTTTAACATCTGAGGCCCTAGACAAATTGACATTCTATCAGCGATAACGATGGTGGAAAAGGCAAAAATGTATTGGACTGACATAAGCTATCGAAAAGCTTATGTCAATCCTGTTGTAAGTCGTTGTAGAAATAAGAAACGCTTTCGAAGCGATTGTCATTTGTCTAGGCCCTCTGCCGCGTAGCATGACAACCGTAGAAACGGGTTTTGTCGACGGAAGAATAGACAAAATTACAGATGCTGTGTTCAATCGATTCATCAATCTGCTTGTAAGAGGTGCGGGTTGATGAATCGACGTTGTTTCTCCACTTTTATTTCTGTACCTTCTAACATACTTTTAAGCCTTTTGTAACTAAAAGAAAGGTTGTGATTAAAAAAATATATTTAAACAATAAATATAATTTTAAATTTTTTATTTACATTTTTTTTCTCATCATCTGTCATTTTGTCTATTCTTCCGTCGACAAAACCCGTTTCTATGGCGACCCGTTCTGATGTGCGGCAGATTGTACCTATTTCAAAACTTCTAAAAATAAAGGTATACTTACTAGAATGGGTAGGACTGGGCGGTTCAGAGATCGGTCGCGGGTAGTTGAATCTCTTGCCCAATTCCTGATCCATATGGTCCACATAGTCTGGGTACACGATCTTCAGGGCTTCGGCGCGCGCTTGGCGGTAGTACTGTAATATAGTAATAGTCCATTTATTTGTGAGAATATTGTTAGATAGAGATGTTACATAGTTTTTGAAGTACATAATATTCTGCCGTTTCCGGCATACAAATATATTTCCAGGGTTTTGGTTAGTTTTGTTGGTCACACATTGAATTGGCATTGAAGTAAATAGATTAGGATAACATTCAAATTGGAGGAGCACGTGGCTAAGTAATAACAGCCGCTCGGGTCGATCCATCAGGTTAAGCTACGCTTGCCGGGGTTGGTCCGTAGATGGGTGACCGTTTTCACATATCGAGACTCCTCCGTGCCTCGGAAAGCACGTTAAGCCGTTGGTCCCGGCTGTCATTTGTGGATCTTTGACAGTCGTTAGGAGTCGTCAGAAGCACGAAAGTCTGACAACCAGTCTATAGACTGGTTATAACCAAGGGGTATCGTATTACCCAGTTGTGGAGGTCAGATAGGCAGTCGCTCCATGTAAAATACTGGTATTCAGCTGCATCCGGATAGACTGGAAGCCGACCCCAACATAGTTGGGAAAAGGCTAGGCAGATTGATTGGATAACATTCAAATTGAAAATTAGTCAAGTATTAGTAATTATAGAAATGTCAGAAGGATAGAATTAGGTCAAAGATAATAGAAGAAAATATAATACTGTTTCCTAATATTTATGTCAACTTTTATTCATAAAATCATTAATCGAGTAGTAGCATTTATTTAGAAGATAATTGAATAATTTACTTTTAACTGACCTAAAGTTTAGAGTTTTAAAACAGTCTGGTAGTTTATTATAAAGTTTGGTCGTCATACAAAATACATTATTAGAGAATAGTTTATTATTTCGTCTAGGTACATGGAACATGTGAACTTGTGAACTCTGTGGGGGGAATAGTTTGGTATTAAGAGGAAATAGGGTCGGTCTTTTTCAACATACAAAAAGTCATAATTCGAGGTTCGGCTCTCGTCTATTTCCTCCTCCAATATTGGACAATTTGAAAGATATTTTATAAATTGAATAAGAAGGATATTTACTGTGCCCTATGTTTTTCTTATTCATTTATAGTTGTCAAATCTGTACAATAGGCCTCTGATGACAGCGGTCTAAACAGACTATTTTGAACACTTTCTGAGGGTTCGAGTGGTTACGATAATGTATCATCAAAACGGACATTTTTTTTTTTTTATATTATTGTTTTTAGTATTAGTATATTGGGACTTGGCGCCTAATTCAATAAATAATGTTTTTAGAGCGAGAGGAGCTCGTGGCTAAGTTATAACAGCCGCACGGGTCGATCGATCAGGTTAAGCTACGCGACGCGGTTGGTCCGCGGATAGGTGACCATCTTTACATACTCCTCCTTGTTTCGGAAAGCCCGTTAAGCCGTCATTTCGGGTAGTGAGAAGCCCGAAAGTCTGACAATCAGTCTTACAAAGGTTACCGTGTTACCCAGTTACTGGGTTGTGGAGGTCAGATAGGCAGTCGCTTCATGTAAAATACTGGTATTCAGCTACATCTGGTTAGACTGGAAGCCGACCCCAACATAGTTGGAAAAAGGCTTAATTTGATACTCACAATGCCCAAATTCCTCCAATCTAGAAGATCCGACAATCTTTCAGTTCTGTTCCTCTGTATGATACGCTGCCTCCGTGTGAGTCTAAAAAGTAAGAAAAAAAACTTTAGTTCACAAAACTACCCCCCTAACTGTCTTTCTCCTTATAACTAACGGTTTATTTATCTGGTACTAGCTGCGCCCTTCGGTTTCACCCGCGTAAGTCTAGATCCCGTGGGAATATCGGGATAAAAAGTCTACCCATGTGCCAAATTTCATCTAAATCCGTTCAGCCGTCTTGGCGTGAAAGCGTAAAAAACAAATAAACAAACTCACTTTCATATATTTTATAACTAGCTTCCGCCCGCGGCTTCGCCCGCGTGGTATGTCGATAAAATGTAGCCTATGTCCTTTCTTAGGCTCTAGACTATCTGTGACCAAATTTCATTTAAGTCGGTTCAGTAGTTTTAGCGTGAAAGCGCGACAGACAGACAGACAGACAGATAGACATATAGACAGATTTACTTTCGCATTTATAATATTAGTAAAGAGTAAGAATTAGTTAGGATAGTTTGCCTGATACCGCTGTGCCGCGCTTTAGTTACGCGGGCGGCTCCCGGGCGCAGTGGGGCGCTCATTGGTCTACGCTGCCACCCGCGAGCCACGCGTTCTTAAGGTCAACATTTTTTTGAAGACGTAAAAGCACAGATTAGTACAGATACATCACTCCGCAAAATTATTTAAATAAAAAGCGACTCTTGCTACGACACAATAGAGTGCAATTCAGGCGTCAAAGCCAAAGTGACATTCTATCAGCGATAAGGATGATTGAAAATCAAAAATGTATAGGACTGACATAAGCTATCGAAAAGCTTATGTCAAAGTCGTTGTAGAAATACGAAACGCTTTCGAAGCGATTGTCACTTGTCTAGGCCCAGTCACACAACGCTAATTACCTACAGTTATATTCACCTAGAAGTTGCCTCTCTTTCTATCGCATAACTCTTATATCTTCTGACTACGTTTCACTCACTGAATTGGCGCGACAAGACGAGCCCGCGGCTTGTAGCTTCATACCTAAAATGCGGAGTGCGCCTTCTGTAATATTCTGTGGTACAAAGTACTTTTAAAAGTTACTTACTTGGTAAAATCGTACATATACTGCGCTAATTGTTGTACGGAACCTTCCAAGGATATGTACCGGCGATCCACCACGTAGATACCGTACGACATAGGATCTGCTATGTGCTCCTGCATGAAGCAGCCGAAACCTGAAACAATTATATTAAAAGTAGATTTTTGCTTTATGTTACCACCACCTATAAAAATGGTAATCTGCCTAGCCTTTTCCCACCTATGTTGAGGTCGACTTCCAGTCTAACCGGATGCAGCTGAATACCAGTATTGCCTATCGGACCTCCACAACCTAGTAACTGGATAATACGATACCCCTTGGTAAGACTCCCTTAATCCGTGGATGGATCCGTGCCTCGGAAAGCACGTTAACCCGTTGGTCCCGGCTGTCAATCGTGGATCTTTGACAGTCGTTACGGGTCGTCAGAAGCCCGAAAGTCTAACAACCAGTCTTACCAAGGGGTATCGTGTTACCCAATAACTAAGTTGTGGAGGTCAGATAGGCAGTCGCTCCATGTAAAATACTGTCTGTCTGTCTTTCTTGGCTTTTTAATTGGTCTGAGCATAAAAGTCGAAAAGTCACAAAAGTCGAAAAATCGTAAAAGTCGAAAAAGTCACAAAAGTCGAAAAAATCACAAAACTCGAAAAAGTCACAAAAGTTGAAAAAGTCATAAAATCTTGCTCATTCACCTGACAGGTTGGTGGTGACGCTGGGGATGCCCATGACGGTGCACTCGGCCGGCGTGTAGCCCCACGGCTCGTAGTACGACGGGAACACGCCCAGATGGCAACCTCGCACGAACTCCTCGTAATCCAGCCCGAAGAGCGGGTTAGTTGAGGTGAGGAATTCTGGGTGGAATATTACCTGGAAAACATACATTATTGAGGTTTTTAAGGTTCCGAACTTAAGCTCGTGGTTAAGTAATAATAGCCGCACCGGGTCGATCCATCCGGTTGAGCTACTGTATTGGTGTATTATACTGGAGTCGTTTATGTATTTTATCTACACCCAGCTATAAATCCTCTATAAAAGTTTCTGAAACAGTTAGCTTATTGCCATCATTAAAACAGCCAGTGTCATAGTAATCATAATATCATCCAAACGGGTGTTATATTGTTGTACTGAATTTCATAATGCAACTCATTTCAAAAAAAGAACATTGTCATTCACGAGCGTTTCACTAACAAAGCACCGTAATTTAAAAACAAAACACATTCGAATTCGAAATATTCGAATTCACGTCGTACCGCGCCATTTTTGTTCGATATTGGTATTGCAAAGAAACTTTTATAGAAGATTCATGTCATGGGGTGTAAATAAAGTCTTGTATGAAACTGTAAATAATTAGGTATTAAAACACCCCTTATTATATAACAGTTGCATAAATAACTATTAAGCCACTTCTTGTATACAGAAAACGTTGCTAGACAAACGCACAGTATACATAAATAACAATATTATGTCTCGGCTCTCAGTAGATAAACCTTCCGCGTCCGTGCGTAACTGCCGTGCACTCAATACTGTTGCGTTCACTAACATTTCAAAGCGCGTCGTTTTGGCCGTTTTCTATGAAGTTAGAATACTGTTACTTAATTATGATACAGTTAAAACCAGTTTTTAGGAAGAACGCGTTTTCCCTAGTTAGAACTATTTTTTTTTTAATTTAGAACTTAAAATTAAAACTGAACAATATTTTTACTGTGTTCTATCGAAGAATTGTATGGTTTTGGGTGTGGTGTGTATGTGTGTGTCGTTCGCTAATGTCGTAAATATAAATAATAACTTACCTTAACTTTATCATTGACTGTGTTAAAGAGCTCACACCTTCTGATTGAATTCAACACGGGGTCGCTCCAATCATCAACCTGTAGAAAAGATAAAATGAGAACTTCATAGTGTTTTTTTTTACAGCCATCGGCGAGAGAAATAGGTAAGTTGACAAAAACAAAATTGTCTGTCAGATAGATTATTAAAAAATATTGGACACGCATTTTTTTTTCTTTTTTTACGTATACAGGAATTAAGGCAAGCCCAAAACACACACAGAGCGGGAGCGGGTCGGGTCGTTTTCATCGCGTGAGTCGCGCGGTTCATCGTGTTCACACAGAGCGCGGGCGCGGGGCGGCAGCGGGTCGGGCGCGTGTCGGGCGCGGGTCGGGCGCGGTTGTACTTTGACAAGCGGCAGCGGTTGCAGTGTGAAAATGTCGGGTGATTCTGACACGGACGAAGAATTATTATTTTTACTATTATAGATATTATAAGTTATTTTTACTTATTTTAAAAAGAAGAACGCGAAAATGGAAAGGTTGTAGGTTCATGACATTAATTAAAAAAGACATCAATATGGAGAATATCATCGATACGTGCATTGCAACGAATATAACGACGCTTCACCCGCATTGCTATTCTGTAACCATCTAACCTTGAAAACTTAGGTGAAGTGAGCGTGGAGTGAGTCATTCTCATCGATACCTACTGATGCTAACGCAAGTGAAAGTTCACTCTAAGCTCACTTTGATATTTTACTACACTTAGTTTTCACGGAGATATTTTTACAGAATAGCACAACCGCTCCCGACCCGCGCTGTTGTGTCAGCGGGCGCGGCTCCCGCGCGGGTCCCGCTCCGCGCCCGACCCGCGCCCGCGTTCTGTGTGTTGACATCCATATAATTCCTTGAATTACAATTTATGACACCCGCCGTACTCCCGCGCCCGACCCGCTCCCGCCCCGCGCTGTTGTGTCGGCGGGTGGCGGGCGCGGCTCCCGCTCCGCGCCCGACCCGCGCCCGCGTTCTGTGTGTTGATATCCATATAATTCCTTGAATTACAAATTATTATACCCGCCGTACTCCCGCGCCCGACCCGCTCCCGCCCCGCACCCGCTCTGTGTGTGTTTTGGGCTTAAGGCAATACATTGAGTTAAAACGTGGCATGACGTAACCGCCGGTAGATTTTATACTGACTTGTGACAACGACTTAGAAGTCTTGGTATGAAAAATCGTTGTTTACGATATTGCGGAACGTAACGCACGCAAACAATTGTGTTTATGGTTGCATGCAACGGTTGAGAGATTGTGGGGGTATTCACAATTAAGTAATAACATTCAAACCTGCTTTCTTTAAAAAAAACGTCTGAAAAAGTTGGAACTTTAACCTTCAATATCTCCGTAACCAGAAGGTTCCCAGGTGTGTTCCGGAACAAGAAAATTATCACAATGACGGGAATAACAAGTGACTTTCGGCATCGTTAAGTGTCTACACCCGTTATT
This sequence comes from Lithophane semibrunnea, assembly GCA_947363905.1. Taxonomy (NCBI): domain Eukaryota; kingdom Metazoa; phylum Arthropoda; class Insecta; order Lepidoptera; family Noctuidae; genus Lithophane; species Lithophane semibrunnea. Next base: position 2,932,015 of record OX376213.1, on the reverse strand, counting down.
TAGAAAAAGTAAAGAAAAAGTGTTTACTTACAAAATACAATAGACGCAGATATATTTAGTAACCTATTCCGCTTGACTATTCTTCAAGAGTCATAAAAACCCTGTAAGAAATCGACACGTGTTTCACCTCTCAACGAGGCATCTTCAGGATGACGATTGACCAATTGCAAACCAGAACGCGACGTGTTACCACACCGAGCGCTGGACGCTAAGGGTTCTATTGTATTTTATAATGGATTTCCGCAAAGTCACGCATGAATCAAATAACTATGTATACTTACAACATTATGTGTAGTGATGGGCGGTAATCCGTCTCTTTGCAAACTGTAAATACACCTCTTTAGACGTACTGTGTCTTCTTTTAACATAAGGTCAGATGAGTCGGGAAGATGGCCACTGTAATAGGTAAGATTTAGTTAGATGTAAAAATTTTGAAAAAAGATGGAAATCATAGCAAAGCCAGATCGTCTAGGTAATAGACAATTAGGGTCAGCTCAAACCGCGATGTGAAGCGACGCGACGCTGCGCGCACTTTTTAACAATTATCGAACCTATTTTCTTCACGAAAAGGTATAATTTCAGTGCGAGGGTTGACACGTGTCAAAGTACGCTGAGATACGCGGTGCTGCGCAGCGCGTATACCATAATGTGTAGTTAATACATTCGATATTGTATCGGATCATAAAAAGTGCGCGTCGCGTTGTGTCTCGGTGTGAACTGACCCTTACTTTAATTTTTACCATTATTATAAAATTAGAATGCTAGAACGCCTTTAACCCTCCCCATAAAATAAAATCATCACACCTGTATTCCCCGAAGGGTTATGCAGAGGTCCACGTAATAATTCACCCATATTTCGCCAGTTATGTTTAAGTCCCATGTAATAGGGGGCGAGCCTGTTGCCATCAACCGGGTACAAATCATTACGGACTGCTACTGAGAAATTTCAGATGAAAAAACCCAATAACACTATGCCCGACCGGGGAATCGAGCCCAGGACCTCATCCGCAGTAGCGCTTGCGACCAATAGACCAACTAGACAGTCAATCAGTTATAACGTTGGTTTCTATAGGATGTGTCCTAAGTAAAGCAGCTGGTTTCTATAGACAGGGCCCTATAACCGGCAGCTGGCTACAGTCGGGCGGGGCCTATAACTGGCAGCTGGCTACAGTCGGGCGGGCCCTATAACCGGCAGCTGGCTACAGTCGGGCGGGGCCAATAACCGGCAGCTGGCTATAGTCGGGCGGGCCCTATAACCGGCAGCTGGCTACAGTCGGGCGGGGCCAATAACCGGCAGCTGGCTACAGTCGGGCGGGGCCAATAACCGGCTGGTGGCTACAGTCGGGCGAGGCCTATAACCAGCACACTCACCTCAGACAGATGTCGTACATTCTCCTGCCTATTTTCTGCTGTATATCATTGATGGTGTCCCTCAAAGCTTTGGTCACAGCATGGCCGCGGAGACTCTCCACATTGAAGTTGTTCGTTTTAGCGGGGAATATCATGAAGGCGACTACTGTCGTGTCGGAGCCTGAAGACTGGGAAGAAAAGTGAAAATGTAATATTTTTGTTCTAAATTATAATAATGTTGGCAAATACAGAATATAGAAGTAAGGCTGATTGTCCACAGAAGCGGAGAGCAGAGGAGCGGAGCGAAGCTGTGCCAATATTAACCAATGGAATTGCATAAAATCTCCGCTCCGCGTCTGTGGACTGGGATTTGCGAAATTGTTTAAAAAATTATACAAAACCGGGAAGCGGAGCGGGGAAGACGAACGGGAAAGACGAACGGGAAAGCGGAACGGGAAAGCTTTCACGCTAAAACGGCTGAACGGATTTGGATGAAATTTGACACAAGAGTAAACCATAACCTGGAATAGGACATAGGATACTTTTTATCCCGAAACTCCCACGGGATCGAGACTTACGCGGGTGAAACCGCGTGGCGCAGCTAGTAGAATATAATATTTACCTTCAAATAATGGTTTAATCTCGCTAGCGCTTCGATGAATACGTCCGCTCCCTTGTTACCGAATTCGTAACGACCTGCGATGAAGAAATACAGCGTCTTGTCTAGGTCGAAGTTGAAATGACTGTGAACAAAAAAAAAACAGTGACATTAGGCCCGTATTCCTTACATCCCTACATATTATAAAACAAAGTCTCTGCCGAGTCTGTCTATCGTCCTGTTCGCGATAAACTCAAAAACTACTGCACCGATTTTCATGCTGTTTTCACCAATGGATAGAGTGGTTCTCGAGGAAGGTTTTAGTATATAATAACCGACATCCACGCGGGTGAAGCCGCGGGCATCACCTAGTTGAACATAAAAGAGTATTTTAAATGTTGAAAAACCTACACTACATCATTTGGTATTCGTATTTTTTAAAAAGCTGCACTGCAATGTATCCATAAGAGTATACATGCAAAAACCCAATGCAGTATTTTGTTAGTTACTGCCCTCAAACGGTGATGGAAAACTTCGTAAACCATATCCTAACTAAAAATTCGAAGACATGTGACATCTACCAACCCGCACTGGGCCCGCGGGGTGGATTACGGCCCACTCGCTCTCAAAGAGGAGGCCTGTGTCCCAGCAGTGGGAACGTTTTAGGCTGATTATGCTATGCTAATGCTAAGTGCATTAGCATAGCATAATCAGCCAGAAAAAAAAACTGTTGTTTGCATTTTGACGAGCTAAGCGAACATAGGGAACAGCTGATTTTATTTACGCAATTTCAGGGTTGGTCCCGTGGTGAAAGTTGTTCAGAATGATGAATACAATGACCCCTTAAGAGATTTCGTGTATGAAAAGATACACCGTCAATATCTTGAAATATGTTTCGTCAGTACCTACATAATACAAGCATGTCGGAGAATCGTCAGGATTTATTCCATTATAATCAGACATCATGTCATTGTGGGCAGAAGATGGGTTTCGTGCAATGAAAACACACTGGGTGCGATACACGGCGTTTATTAAAATCACCAATTAACGCTATAGCCACAAACTACAATAGGGAATATGCATGTATTTTTTAAATATTTTCATTCGATAGTTTACATCGTAAAATAATAGTTTTAAAAAATTCGACGGCAAAAAAGCAATTTGAAGTACATAATTTTTTTTTTTATATCCAACTGATCCGGAATATTTAAACGCCCTCCATTTGGCGCGCTTGGTGTGGTGACGTCACAGACAATGAAAACAAACAAGCAACTGTCAAGTCAGACACATTTTTGTTCCGCCGTTAACTCATATTTTTCAAATTTGCCTTTCTGAAGGCATTTTTCCCGAAAAAAGCTTTAGTCGTCCCAGTGCATAAAGCAGGTGACAAAAAAGTACCTTCAAATTACCGACCCATTTCAATACTTTAATCGACATCTAAAATACTAGAAAAAAATAATTAACAATAGGTTAATGAAGAACTTAGAGTCTAAAGCCATCCTTTCGGATAATCAATTTGGTTTTAGACCAAAATTATCCACAACTGATGCCGTGCAAGATATGACCGATTATATATCTCAAACTCTCAAAACGGTGAAGGAAAACATCGTGAGGAAACCGGCATGTCTTAGAACCAAAAATTCGAAGACATGTGACATCTAGCAACCCGCACTGGGCCCGCGTGGTGGATTACGGCCCACTCCCTCTCATAGAGAGGAGGTCTGTGTCCCAGCAGTGGGAACATTATAGGCTGATTATGTTATGTATATCTCAAGAACTAGACAAAGGTAATCATTCTATTGGTATTTTTCTTGACCTAGCAAAAGCTTTTGATACCGTGTCTGTTCCTATCTTATTGAACAAGCTCGAGAAAATATGTATTCGAGGTAAGCAGCTTAAGATTTTTGCAGACTATTTAGACAACCGCTGTCAATGTGTGAAGATTGGTAATTTTACTAGCTCTGAACTAAAAAATACTTCTTTTGGAGTCCCGCAAGGAAGTATATTAGGACCAACCTTATTTCTTATTTATATAAATGACCTCTGCAGTCTCAATCTAAATTCGGGGAAAATTATATCTTATGCTGATGATACCGTACTCCTATTCTCCGCAAATACAGTACATGAAGTTTGGTTATGTGCACAGCAAGGTTTCAATATAGTTAATAGATGGTTACAACATAACTTACTGACATTAAATGCTGACAAAACTAAATACATACGCTTTTCTTTACGCAACTCAAAGACATCTATGATCAATCCAGATATTCATGCGCATGTATGTAACACAGTTGCAAACTCTAAATGCAATTGCCCAACTATCCTAAATACGAAAACTATAAAATATCTTGAAGTAATTATTGATGCTACTCTTACATTTAAAAATCACATTGAACTATTATGCAGTAGAGTCCGTAAATTGATGTTCATATTCAAGAAAATTAGGCCTTTTGCTGACTCTAAGGTGATAAAACAGGTATATTATGCTTTGTGTCAATCGATAATTACATATTGTATTACTTCATGGGGAGGAGCGGCTAAAACAGTTTTACTACCACTGGAACGCGCGCAAAGAGCTGTTCTGAAAGTATCCACATTCCGGCCTATCCTGTTCCCGACCCAACTTTTATATAAATCTTGCAATGTTCTGACAGTGCGGCAGTTATTCATTATGAATACTTTATTAAAGCAGCACTCTAAATTGCCGAACGGTAGAGTTGTCACTGATAAAAGACGTAAAGACATCTGTATGGATAATTATAGATTAAGGCATTCGTTTATGTATAGATTTTTTATATTCTTAGGCCCATTTTTGTATAATAAAGTAAACGCAATTTTGTCTATGTCTGCATTAAAAACGGTACAATGCAAAAATGTTATTAAAACTTGGTTACAAAATTTGTCTTATGATGACACAGAAAAGTTACTGGTTGTTTTAAGTTAAATATTATTTTTAATTAAGTATTGTCCTATCATTAGTCTGTTAAGTTACTCACTATTTATGAGTACCAATTTTAGAATTATTTGATGCATTATTTAATTAAATAAATATAATAAAATAAATAAATAAAATAAGTCAACGTCAAACACTCCTTTTTGTAGGAGCGTTTGACATTGACTTGACACTTGTTGATATACTTGACATTGACATTTTGATTGCTATCCCGGATTGTTACGTCCCATCCGCTCTTAGATTTTCAAGTATTTGAATTACCCACAGTTTTTAGGGACTTTTTAAAATTAATTTCTCGCTCAAAAAGAAATTTTATTCAAAAATATTGATGGAGGCATAATTCTGAAGTAATATAGTTTATAAAAAAAAATATTTGACCCATATTTGAATCACATGCATATTCCCTATTAATCACAATAACTGAGCACAACGAATCGAGTACAGTGCCGCGACTTCCTAACTTCGATGCGATCAGACACTGAATGTCCTCCTCGCCGTGGACTTAAAACATCACGACTCTGTAGAAGTGCGCTTTTGGTGTGGGTAGATCATGTGATGTCACCAGTGGCGCGCTTGCGATTCGTTTCGTGTCCGTACTATTGACCGGATCCGACAAGCATAATAGAACCGGACTCACCCATAAAAGTGTCCTCTCGCGAACTCATTGATCTTGTCCTTGGCGAGCGCGTGCAGGTTCTGAAACTCGTGCAGCGCGGAGAACTTCTTCACGTTCAGCCCGTTAGGAGTTATGATGTCTGCCTTGCGTTTGAGGAGATGTTCGGCTTCGTATCCTGGGGAGAAACAGAAATAAATAGAACTTCAGGAATCTTAACTATATCCTAACTAATAATATAAAGTACTAGCTGCGCCCCGCAGTTTCACCCGCGTAAGTCTCGATCCCGTGGGCATATCAGGATAAAAAGTATCCTATATGTTAATCCAGGTTATAAACTATCTGTGTGCCAAATTTCATCCAAATCGGTTCAGTAGTTTTTGCGTGAAAGAGTATCCAATAGTATATCAAACATCCATGCATCCATCCATCCATCCATCCATACTTACAAACTTTCGCGTTTATAATATTAGTTAGATAGTTTGTTAGTTTATATAGTACTAGCTGAAGCCTGCCGCTTCGCCCGCGTGGATGTCGGTTATTATACTCGTACACTAAAACCTTCCTCGAGAACCACTCTATCCATTGGTGACAACAGAATGAAAATCGGTGCAGTAGTTTTTTAGTTTATCGCGAACAGGACGACAGACAGACGCGGCGGAGGACTTTGTTTTATAATATTTAAGGATAAGAAGATTATCGGTGCATATACATTTAAATTTAATAAAAATAAAAAAAAGTTATAATTGCGAAAGTGCGTTTGATTGTTTATTTATTTATTTGTTTGTTGCGCTTTCACGCTAAAACGGCTTAACAGATTTGGATGAAAATTGGCAAATGGGTAGAATGTGACCTGGAATAGGACATAGGCCGCCCGCGGCTTCAACCGCGTGGTATGTCGATAAAAAGTACCCTATGTCATTCCCCAGGATGCCATCTATCTCCTTGCTAAATTTTGTCGAAATCCGTTCAGAGGTTTGGGCGTGAAAAGGTAACATAAATACAGACAGACAGACAGACAGAGTTACTTTCAAATTTATAATATTAGTATGGATGCGTGTCATGGGTTGACAATCTGACAGTCACACCACTAGGCTGTGACTGCTCGCGCACGGACTATAGTCTAGTCATACCATTTTTTTTTAATGGATGTTGGGAAATCATCAAATGACTTGGCGGGGTGTTAGACTTTTACTGACTAAAGGGTTTTAGTCATTAAAAGTCTAACTGAATTAACATGGGTGGGTACCCATGTTAATTCAGTTGCCTGTTGCCAAGGTCCTGGTATTTTCGGACTTTCCCGCAACCCTGTTATGCATCGGACCCCGCCAATAGGGAATATGCATGTGATTCAAATATGGGTCAAATATTTTTTTCTATAAACTATGTTACTTCAGAATTATGCCTCCATCAATATTTTTGAATAAAATTTCTTTTTGACCGAGAAATTAATTTTTAAAAAGTCCCAAAAAACTGTGGGTAATTCAAATACTTGAAAAAGCTAAGAGCGGATGTGACGTAACAATCCGGAATAACAATCAAAATGTCAATGTCAAGTCAATCAACAAGTGTCAAGTCAATGTCAAACGCTCATAGAAAAAGGAGTTGTTGACTTGACAGTTGCTTGTCTGTTTTCACGAACTGTGACGTCACCACACCAAGCGCGCCAAATAGAGGGCGTTTAAATAGCCCGGATCGGTTGGATATTTTTAAACATTTTTTTAACTACTTTAAATCGCTTTTTTGCCGTCGAATTTTTTTTTACTATTATTTGACGATGTAAACTATCGAATAAAAATATTAAAAAAATACATGCATATTCCCTATAGTGCTGACATCTCTTTGAGGCGCGCGTGGAACACGACACGCCATCGACCCGGGCCTGGTCCTAATCGGACGGCGAGCTACCCATTGCTCGCCGGCCGCAAGCCCGCGCCTATGGTGGCCGGGACTCCGCCTGGGATTACCGAAGTTTGGTCATACCCGCAATTCAATACAAGCATGATATTAAGTATAAACTTACCAGTAATATCCGAAACGGTAGTGAAAATATGCGTCATGTGTGCGGCCGCGCGCTCCATACAGTAGCGGTGGTAGATCTGTCTCTTACCAGCTTCTTCATCTACAGAGAACTATAACAAAAAGTTATCATTTGTTTATGAATAGTCGTGATCTGAAGGAAATTAAATTGTTTATTCTGTAAATAGGATATTGGAATCACTTTTACACGTCATATTAAAAAATTGTAAAAATAAGCTAGATGAGGTCGGCGTTTCCTATCTGACTACTCTGAGAAGAAAGGCCGAAACAAACTCAGAGGTCACAGTCTATTTTGAAGTCCAGACATAATCTTGGTCAGGCCATATGAGGGCCATGTAGATTAGCGTCTGAAATGGTCTTTTGAGGAAAGAACCACACAGATTTGAGTGGACCTGTCCAGTCAGACCAAGCATTTGTCAGTAATAGTGGAGCTCAACTCAGGGTATAGGTAAAATAATATAAACTTTGTGTATGTTGAAATAAAGTCGAAAAAAAAAACATTTCTTTATCCAATCTAGGTCGCGAATCATATTTTAATCAACATACAACCTGATGCTAACATGAAAATTGCAAAAAAACGTAAGAAAAATTAAATTTCGCGGGCTGCCTTAGCGGTAATCAAGAAAATCAAAAGTACCTTATCCAGATTATTATAGAAATCAGTGTTGCCAGCACACAGATATCTCCCGAGGAGGGTAGCGTGCGTCGTGAATACAGTAGCGACGTCTACGTGGCGGGTCCTGGGAATAAATGCAGAAATTAATCATTTGTCTTGTTTTATTAATTAATCACTAGCTGTGCCCCGCGGTTTCACCCGCATAAGTCCCGATCCCGTGGGAATATCAGGATAAAAAGTATCCTATGTGTTAATCAAGGTTATAAACTATCTGTGTGCCAAATTTCATCCAAATCGCTTCAGTAATTTTTGCGTGAAAGAGTAACAAACATCCATCCATCCATCCATACTTACAAAACTTTCGCGTTTATAATATTAGGTAGATTAGATTATAAGTTAGATTTATGCACCCACATATACAGTATGTTAACTAACAAAAGGGCGTTCCCGCAATAGCATAGCGTCCATAAATGATTTAAAAAATATTAACACTAAAAAAAATTGTTTGATATGCAAAAGAAACCTAATACCTACACACTGTTACCTAACACCTACATTTCACTATGAATATTAAAAAAGCGCCTTCATCCTCTCTCCTGTTAAAAATTAACTTTTGCTGTGCCCGACAGGGTCCATAATTGATTCGATGTCTTAACATACCAACTTATTATGTACAAATTATGGATTGCAATAAAGTATTGAGTATTGAAACATTCTGTACACGCACACTAGTATTTCAACGTAGAAAGACAAGTGTGACAAGTGTGCGTGTACAGAGTGTTTCTTTTCCGTATCAATTTAATATTTTTTGTGAATATTTTACCATAAAAAAGAAAACTTTTAATGAGGTTTTTACCACCGTTTGAGAATTTATTCCGGAAAGTTTATGTGTATAATACGTTAACATAATACGTTAAAGTTACATATAACTAAGAAATCTTGATGTTTTGTCAAGTCTTAAGAACCGGGCGAGGTAGGAGCGGATCGCTAGTTTATAATATTAGTAAGGATTAGTAAAGATGAGTTACCTTTTTTTTTCTGAGGGTGGGAAGTCATCAAATGACTTCTCCCGCTCGGAGGAGGAGCGGAGGGCGTGTCACTTTTACTGACTAAAACCCACCCGTGTTCATTCAGTTGCCTGTTGCCAAGGTCCCGGTATCCCTTTCGGACTAACCCGCAACCCTGGCAGGCATCGGTCCTAGCAGACCCCGACAGTTGTGCTGACATCTCTTTGAGGCGCGCGAGACACACTTGGTGTATTTGTAAATATTCACGACATTTCATTACTCCATACTAATATTATAAATTCGAAAGTAACTCTGTCTGTCTGTCTGTATGTTACCTTTTCACGCCTAAACCACTGAACGGATTTCGATAAAATTTGGCAAGGAGATAGATGGCATCCCGGGGAAGGACATAGGCTACTTTATATCGACATACCACGCGGGCGAAACCGCGGCCGGAAGCTTGTTTATAATATGTAAAGAAGTTAGGATAAGTTACCTGAGCATAATAAGACCAATGCCAGCCTGCCATTCATGGAAATGCGCGACGACTCGCGGCGGAGTGTCACTGTAGCCTTCAGCTGCTTTGCGGAACTGAAAAAAAAATATATATATTAATCAATCTGCCTAGCCTTTTCCCAACTATGTTGGGATCGGCTTCCAGTATAACCGGATGCAGCTGAATACCAGTATTTTACATGACGCGACTGCCTATCTGACCTCCACAATCCAATAACTGGGTTATACGATAACCCTTGGTAAGACTGGTTGTCAGACTTTCGAGCTTCTGACGACCCGTAACGACTGTCAAAGATCCACGAATGGCGGCGAGGACCAACGGCTTAACGTGCATTCCGATACACGGAAGAGTCTCGACATATGTAAAGATGGTCACCCATCCACGGACCAACCCTGGCAAGCGTAGCTTAACCTGGTGGATCGACATGTGCGGCTGTTATTACTTAGCCACAAGCTCTTATAATATAGAATAGAATCGATAAGGTAACGACATGGTTGGATAGAAAAAATATTTTAGGAATATGTGTGTAAGCAAAGATTTAAATCGTTAGATTCGCCAGGTCAAAAGTTGACAGCCTATGAATAGTATTGTCTCGCTCACTCATACTAAAAATCGTAGGATCATTCCATGAAGGACCGCGGGATGTGCTCACTCATTTCAGTATGTAGTATCATACAGATTTTGTTTTTTATTACCTAGTGGATAGCGCCAATCGGAACACTGCAAAACAGGCTTAAAACAGGATTCGAAATTGTAATGATTCTGGAATTATGATAATTCTAGTTAGAGATCGTTTCGATCGATCGTTGATCGTGACAATAATAATATTATGATAATTTTAGAAATTTATAATTTACGATAAAGATGTTTCCTGATAGACAAAAAATGTGGTGGGCCAAATTGTTGAAGGCGACATATCTGGATGACGAACATTATAGCTGACAAAAAATCTGGATGGGAATATCTGGATCGGGTAAATTCTGGATGGCGAAAAATCTGGATGCCGAAAAATCTGGCTGGGGAAAATTCTGGATGGCGAAAATTCTGCATAATGTTAATACTGACCTCGCCAATAAACTGCGCCACCATAAATCCTAGGATCACAGCGTCGTTGGCCTCCACGTCTAGATGCGGTATACCAATGCCGCAGGTGCTCCACAGCTCCTGTTTGTACCCATCCAGCTGCCATGCACCGGAGCCGATGTCGAAGAGAATGATCTGCGGGTTGCCGTCTACCAGCCAGGTTCCAGTGTGGACCTGTGAAAGATGAGATTAGTAGTTTAAAGAAAAATAAAGAAAGAAAGAAGAAATTGTTTATTCTGCACGCATACAAAAAAAAAAGACAAAATAAAAAATAATACAAAAGTAGCCAAAAGCCTCGAATTCAACCAATAAAAAAAATTGACAGTATTGTTCCTTGATTGAGTTTCTTCTGCAAGAGGCTAATTGTGTTCAAAATTCGTAGCTTATTTATGTGTCTGCTAGAAGTATCAAGACCAGTGAGTCAGTCAGTGACAAAATTAAAGAACTTTGACCTGCAATAGTTCTTAAACTATAGGTTCAAATTGAATGTAATTTGGGAATATACCTAGTTATACTAAGTTCTCTTTGTTACTTAAAATTTAGACTTCTAGCTTTATCCCCAACGAAGTTACAGGGGGTCGAAAATGCCCTGAATGGCTTCGAGAAAAGGTGGTACGGCTGTGCCTTTGTTTGTTTTGCTCGACTTGGCGGAGGCACTACTGTGTCCAGATACGAAGAGATCTGCTGTATTTACGTTTTTAACTAAGATCAGACAGCTGTTCGAATTATAATGATAACAATTGGTTATAAATTAACTTTTAAATAAATACATTTATTTATTTTCTTTCTTTCTTTCTTTCCTTCTTTGATTCTTCTTTCTTTTTTTCTTTAACGTACCTTGTAACCCTGGCTCCTCATAGCATTAACAGCGGCAGTGAGCGGTGAGTTCGGAGGGAAGTCAGCCTCCTCAACTTCAGTACGAGCGCATTGTTCTTTGTAGGGGCCTGTTGGGGAGAAAGTAATACATATACATACATATTTAAAGGTATGAGGAACAGGGTGTAAAGTTCACTCATCCTCTATACAGGGTGTTAGGGTAAACACCGTTATCCTTGAAACCAGTGCTTTGGTGTCATTTATAGAACGTAAAATTACTATTTTTATTTTATTTGATTACTTTTTACCACTTGAGTATTTCACCCATTCACCTATGCGCTAGGGCAATGAACTTGCGGCTCAACACGGGGGGGCGGGGAGTGGGACGTGACATGACCGGCCGTGAGCGCGACCCCTCTCTCAGTCAGTCAGCTGTTTCACTAGCGAGCACGATATTGCATAGAAACTTTTTTAAATCTTTTAATGAAAAAAACGTTTTTTTTTTGTTGTTACTCGGTCATTTATTTTTATATTTAAGTCAACTACCCATGGTTTGAATGACAAGAGTGTTGATCCTTACACCCTGTACATAAGGGAGGATCATCCGACTCGACGGGTGTCGTATCTGGCGGGCAACTGCCCAAAGATTAATGTCGGGATCTTGTATAATATACAATATGTTAACTAACACAGGGCGATCCCGTTAACCTGCAATAGTATGGCGTCCATACATGCAAAAAAATATTAACTCATTCATATATATTTTTTTAAATATTAGTAGTGAAATATTCACAAAACGATTAAATTGATAAGTAAAAGAAACACCCTGTACACACACACTTGTATATCAACGTAGAAAGACAAGTGTGCGTATAGAGAGTGTTTATTTTCCGTATCAATTAAATATTTTTTGTGAATATTTTACTAGGTTTTTTTTTATGGCAATATTTTTTTTAGCCTGTGTACTTGAACGCCCTTCGTTAGATAACATACTGTATCTATCTACGTCTATTGTATATTTTATAATGGATTTCCGCAAAGTCAAGCCTGAATCGATTAACTAGCCTAAATCTTACCCAACAAGCAGTAGTTATCCCCCATTTCTTCGGTGGAGACATATGCTTTCGATCTGATCACAGTGTAAATACCACCAACTGAAAAAAAGAAGAAATATAAAATTAAATATGCATAGGTTAATATCATCTGCCTAGCCTTTTCCCAACTACGTTGGGGTCGACTTCCAGTCTAACCGGATACAGCTGAATACCAGTATTTTACATGGAGCGACTGCCTATCTGACCTAAACTCAAACTCAAAGCATTTATTTCAATTAAACCATTTACAGGCACTTTTGAATTGTCAAGGAGTCGGTCAATCAGAAATATGAAGCTAGTTGCCCATTCCAAAGCGTAGTAGGTACCTATGGAGAAGAACGGGCAAGAAACTCCACGGACACTCTTTTAAATCAAAATATTGTTACAATGTAACACCACAACCCAGTAACTGTGTAACTACGATACCCCTTGGTACGACTGGTTGTCAGACTTTCCGGCTTCTAATGATCCGTAACGACTGTCAAAGATCCACGAATGACAGCCGGGACCAACGGCTTAAGGCGGGCCATAGACGTTCAAGTTATTTAATCAAAAAGGCTGGTTCAAACAGTTTGATCAAATAGAAATAAGTATGAAAAAAATATTGAACTTGGCTATACATTGAGTTAAAATGTTCCATGATGTACTTGTGACGTGGCGATCCCCACTCTCAAATTTTAATACATTTTATTTAAGTCATTTTTTATTAATATGATAAGGCAAAAAATTCGTGACTAATATCACAGTTAATCTGTGAACGATAAACAAACAATGGTATTTATTGTAAACGTGTTCATTTTTATAACTAAATACATTGGGTAACTTATAACCTTTTGGGCACCTTTCCCATTGACAGCGATGCGGACGAATTCTTTGATGCTCAACGAGCCCCTCCCCTTTATTTTTTCTTTTTAATTTTGTTATATATGTAATTTTTTTTATTTAATTTAGTATAATAAGTTACCCAATGTATATGTGTCTGTGAACAGCGTTGTGGGCCTACAATATTATTCAGATGTTATGTGTATTTCTTTTACTATACTGTATATTGTAGCTGTTTGTTTTTCCTTTGAATAAAATAAAAATAAATATTTTTTTATTCTCTGACTGACGGACTAAATAGTTTTTTTTTTACCCAGGCCTCATCCCTATTAAATTAGCAACCATCAGTTAGATTTTGTCTACACATAAATATTATAACACTCCTCTTCTCACTTGCTAACCATGCCCCACTTCAACTTGTACCCATCTTAGAATTTCTAAGACAACTTGTAATACAAGTATTTGCAAGGACTAAGGACTTAACAGTGGCTGGACATAGACAATAGCCGATTGGGTTACAAGTAAAGGCGTCATTGTACAAAATGTAGGAAGAAGAATTCTGAACGAGATCATTTTTATGAAGAAAACATTAAATCAAAATATTTACCCAGTAACTGGGTAATACGATACCACTTAGATGTAGCATACATTTGAAAATTTGTATTCATTCATTTCAATTTTACGAATTTATTTGGTTATATGACTTTAGAAGTTATTGCGTTTGCGTAATGATCATTTTCACCTAAAGCAGTAATAAATATTGGTGTTTTGAAGGCGCACTCAGTTCGGATGGTGATCGGTTTTACCAATTTTGCCGATGCAACATCTAAGTTGTGTCGTACTTAGACTGGTTGTCAGACTTTCGGACATTATGTACCGACTTGGTAGGTAGGTAATCAATTTTAATATCTTACCTTTATTAGCGACCTCCCAAGCAGTTTCAAACGTCCATCGGTTCTCATCGCTGGCCGCTTGCCCCTTATCCATATAAGAGAGCAAGTCATGTGTAGACTCGGCCCTGTAGAACCGCTTCGATGATCTGTCGCGTGACATTGTGACCTGTGGACAAGAGAATAAGGTTTAGATCGGATTGGCAGGTGCATGGTGGAATTGGATGCAGACATTGTCACCTGTGGGAAGGAGAATAAGGTTTATTTTGGCTTGACATATGAATGATGCCATGTGGTCAATTGAGATTGTAACCTGTGGGGTAGAGAATTGGGTTTAGTTTGGCTTGGTAATAAAATTTTTGGCTGCATTAAAAGCGTTCACGAGGGAAGATACTGAAATGTACGCGGGGCACACTCTGAACAGTCAGTCTTGCTACCTCCTTCATCATTATCACCATTTCAGTCGATAGACGACCACTGCTGGACATAGGCATCACCCAAGCGTCGCCAACGCATGTTAATACTTCAGTGTACGAAAGAGATGAAGCTCTACAGGACGTATAGATCCATCTCTTTCCCCCACGAAGTAAGATTAAAATGATACTGCTGTGAGCGGTGGTGATAGGCCTCCTGGTCAACGCCGCCGGCTGTCGCTGAAAACCAACGCTGGGGTTCTGTCTCGCAGAGGAACGCATCATTATGCTGAGCGATTATCCCCCAAATTGTTATTTTCGTGTATTCGTTCTTTCCTTACATCATAATTACCGCAAATAAACGTATTTTCCTTCATCTTGCACGCTGATTTGGCATCTGTATTGGTCCATTATCAATTTTTCAATGAAAAATTGCTCGAGCATCTTGTCTGCGCATACGCTCTTATTAGGCGAAGGACAAGGTGTTGTGGTGCAGCTTGGGAAAGACCTATGTCCAGGGGCCGTATTTTATCTATTAATGCCACCATTTTTCCAGTGTGAGTGAGAGACGGAGCTATACAAGGCCGATAGCACCATCCTTATTTCGCAGTGGAATAATGATGGCATTAATACTTCATGATACGGCCCAGTGGACAGCAAGAGGCTAAGTTGGTTGTTTGACGCTCTTATTCCAGTGCGAAATGCTAGGTAGTTACGTACATATTTTTGCATGCGTCCGTGCGTTAACAATGTAGTAAGAAAAACCCTATATCCGTCACAAAACTCAATTTAAACGATAATGTACTGACAGAACACGTTCTGCTCATTAAAAATTAAAATGCTAATATACGTACGTACTAGTAACTACCTACCTACTTGTAGTGACGTGTGCTCTGCTCACAGTAAATTGCAAATGTATGCGCGAAATACTCGTAGTTGACATAACCAGACGACATTTTTAAAGATGTTTTGGAATAACAATGAGAACATGTCCCGCGGATTTTTATTTGATGATTATTTTTTCGTTAAAATCAATCACACGTTTTCTTACGGAGCATTTTTGGATTATTGAATGGCATACTAGTCTGACAACCAGTCTTACCCAGTAACTGGGTTGTGGAGGTCAGATAGGCGATCGCTCCATGTAAAATACTGGTATTCATCTGCATCCGGTTAGACTGGAAGCAGACCCCAAAATAGTAAAATAATAGTCGGTCAGAATGTATTTCGGCCATGGCAGCTAATCTCAGCGGACAAGGCCTTCAGTGCGGGAGATATTATAGTGCACAAGTGTGTGCGCAGACACACGTGCACTCTCTGTTCCCTCGCTCTCATAGTTCGATGGGACGTCAATCCGACACGACTGGAGAGAGAGAGGGGGTTGACTATGAAGTATTAATGCCATCATTATTCCACTGCGAAAAAAGAAAGGTGCTAGCGGCCTTGTACAGCTCCGTCTCTCACTAACACTGGAAAAATGGTGGCATTAATATGTCGTGGCATAGGTGCTGGGGTTGGTCCTGCGCTTGATGGTCCTACGGCAGACCACAATATAGTTGGAAAAAGGATGGGCAGATGACGATGGTCCTCGAGCCGTTGAGCTCCTCGGTTACTGACAAATGCTTGCACTGACTGGACAGGTCCACTCAAATCTGTGTGGTTCTTTCGTCAAAAGACCATTTCAGACGCTAATCTACATGGTCCTCATATGGCCTGACCAAGATTATGTCAGGACTTCAAAAGAGACTGCATCCATTGAGTTTTTTTTCGGCCTTTCTTCTGAGAGTAGTCAGATAGGAAACGCCGACCTCAACAAGCTTTTTTTTTTTAATATGACGTGTAAAAGTGATTCCAATATCCTTTTTACAGAATAAACAATTTCATTTAATTTCATTATAAGTACACACACGGCTACACATCAAGCTATACATTACCAGTTTCTGCTGATCTCGCATTGTTTAGGATTTCCCTACAATGCGAAGTCAGCTGATATTGGAAATGTATAGCTTGATGTGTAGCCGTGTGTGTACAACCTTCAAAAATACTGACTCAGCCAATATTAGCGCAGTCTTCGACAAAAAATCTGTTTATTTGTGTCCGGAAGACATCATTCTACAACAAACATTGATATTGGCACACAACTAAACTTGTGACGTAGACGGACGTGCCCCCGACACCATGTTATAAGCATATGCAGAAGTTAAATGAGTCTGAGACATAATTTCAGCCGAAAGACGTCCACTGCTGGACATAGGGTTCCCCCAAGCACCGCCACTTCGACTGGTTCTTTCCCGCATCCAGCGCATTCCCGCGGCCTTCACAAGGCAATCGGTCCACCTTGTGGGAGGCCTTCCAACGCTACGTCTTCCAGTACGCGGTCGCCACTCCAGAACCTTTCGGCCCCATCGGCCATCTGTGCTGCGAGCAATGTGACCTGCCCACTACCACTTAAGTTTGGCAATTATTTGTGCTTAATCGGTTTCCTTGGTTCTCCTGTTTTTTTTAATTTCTGATAGGGAAACTCCAAGCATTCACGTAGGGAAACTCCAAGCATAGCTCTCTCCATGTGTGGTGTTGGTTCATTAGGTCGAGTCATCTAAGCGATTAACTACCATGGCGTAAACAACAGGGGGCCTAAACCGGTCACATTAGCAATTCCTCTAAAAGCAGTTCATTTCCTGAATTCCAGCTATCATTAGCAATATCTCTAATTTGACATAAAAGCAATTCATAATTTGTGGACCTTGTACGAATCTCCATAGAAAACTGTCAAACAGATGAATTATTATATTGCGTAATACGAATTACACTCAGATCATTATTATGAATTGTCAGTTTGTGACATTTTACGACGATTCATCATAATATTTTCATATTATGATTCTGCAAAAGTGACCGTTTTAAGCCCCCTGAGCCTTCTAACTAATCTTCTTTTGGCCAGACTACGTAGGTTTGCGACGGTCACACTGGAGTCCGTTCAAAGCGTCTTTGGCTTGTCTCCAAACACGTGTTGACGTGCACTTGCTTATGTAGGTATCATTAATATTTTCTTACATGCAGAAACTATAAGTAAGTAAGCGACAATATTGTTTAAAAACATGAGAAAGGGTGTCTTATGGCTTCTTCTGCACCCTATATTGCGTAATACACGATCAATTACAATCTGAATTGTTTTGAAACAGATTGCTAAACCATAGCTTCATAAGTTCGAAAAAAATCTACTCAACAACGTAAATAACGCAATGAATGTTGTTGAACTGTCAAAATGAAAAGAGCCTACACTACCTCAGCTCAAATTCACTTTTTATCTCGCTCGCACCATACTACTCGCGGACTGAGTGAGAGCGAGAGGGAGTGAGTACTGGCGGCTCCAAGCCTCGAATAGTTTAGGTAGTTTCTTATCACGGTGAAAATAATTGTAATTTAAAAAACATAAGACTTGCTTTATAGTTAGTTCAGTTATCAAGCAAAGTTTCATGATCTAATTTGAAGTATTTTTTGAATACCAGCGGTTTATACTACGGTTTAGAGGTAACTTTGGATTTTTTTTCTATAGAGTAAAATTTATGTAATCGTGTTTTCGTCAAACATAGGACCTAGCATCAATCCTCAACTTTAAAATGATTTATTTCAAAATTAATGCTGCAGTATTTTCGACATAACGGAGGATCATGCTAAGCAATTTGAGGTTGCCTTGGGCAACATGGAAGTCTTTAAACAGACTCCGGACCCTATCTAATTGCGTAACGCATTTTCTTCTGGGCCGCCCAGAATTTTTAATTTGTCTGTCTGCGGTGTCTTGTTTATACCTTTTTAGTCGTAGTTGGGTTTTAGTTTTTATTACTTCATTTTTTTTGTTTTTGTGAAGTGTCAATTCGTACTAACATAGTTGTAAGTCTTACTATCCATTTTTGAGTCCTGATACTTGATTAAAGATAGGTACTTAATTCTATTCTATTCTATTCTATTGTGAATGGGAACAGAAATAATTTCAATCACAAAATTATTTTAAAATATGCCAGATATTCACAAGTTGATAGTAGTAACAAGATAAAGTACAAAGATAACATTTATATATCATTTATGTGACATAAGCTGTAGTAAAATGAGACTCAATGAATAACTACTGATAAGAGAAACATTTAAAATATAGGTATTGATAACATGTGGAAGGAAAAAGAGCTCGTGGCTAAGTAATAACAGCCGCACGGGTCGATCCATCAGGTTAAGTAAGTTTGGAAGAAAGCATGTTGCGCTGACCCAAGCCGGTCTCAACTCGAAAAAATTATAATTAGTCTTGAAAAAAATCATAGATGGCAGCATAAGTAACAATTTATGAAATTAACAATCACTAAAAAGCGTTATACGGCAAATTTTGGCCGAGGTAATATTAGTAAAAATCAAAACATCTTTGTTTAATGCTGATTTATGTATTTTCACTCATAAATCTCGTATTTTCAACAAAAAACTTAAATTAAGACGTTTATTTCAATTCGAACCCGTAGAATGATCAAGTAGCCATCTGTTAATCATTTTGTTGAGAGCTCTTTGCAATAGATGGCGTTTTACTCAAGTGATGACAGGGTCACTTAAAACTTGCGTATAAGTCGTTTCATTAAGAAAAATCAAACAACATTTTTTTTTTATCTAGTACTTTACGTAGAAATATAAAAACTGAACACCTAGGAAGAAAAAAAGGAATAAAAACATCTAGGAGTCTTGCGTGGTATCTAGGCAAGACTACTAGATGGCGTTGTAAAACTACAGGCTCTGGCAATTAGTGAGTCGCTAATGCTGCCATCTGTTAAAAAAATGGAGGAAGAAAAATAGCCAGCTCAATTGCCAGACTTAGGGTGGTGTCATTTCTTTGTATGGGATTGGGTATCTGTACGTAGTATTATAATATCTGTGCCCAAGCCAAAATAAATTGGGATATAGGCAAGAGGAAGATGAATATTCGGTAAGACTGGAAGCCGACCCCACTCCCGCTACCCATTTGTCAGTTACAAGCTCAGGTAGCGTATTATGAAGTATTAATGCCACCATTTTTCCCGTATGAGAGAGAGACGGAGCTAGACAAGGCCGCTAGCACCATCCCGTTTTCGCAGCCAAATAAAAAATCAAGACAGAGCGCTGCAAGTGCGGCCGGTTTCGTAAACATGTGATAACATTATGTACTTAATAAGTTTTAGAAAATAAGTTGTTATTATCAAGTCTGCTTCACTAAACTTCGACTTCAAAAAAAACATTTTTCACTTTTTTAGTGTTTTTTTTTAAGTCGCTTGTTTTTTTTTGTATAAAGTTTTTATTTTTCACTTTTTAGTGGTGGTACCTACCCCACACAAGTTACTACCTGCTATGTAAATAACAGTGAAGGAGTCTAATAATTATATCGTCTACATAGACTGTGGGAAATATAATTGAAGCTAGCTCAAAAACTACGCAAGCAAACTTAATAAAATTTATATGGGACCATCTCGGGAGTATACCCTTTCGAACAAAAAAGAATTTAAGTAGTAATCGGAGTAATCGGTGAACATAAATAAAAAAACAATCATCCGAACGTAGTACCTCCTCCTTTTTTGAAGTCGGTAATAAATAAATAAATGTGTGCACTTAGCAAGGTGTAATTTGATTGTAATGCTGGGGCTACATTGTCGCGTTATCGCGAACTTAATTTAGCGCGCTCTCTCTCGCACACCGCTCGACGTCTAGCTGAGCAACAGAGGGCGCACGAAGTATAGTTCGCGATAACGCGACAATGTAGCCCCAGAATAAATGTGTGCATGTGAGCGTGTATGCACAAAGCGGAGGTGTAGTTTTGCCATGCTTTACTGTATTGTTCGCAGCGGTCTGTCTTGGTTTTTTTTCTTGGTCTGAGGTTGCAAGTAACTCTTCCAACCTTTATTTCAGTAACGCATTTGGTTCTATCAGTACAATTTAAATTATACCTATTCGAGTAATAAAACTTATGATAACATATTGCTGCGATGATAATCTTATCATAATGTGCAGGAATAAATCATAAACAATATCGTATTTGCAACTCGATGGGGGACATAATCATACTCCTGGGGGCCAAGTCTACTAATTTCCAAACGTGTCAGTGGTCTCGCAATGATGAGTTTTTGACAGATTTTGTATGGCATATCTGTCAAAAACTGATGATTGTGAGACCACTGACACGTTTGTAAATTAGTAGACTTGGATCCCAGGCTCAGTGGGGACTGGAAGCTGGGGGCTTAAAACAGTCACTTTGGCAGAATCATAATAGGAAAATATAACGAATCATCGTAATATGTCACAAACTAGCAATTCTTAATACGATCTGCGTGCGATTCATATTACCAAACAATTCATCTGTTTGACAGTTTTCTATGGAGATTCGTAAAATGGTCCACATTAGTATAAATTGCTTTTGTGTTAAATTTGAGGAATTGGTAATGACAGCTGGGATTCAGGAAATGAAATGCTTTTTTGGCCGGAAATGCTAATGTGGCTGGTCTAGCCCCCCTGGAAATCAGTAGGTAGGTACCTACATGTTTTTTTTTTGTTGTAGATAGATCCGCTCAACTGTCGATTGGCCTTCTAATGGCCGATAACAATTAAAATTCTATTGTGTCTCGTTAATGACAGTTGAAGGTTTATGAAGATTAAAATCTCATCTGTATTACCCACAGCATCTGCAGTTATGCCTTCAACTTTCCTCAAAAATGGACCAAAGAGATTTTTACTACCAAGCTGCCAGAATTTTTGAGTGTATGGACTCTTTTTGGCCTGCCCGGGCCAAAAACACAGAGGAAGATTTTAGAAGAATTAAAGTAAATATTTTAGTCATTGATAATCCGGTTCTTCAGAGACTTCCTAATATAGGAACTATTCACATTTTTGAAAGAATCCTAACTAGTCCTAACTAATATTATAAACTAGCTTCCGCCCGCGGCTTTGCCCGCGGCTTCGCCCGCGTGGTATGTCGATAAAAAGTAGCCTATGTCCTTCCCCGGGATGCCATCTATCTCCTTGCCAAATTATATCGAAATCCGTTATGTGGTTTAGGCGTGAAAAGGTTACATACAGATAGACAGACAGACAGAGTTACTTTCGAATTCATATTAGGGTGTATGGTTGAGAAAGTGAATTTGTGTGTTGCGCTTTCACGCTAAAACGGCTGAACGAATTTGGATGACATTTGGCACATGGGTAGACCATGACCTGGAGCAGGACATAGGATAGATTTTTTCCGATATTCCCAAGGGATCGAGACTTACGCGGGTGAAACCGCGAGGCGCTGCTAGTTTCATATATTACGTAAAAGCAATAGTTATTCATTTTTAATAGAGACAACAAGTAGGTACCTAATCTTATCATTATATTAACACAAATAACACCTAAGTTCAAGATTACGCAGCCAATGTATTAGATAAACTATTTTGCGGTGATCTGCTGATCAAAACATTATGTGCTACCACGTTTTTTTTACTATTATCGTCGTCTGCCTATCGAGGAGCTTGTGGCTAAGTAATAACAGCCGCACGGGTCGATCCGTCAGGTTAAGCTACACTTGCCGGGGTTGATCCGTGGATGGGTGACAATCTGTACATAACGAGACTAATCCGAGACGCCACGGAAAGCACTCTAAGCCGTTGGTCCCAGCTGTCATACGTGGATCTTTGACAGTCGTTACGGGTCGTCAGAAACCCGAAAGTCTGACAACCAGTCTTACCAAGGGGTATCGTAATACCCAGTTACTGGGTTGTGGAGGTGAGATAGGTAGTCGCTACTTGTAAAATACTGGTATTTTTAGACTTTTAGACTGGAAGCCCACCCCAACATAGTTGAACATAGTTGGGAAAAGGCTAGGCAGATTTGATCGTCATCAGCGTATCGATAGTATTCCACGATGGCAAAAAATCGAATGAGTCGTGGTCGTGGGCCTCATTCGATTTTTAGCCTGTAATGTCCCGGGTATTGGGCTAAGAGGCCACTTCTCATACAGAGAACGAATGAGCACCACCATCACTCTTGCTCAGTGCGGGTTGGTGATTTCAGACAGAAGTTCAGGGTTTCCTCACGATATTTCCCTTCACCGTCATTCAGTGGTGTCCAAGGCCGTTTTTCCACCGCACCATGAACGGGTCGCCACCGTCGACGAGAACGAGATGGCGAATTATGTAGTGACAGTACATTTACTATGGCCGCGTAATCTCAGGACAAACAAGTGTATGAAATAAGCAACTTAGAAAGAACACACGGCTACACATCAAGCTATAAATTTCCAGTATAAGCTGACCTCGCATTGTACGGAAATCCTATACAATGCGGGTTCAGCATAAACTGGAAATGTACATGTAACTTTGATATAGTCACCTTGATACCTACTTGCTGGGTTTGAACTCACAACTTGGGGCGCAAAATGCGGATCAGATAAGAAATATGCCCCCCACAAGGTGGGCCAATGACCTAGTGAAGGCCGCAGGAATCCGCTGGATGCGAGAAGCACAGAACCAACCGGTCGAAGTGGCGTTGCTTGGCCTATGTCCAGCAGTGGACGTCTTTCGGCTGAAATGATGATGATAAACATGCCACCTAAGTTAATAGGTATTCAATTATCACCATCCATGCCACACATCATAATCAGCCTATAATGTCTCACTGCTGGGACACAGGCCTCCTCTCTGTGAGAGGGAGCGGGCCGTAATCCACCACGCGGGCCCAGTGCGGGTTGGTAGATGTCACATGTCTTCGATTTTTTTGGTTCTAGGACATGCCGGTTTCCTCACGATGTTTTCCTTCACCGTTTTGAGAGCAGTGGCGATGAAATAATTTACACAAAGTAAAGCACCTGTCAGGGTTCGAACCTACGACCTACAACTCAGTAAGTCGTGGCCGTTACCACTGGGCCACCACTGCTCCCACACATATCGCCACACATATCGCTACCTATTGTACACACGGCTACACATCAAGCTATACATTTCCACTTTATGCTGATCTCGCATTGTATAGGATTTCCGTACAATGCGAGGTCAGCTTATACTGTAAATGTATAGCTTGATGTGTAGCCGTGTGTACATCTTTCACTCCCAAATCATCTCTCGTGCAAAAATAATGTACCTAATCAAACGATTATGTCACTACCCGATCACGTCGGGAGTAAACGAGATAGCGATCTTACACGCGTTTGTGCACGCACACATACATAGCACACACGTTTCATAAATAAAATAGTAATCAGGGTATGAGAGTGTGTAGGTAAATGAGACAACCATGGGCAAACTGTGGTGTTGGGGTCTTGTCAAAATGTCAACGACCCTCACCGATAACGACTTAGAGTACTGACTAATACTCTTTGCGAATTTCAACTGAACGCGATCAGCATAAATCTTACCGCGTTCGAGAGCTGTCAGTGTCAATATTAGACAGCAACTGACACTGTATGTATGTATGAAAACGCAAGCCAGCGACCACAGCCGGACCTGTGTACTTCATGGCTGCCATAACGAAACTTGGAAGACCTCCTTTTTTATACTCTCTTTACTGTATGGTTTGGTGGAGTAGGTGAGTTAAGTACATAAAAATTACCTACAATGGTAAATACTGATGTCTTTCCAATATTTGTGTAAGCATGCAGGTTTACCTGTCACCACGTAAAACCTCTTTTTTCTTCTAAATCAAAATAGCCACGCTTACGTCAAAATGTTCGTCATCCCCGTTACACTCACACAAGCTAACTTTACAAACGTCAAAGCCGTCGTACGCACACTGGATTTTCAACGCACTGCTTAGCAATGAGAGTTGAAAATCCAACGGTACGCTTTTTTGACACGCTGCAATGCGTCTGTTGGATTCTCAATCCTCGGCGCAATACTTAGAGTTGAAAATCCAATGCGTTATAAAAAATCGCCCGTGGGTACGAAGGCAAAAACATAATTATTCGTGTTGACATGAGTTTGTTATTGTTAGCGATATCTTCAAGGTCTTTCCTTCACGGGGTTAGCAGAGTTAGAGATTAGAGGACAGATGGCAACAGTGGGTCAATAGTTTGAATTGTTTTATTTTTAGATGAGGAAAATTATGTGATTGAGTAGTTTATATTCCGATTTTATTTTAAGTACATAATGCCTGCATGTCCCCCAAAAGGTTGTCTACAAAAGAGAACCTTACATCATGCAGGCTGGCAGAAAAATAAAGAAAAGAAAGAATAACATTTATTTGGACACAGTTCATGAAAAACAAACAATAAGAAAGCGAACATAATAGTGATAATGATTCTGGTTGCATTCGAATTTGGAATCAGTTTCAAAATTGTAAATGTGGCGCTTGTTTTTACAATAAAACAGTATTGTGATGTGATAAGTGAAAACGTCCTCTTGAAATAAATCGCTAAAATTTATATCCCATTTAACCCTTGAACACTCGCGCGGTGTTTAGACCCTGCTGTATGTGGCCAATATTTGGGTCTTTTCTAAGCTACACTAGGTATACTGTTCATAGGGATAAGTGGAAGGAGGGAAAGGAGGCCAATGTCATGCTGTGCAGTGGGACACAAACTGCTCAAAGCTAAAAATAATAATCACACCGGAGGCCCTAGACAAAGTGACATTCTATCAGCGATAACGATGATGGAAACGGCAAAAATGTATAGGACTGACTTAAGCTATCAAAATGCTTATGTCAATCCTGTTGAAAGTAGTAGAAATACGAAACGCGATTGTCACTAGGCCCTCTGTAGTCAGACTAAGGCCTAGCCCAAACTGCGATTAAAAATCGCGCGAAATTTTTATCGATAAAATTTCACGCGATTTTTAATCGCAGTGCAGGATAGGCGTAATCCTTCTGAAATTCTGACTTCTGACATAATAATTATCGCAACAAAAGCGAAAGTACCAGGCATTCATAGTCTAACGAGTGTTTTAATAATGGATTACCTCAATAATACGTTAGTTATCCATCCATTATTAGACTGATAAGAACACATTATGCAACAGTTATCGTGTACTTGAACGTTGAGTTCAATGAAATCTGTGATCATGATTATATGGTATGTTTAGGTATATCTTGATGCTAAAATCATTATAACATCACGCCTGTATTCCCCAAAGGGTTTGGCATCCTATTATAAACAACCACATTTCGCCAGTTATGTTTAAGTCCCATGTAATAGGTGGCGAATCGAGGCACAAATTCTGACTCCGGGTTGCTACTGAGCTACTGAAAAACCCAATAGTACTTTGCCCGACCTGGGAATTGAGCCCAGGGCGTCATCCTAAGCAGTAGCGCTTGCTACCAGACCAGCGAGGCAGTCAATGAATAGGTACATTTTATCAGTGCAAATAATATTGTCGCAAACTTTTGTCAGAATAATATCGGCTTTACCATTTCTTGTGAATTGTTACTCATAACTTCATAAGGTAAAGGAGTCATTTCTACACTTAGCCCAGGTACGCACGGGCGATATTTTCTCGCGGCGATTTTTTTCACACACTGTGGTTTCGATCGCTCTGCTTCTCGCCCAGAGTTTCAAATCCAACAGTGTTTTTTTGACTCGCTGGGACGCAATCCATTGGATTCTCAAGCCTCGTCTCAACACCGAGAGTTGAAAATACAGTGCGCGATAAAATCTCGCCGCGATATTTTAACGATCCGTGCGGATGTGAGCTTATCAAGATTTTTTTACTATAACGACACCTCTAATCCTTACTAATATTATAAATGCGAAAGTGAATTTGTTTGTAACGATTTCATGCTAAAACGGCTGAACGGATTTGGATGAAATTTGCCACATGGGTAGACCATGACCTGGAGTAGGACATAAAAAACTTTTTATCCCGATATTCCCACGGAATCGATACATACGCGGGTGAAACCGCGGGCCGCAGCTAGTAGATAAATATAAATACTTACCCAATCAAAAAATTCCTTCTACATATCACACTGCTACACAGAGATAATTGTTGCATTATTCTATTATACAGGTGAATACATTATGTACTTTTTATTTCTTCTAGTATGTTTATGTTGTCATTGCTGCTTCGTTACCTCGTATAAAACCCCATTGAAAATTGCACATTTAACATTTTTATAGAAGGAAATTATCTGGATTATTCAGTGTGTGTGTCTGTCTGCCTAGCCTTCTCCCAACTATGTTGGGATCGGTTTCCAGTCTTACTGGATGCAGCTGAAGCAAGCTTCTGGGGAGTTTGTTGCGCAACTTCTTCTTCCCAGCTAAAGCACTAGGAAGTGGTGAAGGGTAGGCGTTTTTGGGGGACTGTCTTATGTGATTTTGACGTTCGAAAAGTGCTGATTCTCAGCCTAGTTTGAATAAATAACTTTTGATTTTGATTTTGCAGTATGTTACATGGAGCGACTACTTATCTACTACCTAGTTACTAGGTAACACAATATCCCTTGGTAAGACTGGATGTCAGACTTTCGGGCTTCTGACGCCGACCCCAACATAGTTGGGAAAAGGCTAGGCAGATTGATTACTTGAGTCTTGAGTGAGTTACTTATTTATGAGCCTAAGTATTCAATGATAGGGACACAATAAAATTATCAGTATTATCTAATAACAAGTTACTTTGGGTCATCACAGCTTGATTTCTAACACATACTTAATTAATTTATTTGTCATTGCTCCATTTTGAATTCTTTTTTACCTATTGTGGTACAGTAATTGTATTCTCGGTGCAGCGTCTTCACATGTTTATAGAATTGATTTATACCAAATATTGTAAAACTTTTTTAAAAAGAGTACAAAAACTACCTTTTGGAAGGGGCAACTAGAATCAGTTCTATTTCTATATATTTGACGTTCAAAAGTGCCTTTAATGTCATCTTTTTTACTTTATCTATCATCTCAGTATTCACCTCCTTTCTAGCCATAACATCATTCACACAGTCCAACCATCATTTCTTTGGTCTTCCTCTACTCTTATAGTCAATATATTATAACATTTATGTAAGTTGAAATTAATATTTGATATCAAATGTCATTCCATAATTAAATTATAGGTTGATTCAATTGTTTCGTTAAAGGTCTGTGATAAAGTAAACAATTCCCAGCCAATTTTTTTTTTTATTCTTGAATTTATGTGTCGACTACCGTTGCTATTCTGTGGAGCCTACCTAATTAATTACAGCCTAAATGATCTTTCGTATCGAATTCCAAATTCAAGTTTGCGACGTAAATAATGTCGTCTGAATAAACAATTGACGCAGATTTTAAAATTAAATGTTTAATTAATTCATATTTGCGTGTTTACGACAACGCAATAGTTAAAAAGAAACTATTTTTAACCACGCCAATCGGCTGTATGAAACGACGTGTCTAAGAAAATAAAAAAGTAATAAATACTTACGGATAAAAAAAAAGTTGGTGCTATACGCCGGAAGCTGGTGCGAGCACTTTTATCACTTAAAATCACACTAAAAACTTGTTTTTATGATACTTTTTCACAATTCCTTGATTGACGAAGTTATTTACGACGATATTACCGCATACTGCATGTCTGCGCGGGTAGGGAATTCAAATGAAAATAATTTTTGTAGGTTACAAAACGTCAAACTTGCTCGCTTTGAAGGTCACCTTGAAGTGACAGCTGGGGTGGTCAGTTTATAAATTACAATGGGATTGAGATTAAGTCGATTGAGTTGCCAGTTTATTTACCCGACTGCATCGCATATCCGGGAAATACTTGCCGGGCCCGGGTGGCATCACCGGTGATGCCACCCGGTCCCAAGGAGGATAATAACGGAGAATACATGTTTCACAATGTGTTTACGGGGAATGCGATAAGGTATACCGTGAAATTGAAATTTTCTTACGTTTTAGGGTTCCTTACCCAAAGGGTAAAACGGGACCCTATTACTAAGGCTCCGCTGTCTGTCTGTCCGTCTGTCACCAGGCTGTATCTCATGAACCGTGATAGTTAGACAGTTGAAATTTTCACAGATGATGTATTTCTGTAGCCGCTATAACAACTAATACTACAAAACTGAATAAAATAAATATTTAAGGCGTGATTTTATTGCTCGATATTGATAACGGCAACGGCAACAGGGAGACGCTTGATATATTCACAGAATATTTAGTTATATATTCACTTTAAAAATAAATAATTAAATTAAAATAAAACAAATATTTAAGCCCCCATACAACAGACATGACTTTTTTTGCGGTTTTATAGATAATGGTACAGAACCCTTCGTGCGCGAGTCCGACTCGTAACTGGCCGGTTTTTTAATGTAAATAAAAATAATCATTTTTTTGACGCTGCTTCTATTTTCGTTTTACCTCAGCAGCCTTCATTATTACTTACTTTCATGATTAATAAGTCAAGATAATTAACTATTTTTTGATAATTTTGTAACACATCGATGGGTACAACAAATTACAAAACAAACACTATTTTATATTATAATAAAAAAGATTTTTAATCAACAATTTACATATTTACAAAGAAATACATGTATTTAACAATAATGGCACCCTTTCGTAAGTACTATCACAATTTTAAGGAGTTATTGTTTAACAATAATAAGTAAAAAAATCAGCAACATTTTTAGAACTTACAAAATAGTTTATGAAACCTGTAGTATTTCTCTCATAGATTGTTCTTAAAACTATTTAATCACATAAACTTATCCTCCGGGTACATATATTTTAAGGCCACACAAATATAGAGGTTTAAGGCACTTGTCCCATGGTTAAAGAGATAGTTGATCGTTGACTGTTCGCAACGCCGGCTAGTACTCGTTTGTCGAAGAGCTATCAAAGAGAATCATCAGCGACCCTCGCTTAGCGGGCATAACACTCAGCGAGAGAATCGCGCTTGGAGATGCTAGCCCTACTCACTTCTCGCTAATCGTCGGCAGTGAGACATATGCCTAACGTGTAACGATATCTAATCTAAACTCAAAGGCGGACTACCATCAAATTCTTCAGCAAAATGATCAACATTACTATCATTATTGTCTCTCACATCAAAGTTTATTTTCACAGGATTTACACTTTTCACAAAAGTCCTATTCAAAAATACCGGACTACATACCACATTAGAATCATTCGAATTTCCACACTTTTCGGGGGTATAATTTACGCTGGCAATATTTAGAGAACAGTCAGATTTTGACATTGCACTTTCGCTTTTAGATTTTTCGGGTATAATTTTAGAGGTATTGTTAATTGAATTTAGAGGACTTTTATATGAATTTGAAGCGTTTTTAGATCTATTTATAATATGTATAGTTGATAAAGGAGGCGGTTCTCCATACATTTTTAATCTGGCAATTTTTTCGTTGACTTTTTTCTTCCTCTGTAATACTTCTTCAGATAAATTGTGCGTGTCTGTTTGTTTGAAAGTCGACTCAAAATCTAAGCCAGTAAGGTTGAAATTGTCATCAATCTTATTCGGTCTCGCTAGAGGCGAATCTATAAACATTTTATTTTTAGACATATTAAAGTCACTAGTATTAAATCTATAAGGAGAAATATTTTCATTATTAAGTTTGATAACAGCATAATTATTTTTCAATACAACACAGTCATCACAGAATTTTCTTCTATCTAAACTCAAAAACTTTTTACTGAGATCATCAACTAAAATTCTCGCATTTTCATTTTTAGGAGTTTTCGTAAAATAAGAGAACTCTGTCACTCTATATTCCGGTATACTTTTTCTAGTGTTGCCAGCGCGTTTCTGCAAATTCGCACCATAAACTATCTGACCAGTATCAAAAACATTTCGATAACCAAACTTTTTTAGTCCCCCCCAAAAATTGATACAAATCATATTTTTATCAGCATCGGCTAAAAATACATTTTGGAACGGCTGCTTAGTCGAATCGAATTCTCGAATCGATGGATCGATTAGGAATATGAAGCCTACAGTATCGATTTCGTTATAGTCGGTCGCCATTGATGGGTTGTGGGACAAATCTTGTATCGTGTAACATTTGCGTTTTAGAACATTTGTGTAAGGCTTGCATTTTTCTGTTTCCTTGTATTTTGAGGTGTTGAATACTGACTGTCTGCCTGCTGATATCTGGATTTCTGAGTACCTGAAAGTAAATAAATAATTTTAGAGGCACTAACTACTAAATATAGTTCCTATCTATGAAATGATCAGAGGCCCTAGACAAAGTGACATTCTATCAGCGATAACGATGATGGAAAATATTAGGTCCCTCCTATGAAATCAGCGTTTTGTATGGGGTATTTTATAGAAATTGCGTTTTTCATACTAACATTTTCTTAATTTATATAACCACCATGAACACTAATGTTTTAAAACTTTTATGCACTAATGTTTAAAAACTAAGATAACGTATTCCTCTTGGTCATTTCTGCTAACAAAATGAGGAGTCATTTTTGAGCTCTTTTTATGTTTAGAAAACTATAAGTACTTAATAAGGTTTTTTTTACTATTGGTAGTTGTCTATGATGGTCATTATTCGATATAATACCAAGCAATTGATGAATATTTTAAATCATAGAAGTGACGAGGTTCTCTATTTGTGAAAAAAAACCCCAATATTTAATTGATTAAGGCGTGCCTTTGCGGAAATCCTAACTTAGTATTATAAGTGAGTTTGTTTGTTTATTTTTTAGTTACGCTTTCACGCAAAAACAGCTGAACGGATTTGGATGAAATTTGGCACATAGGTAGACTACTTTTCTTCCTGGATCGCAGACGATTGTATTTTTGATTCTGGAAAAGGCAAAAATGTATAGGACTGACATAATATTGAAAATCGTTGTATAAATACGAAACGCTTTCGAAACGATTGTCACTTGTCTAGGCTCTCTGGATTTTTATAAGAGGCAAGTGCAGTGGGACAATTACACACTGGTATTATACAATTCTTATTTACCTGACAGCAGTTGGAACTACGTTCATAACATCGATCCAAGCGCCCTCTTTAATTATTTCCAGAACTGCTTCCGGTGGCTTCCATATTGACATCATACCTGGAAAATTGAATAAAAGCTTTATGAATATAACTATGTTCGTCTGTATGAATTTATTTTATTTTATTTATTCACACACATATAAATACAGAAAAGAAGAAAGGAACAGAAAAAATCGTACAAAAGCAATGCTTATTTCTAAAGAAATCTCTTCCAGCATACCTGCGATAGGAAAGTAGATAAAAGAGATGTAGACAACGTTTTTTGTTTATGTTCATCGATATTTTCGCCAATTGTAAACCGATTTTAAAAAAATCTTCGAAAGGGTATACTCCCGAGGTGGTCCCATTTACATTTTATTAACTTTGCTTGCGTAGTTTTTGAGTTAGCTTCAATACTACGTATTTTTCCCACTTAGTGTATGTAGACGATATAATTATTTGACTCCATCACTGTTATTTACATAGCAGGTAGTGGTATTCGAATTTGTGTGGGGTAGGTACCACAACTAAAAAGTGAAAAATAAAAACTTTTTACAAAAAAAAAAACAACCGACTTCCAAAAAAACACAAAAAAAGTGAAAAATAACTTTAATTTCGGCAGTCGGTGGCAAAAAACGAAAATTGAAAAGCAAAGAAACCGACTTCCGAAATTAAAGTTATTATTCACTTTTTTGGAAGTCGTTTGTTTTTTTGTTGTAAAAAGTTTTTTAGTAAGATATTGTCTCCTTAGTCCAGTGGTAGCTAAGTATGCGGTCCTGAACTCGATGCCCAAGTTGGACAAAATGTTATTGGAATTTTCGGAGCCCGGTTGATGGCAATAGGCTCGCCCAAATGTATGGAACAGCTGATTTTTTTTCGGGATTTCAAGGTTGGTCCCATAGAAAAAGTTGTTCAAAATGATGAGTACAATGACCCCTTTTCGGGTTTATCATAAACTAAAACTAATGTTGTATAACTTACCTTTGGTAACATCTCCCCTTCCGTTCAGGCCGGCGACTCTAATCTTGAGAAGAGTCACAACACTCCTATTAACACAAACTCCTGCCTTCTCTATCTTCTGTCTAATCTTCTGCTGTATGTTCTGCAGAAGATGTTCCCGATGTTTGGTGGTGTGGGACTCCAGGAGTCGTGTTTGGGAGGAGGTTAGGCCGGCCTAGTGAAGAAAGTTTTACATGTAGCATGGATGAAAATAATTTTGTCTGTGGAATGTTCACTATAACTTGTCCCTTGCCATCATGTTGACACCATTGCTTGTCAAGCTTTGTTTCAATAGTAATAGAGTTCAAAATGGCGTCTGACAGAATAGGGGGCCTACCTTACAGCATGTACGGTGTACGTACATGGTTTTTAAATATGTATTTTTATGCAATAAGTTAGTTAGCAGGCTCGCGTATATGCACCTTGATCGCGACCTACATTTGGAAGTGCATTGTCATACGGCGGAGCCTAGATGATACATTTTTGTACATAATTTAGTTAGTGTTCAATTAGACGTGGTTTGAATCGGACAACTTGCATTTTTATTTAGATTCATGCCCGTTGAGCATTCATTGACATTCCTTGACATTTTCTGCATACTTACATTTTGCATTTGCATTGACTTCATGTTTGGGTAACACACCCAACACAGCAGTATTATTTTAATATTACTTGAGTGTAGGAAAGAGATGAAGCTCTACAGGACGTATAGCTCTATCTCTTTTCCCCAAGAAACGTAACAAACAAACAAACATACCAAGAAGCAAACTCACTTTCGCATCAATCCATACCAATATTGTAAATTCGAAAGTAACTCTATCTGTCTGTACGTTACGTTTTCACGCCTAAACCGCTGAACGGATTTCGATAAAATTTGGTAAGGAGATAGATGGCATTCCGGGGAAAGACATAGGCTACTTTTTATCGACATACCACGCGGGCGAAGCCGCGGGCGGAAACTAGTAATAATTATAATAAATGCTAAAGTGAGTTTGTTTGTTACACTTTCACGCTAAAACGGCTGAACGGATTTAGATGAAATTTGGTACATGGGTAGACCATGACCCGGAATAGGACATAGGATACTTTTTATCCCGATATTCCCACGGGATCGAGACTTACGTGAGCAAAACCGCGGGGCGGAGCAAAACCGGGGATCAGGATGTTTATAATATAAGTTAGGATCAGGATGTTTATAATACAAGTTAGGATCAGGATGTTCATAATACAAGTTAGGATCAGGATGTTTATAATACAAGTTAGGATCAGGATGTTTATAATACAAGTTAGGATCAGGATGTTTATAATACAAGTTAGGATCAGGATGTTTATAATACAAGTTAGGATCAGGATGTTCATAATACAAGTTAGGATCAGGATGTTTATAATACAAGTTAGGATCAGGATGTTTATAATACAAGTTAGGATCAGGATGTTTATACTACAAGTTAGGATCAGGATGTTCATAATACAAGTTAGGATCAGGATGTTTATACTACAAGTTAGGATCAGGATGTTCATAATACAAGTTAGGATCTGGATGTTTGTATACAGTACAACTTACTCTAAATTCAGCGGGATCCTTACTTCTCTTCATAACTTTAGCTATCTGCGAGCCGCTATCAAAACACGTTCTCTTGTTGGTCAATTCTGTTAAACTTTCAGAATCTTGAGACTCCTGAAAAATAAGGTAAACGGTTATGAGTGTTGATTCTAAAAGTTGACAACGTCGCAAATAACTGTCAAATATTTACCTGTTTTGATTATTTTGGCAATATTACTGTATGGAACTATGAAATATCGCTAACTAACTTACTGGAATATTAATAATGAATTGCAATTAGTCCCGCATGACGGGAACCTCGTGAAGGCCGAGAAAGATAAACAAATCAAGTATCTTGACTTGGCTCACGAGGTTGTCGACATGTGGGATGTGGACTCTGCGATCATTGTGCCGATAGTCGTATCAGCCAATGGCTTAATTGCCAAGAGCCTCGACTAACACCTAAGGAGGCTCTCGTTGGGCAGCTGGATTAAGGGCTTGATTCAGAGAGCTGTACTCCTGGACACGGCTCGCATTGTTAGGAGGTTCCTCTCTCTGGGGCCCTGACCGCCGGTAGCTTGGACCCTGTTCCCGATACCGGTGGGCTACTATTTTTTATATTTTTTAATGTTTTATATATTTTTTTATTCTATTATTTAAAAATATAATTTATATGTATGAAAAATGAAATAAAAATTATAATTGCAATTATAACACTGAATTTAAGTTGTACCCGGTTTTAGGTGTAAAAAAGGCATTTGGAAAGTTTCCAAATCCTTTTTTTACAACTAAAACTAAATATTCGGTGTAGCGATATTATTTATCACATTTCATGATCAATATTTTAGACAGCTAGGTAGCCATATTTCATATTTCCATACAGTAATATTGCCAAATTAATCAAAATAGCGAAATATTTGACATCTATTTGCGACTTTGACCACTTTCAGAATAAACGCTTTTAACTGTATTTTTTTTTATAAGAAAACTTGAAACGCAATGTATAAAGAAGATAAACATTATAAACAATGAATATTAACTTTTACCAATAGGTTGTTTTTAAAGACAACATACATCATCTGCCTAGGCTTTTCCCAACTATGTTGGGGTCGGCTTCCAGTCTAACCGGATGCAGCTGAATACCAGTATTTTACATGGAGCGACTGCCTATCTGACCTCCACAACCCAGTCACTGGGTAATACGATACCCCTTGGTAAGACTGGTTGTCAGACTTTCGGGCTTCTGACGACCCGTAACGACTGTCAAAGATCCACAAATGACAGCCGGGACCAACGGCTTAACGTGCTTT
Organism: Lithophane semibrunnea; assembly: GCA_947363905.1. Lineage (NCBI taxonomy): Eukaryota > Metazoa > Arthropoda > Insecta > Lepidoptera > Noctuidae > Lithophane > Lithophane semibrunnea. Next base: position 2,896,458 of record OX376213.1, on the reverse strand, counting down.
CCGAAGCAAGGAGGAATCTCGGTAAGTAAAGATGGTCACCCATCCACGGACCAACCCCGGCAAGCGTAGCTTAACCTGATGTATCGACCCGTGCGGCTGTTATTACTTAGCCACGAGCTCCTCTCAAACAACATACACTGTACGCTTATTTTTCCGCAATTTTTTTGTTTATCACTTGTTTAGGAAAATGGATAAAGTAAGAAATAAGTATTTATGGGGAAGTTCAAAAGTGGCGCCGCGCCAGTGACAGAAAAGTTGAAAACGAATCAAGTAATCGTTTGGCCTGCTAAGGGAGTGTGATGAGTAGGGACGAAACGCATGTGTCTAAAAGAGTGATGAATATAAATGTTGATGGATGGAGCGGGAGTGGAAGGCCAAAGAAAAGATGGATTGATTGTGTGAGGAATGATATGAAAGAGAAGGGAGTGAATGATAGCGTGACGGTTGACAGGGGAGAGTGGAAAAAGAAAACGTGTTGCGCCGACCACAAGTAAGATGAGACAAGGGCAGGTAGTTGATGATGACGAGGCAGGAAGATGACGAGTTGTTTAGGCTAAACACCTTTTAAATCCATCCATCAGGTTAAGCTACGCTTGCCGGGGTTAGTCCGTGGATGGGTGACCATTTTCACATATCAAGACTCCTCCGTGCCTCGGAAAGCACGTTAAGCCGTTGGTCCCGACTGTCATTTGTGGATCTTTGACAGTCGTTACGAGTCGTCAGAAGCACGAAAGTCTGACAACCAGTTTAACCAAGGGGTATCGTATTACCCAGTTACTGGATTGTGGAGGTACTGGATTGTAGATAGGCAGTCGCTCCATGTAAAATACTGGTATTCAACTGCATCCGGTTAGACTGGAATCCGACCCCAACATAGTTGGGAAAAGGCTAGGCAGATTGATTTATATATTAGTAGAAAAAAAAACAGCTGTTCCCTACACTTTGTCGATTTAAGTGAACACAAATGTATGGAACAGCTGAATTTTTTCTCGCGATGTCAAGGTTGGTCCCGTAGAAAAAGTTGTTCAAAATGATGAGTACAATGACCCCTTTTCGGGTTCAGCATAAACAAAAAATAATGTTGTATTCAGTGTCCCTGGAAGGATGGATCAAATCGAATAGGCGTGGTCAAGGTCATTTCCAAAGTTTTTAACCCTGAGAATTTTAGTGATACTTTTTCCCATGAAAATCGCTCGAAAATTGAGTGCTTGTTCAAAAGTGACAACAAAATGTGAAAATCTTGTTGCATTTGACTAGTATCTGAGAGATTAAACTGTTACTAACTTCATCAGAGAACTCCTTCTCCACTTCCTCGTAGATCGTCTCCATGATAGCCTGTCTTTCAGCCTCACTCTTCATTTGATGAAGATGTTCTAAGCGCTCTGATCGTGTCACTGTAACCATAACGAATGGTTCAATAGAAATGAAATTAGATTCACAAATTCATCAGATTTACAAATCTCCTCTATTGAGACAAGTAAAAGCCCAAAAAATTTATGTTATTTCCGCTTAAACAAACATCGACAAACAAACGAGCATGAAAATCGGTGCAGTCGTTTTTGAGTTTATCGCGAACAGGACGACAGACAGACGCGGCGGAGGACTTTGTTTTATAATATGTAAGGATGGTACGGAACCCTCCATGCACGAGTCTGACTTGCACTTAGCTTTTTCTAATATTTATGTCAAGAGACTTACCAGTACTCCCATCTTCAAACTTCTCAACATACAAAGCAGGATAGACTCTAGTAACAAAAACTCGCAGTTTCGACACTTTCCCGCCATCTAGCTTGACAGATGACAGCTGCGACAAGATGGCGCCGTTGCCATGGTAACCGAGACGCGCGTCCCAGCGAGCGCGGCGGGTGGAGTTACCGGAGAGTTTGAGACGAACTGCTGATGTATCCTATAATGTTAATTTATGAAATTTTCAATAGATATTAAATAATTGGCTTCTTCACACAATCAGCCTATAATGTTCCCACTGCTGGAACTCAGGCCTCCTCTCACTGAGAGGTAGTGGGACATAATCCACCACGCGAACCCAGTGCGGGTTGGTAGATGTCACATGTCATCAAATTTTTGCTTCTAGGACATGCCGGTTTCCTCACGATGTTTTCCTTCACCGTTTTTAAGAGCAGTGGTGATGAAATAATTTACACAAAGTAAAGCGCCTGACGGGGTTTGAACCTACGACCTACAACTCGAAAGTCGCAGCCGTTACCACTGGGCCACCACTGCTCTCCTTCTGTGGCTTCTTGCCGTAGCTAAGTTAAAAGAATATAGACTTCTTGTTTCAGAAGCACTAATCAAATACAACAGTAAGAAGTTTTTTTTTTTTTGTAGTAATATTAATTTTCCTATTTCTTGTGGTTTTTTTTTGTACAGCTTCGAAGTAGGAGTGAGTCGTATTTATCGTCACAGATAGAAATAACAGATATTAAAAAATAGCAGATAGCAATTGCTCCTAACGATCAAAATATCTGTTACTTAAAATCACATAATATCCTCAAGACTGTTACCGCGGCTGTTACTGTTAAAATTTCGGATACGATTTTCGACTTTAACTAAAAGAAATAAAGAAGATATTCAATTGAGATATATATGTATTTATCATCCGTACAAAAATAACAGGCTGTTATTTTATAACAGATGGTTACGATTTTCGACTTTAAAACAAAAGAAATAAAGATGACATTCGATTGAGATACGTATTTATCGTCCGTACAAAATTCACAGGCTGTGATTTAATAACAGATATTTGGATCTGTTATTTTTTTGTCACAGTCACAGTGATCACAGATATCGTGTTTCACCTGTTACAACCAACCAACCAATGTGCATTGAAAATATATCATACTGACCTCCCAAGGCGAGATTCCTTGCTCACAATTCATCAGCTCAGCCCCATTGGTGACAATCTTGGAGCCAACAACTATTTTACCTTGGCACACTAGTTGGGCCAACATTTTGTCTATGATCGCTTTTATGCAGTACCAGCCGTCTGTTAGTAGTAGCTCTAGGTTGTTTGTGGTTGTGGCACTGGAAAAAATTAAATAAGTTTTAAGTTTAACGATTTTACCACGACGCCGACGACCGAATGACGCACAGTAGTAGTACATCCCGGAAAAGATCTTTCAGAAAGAGCTTTACAATTATGAATGGCAACATTATATTTCATCACTTCATTCTCAATTTAGTGATTTCCGAAAAATTACTTTAATACCTGCACATAAAGTTCAGTTTCCACTGAAACTTATATTTTACGACCTTTTCAATAATACTTATAACTCCGAATTCAACTTAATTTGCACATTTATAAAGTTGATAATATTATACAGCTTGGCAAAAAAAAAGGTTGGAACAAATTAGGGCGCCACTACAGCATAGGTCTCTTCAAATGGGAAATGAGTAAAAGAATTTATACAAATAGTTAAAAACGCTGCTTGTACTGACTCAAAAACCTATTAGCCCTTGTCGGCAAAGTATTGCCAACATTATAGGTCTGCATTACTTAAGTAAAATATTTAGTTCCATTTGTCACCGCATCATACTTTTTTTTGCCAAGTTGTACATATTTTTTAAGGGGGATGCGGTAGGGTGGCCCGCGAAATTCAAATTTTCTTACGTTTTTTGACTGCAAATAATATTTAGAACAACATACAACCTGATACTGACCTGCAAATTGCAAAAAACGTAAGAAAATTTGAATTTCGCGGGCTACCCTAGCGCATCCACCTTAAGTGGAAATAACATTTATGATTTTACATACCTGGCAACACCAACGCCATCCACATAAAACCCAGCAACACACAGAACTAAAGTTTTAGAAGCGACATCATCTTTTTCCAAAATCTTTCTCAAAGCTGGTCTCTGGGCATTATACAATTCCTTGTCATATCTATATTTAAGCTGATCTATGAGATTTCTTGCAGTTACGACAAGAGATTTAAATTTTATCTCGTAAGATATCAGTTTCCATAATATTAGTTTTAAATGGTTTTCTAACCAGCCAGCTGGGATTAACTTAGTGTTAACGGAATTTAGGAAAAAATCTTTTAGTGATTGCATTTTCATATTTCCATCCGTCAATTCGTTTCTGGTTTCATGTAACTCGAATTTTAATAAATCATCGAATGTGAATTTGAGTAAATATGGATCGATGTTTTTGTTGTAATTTTTCGTCAATTCAGCTAAATCTTTTAGTGTATATTTTTGGTTTTTCTTGTAGTTTTCTGTGAACGTTAGTTTATTTGTATCTTTTGTAGTTGTCTTTATATCTTTCTGTTTCTTTACTGTTACAGGTAATTTTTGAGAATACGGAGTTTCGAATTTCTTCCTCTTTTTCGCTCTAGGACATGATAATATTGGACTTCCAGATCTTTTTGATTTTATTGGACTATCATGAAAATCTTCTGTATGTAAACTCTCATCAAAATTATTTAGTACTTGTGTATCAATAATATTAGCTACACTATCTTCGTTAGTCACATTATCTTTCTTGTTATTTGTTATATCTTCTTTAAAGTCATCTATATCTGAAAATCGTCTTTTAGATCTTGCTACAGCTTCTTCAGAAACTTTAACATCACGATTGGAACCGGTTTTGAAACCGAACTTAATATTTGTAGCTTTTTTCTCATCATTTTGTAACACAGTTTCATTTTTGTCTATAACTTGAAAGATTTTTCTAGATTTAACTAAAGCCTCTTCGGATATAGAAACTTTTTTATCACTGGCTGTTTGAAAACCCTGAAAACCACTTCTTTTGATGACATCTTCAAACAACTTCTTAGTTTCAATTAAAGTCTTTTGAGAAACTTCAATCTCTCCGTCAGTTCCTGTTTTAAATCCATGAAATTCAGGTTCAGGCTCATCTTGAATTGTTTGTATATCTTGAAAGAGTTTTCTACTTTTGGCTAACGCTTCTTCAGATATCTTAACGGGTTTTTTATTTGCAGTTTGAAATCCTTTGAAGACAGGACTTGATTTACCATTTATAGGTTCATCTTTGTTAAAATCTTCAACATCATTATTAACTCCTTGGTGAATATGAAAAGGATCTTTAACTACATTTAAAACGTCTTTGCCATCATTTTCAATATTAAAATCTTGACTCATTTCAATATCTTGAAATAGTTTTCTGCTTTTAATTAAAGCTTCATCTGATACTTTAACTTCTTTATTACTTGCGGTATGGAAACCTTGAAACTTAGGTACTGCATTACCAGGCATTTGAAAATCATTATTTCTAGTTTTAACAGAACCTGTTTCTTTGTTAATTTTAGGCTCTATGTCTTCTATTTCAATATCTGGGTAATCGTCTTTAACTTTTTCAGGTATTTTTAATTCAATCTTGTCTATATCTTTGAATATATTTTTAGTCTTAGTTAAGGATTCTTCGGAAATATTAATCTTTTTATTATTGGCTGTTTTAAAACCAGCAAAACTCGCCTTACTAGTCGAAGGCTGGTTTATATCCATTATTTCAGATTCCTTGTTCTTATATTCTATAAAATCCTCTCTCTCCAAGCTTTTATTTACTTTTTCTGGAAACTTAAAATCTGTTACATCAATATCTTTGAAAATATTCTTAGTCTTAGCTAGAGATTCTTTTGAAATTGCTATTTTTCTGTTATTAGCCGTTTTAAAGCCTATAAAACTTGTTTTACTTGTAGAGGGTTGACTAATATCTTCCGCTTCTTGTAGAATCTTCTTCACATCTATTTTCATTGTATCTTCTACTGATTCAACTGCTTTCATGCCTTTATCACCTTTGTCTGGAAACTTGAAATCAGTAGCATCGATATCATTAACTATATTCTTCGTTTTAGCCAAGGCTTCTTTAGTTATTTTAATTTTCTTATTATTTGCGGTCTTAAAACCAGCAAAAGATGCTGTACTCGTTGAAGGTATATTCAAATCTATCATTTCAATTTCATGGGTTCTCCTATCATCGTCTTCTTCAATATTTTCCCGATGTTTTGAAGGATATTTAAAACCATCTCCATCTAAATCTTTAACAATATCCTTTGTTTTAGCTAAAACACTGTCTGATATTTTGATTACTTTATTATTAGCTGTTTTAAAGCCTTTAAAAATAGGTTTGGTAAGTGTAGTTTTTGGCGCTTTTGTTTCAGCTTCAATAATCTTTACAGTATCTATTTTCTTGCCTTTATCAGGGAATTTAAAATCAGTAGCGTCAATATCTTTGAAAATGTTTTTAGTTTTAGCCAATGCAGCATCAGATATTTTAACATTCTTATTACTTGCAGTTTTAAAACCTTCAAAACTAGATGTACTTGTAGAAGACTGACAAAAATTTATGAATTCCTCAGATTTTACAGGGTATATTTTAGTTGGATCTGTGTTCTTTTTTGTAGGTAATATAAAGTCTGCTGAATTTATTTCTTCAAAAATCTTCTTAGTTTTAGCTAGAGCATCTTCAGAAATATTTATATTTTTATTATTTGCCGTTTTGAAACCTACAAAAGTCATCTTACTAGTAGAAGGTTGGTTGGTAAAAATTTCTTCATTATTTTTTTCTTGTTTGTCTTTGTCATTTTTCTTTGGAAGTTCAGTTTTATCAATATCTTTGAACATATTGTGAACTTTAGCTAAAGCCTTCTCTGAAATCTTGATATTTTTATGATTAGCAGTTTTAAAGCCAACAAAACCTGCCTTACTTGTCGAAGGCTGTTCAAAATCTATAAAATTTGGATATTCTTTATCAATGCTTTTTCTTGATTTATTCGGTAATTCTGTTGAACCTAAATCTTGGAATATGTTTTTAGTTTTAGCTAGTGCTTCTTTGGAAATCTTTATGTTTTTATTACTGGCTGTCTTGAATCCTCGTAAGGTTATGTCACTTGACTTCGGATCCTCTATTGCTATTGGGTGAGCATTTTCTTCAATTTTAGCCTCTCCAATATTAACTTCAGTCAGATCTTCATCAAAATCAATGTCCTTAATAACATCCTTAATTTTTGCAGTTTCAGATATTTCTAAATCTTTGCTAGAAGTTTTAAACTGAATACTGTCCATATTTTTATCCGGTTCTTTATCTTCTTTTAAAGACATTTCTATATTTTCAAATTCTTGTATTATTTCATCATCAATATTTTGAATATCTTCTTCAACAACATTTTTATTATCGTCTCTGTTTAATTCAATATGTTCTTCTACGTTCTCTTCTTCCATTTGTGTATGAAAATTGTAATTTAAATCAATATCTTGAAAGACTTTTTTACATCTTGCTAATGCTTTTTGAGATAGTTTTATTTCTTTTTTACTGGCTGTCATGAAACCTTCAACATTAATTGACTTTCCTTGTATATTATCAGGTTTCTCAGTATTGTTTCTTTCAAATTGTGATTCAGATTCCTTCTGAGCTAAATTGTACTCTGTTTCTTCCCCATCAAGGTCTATTTTAGCTTGACTCTCATCATTTTCCGTTTTATTCTTCACGCTACTGTCACAATTATTAACCAAATCAGTCACCGTCATTTCCCCACTTAGTATACTCTTAGCTTGAGCAAACGAATCAGTGAAAATCTGAATAGATTTATTACTGGCAGTTTGAAAACCTACATACATAGTCTTGTCTAAAACATCAGATTGGTCGTAAAAGGAGGTTTCTAGTGCACATGTGAATGGTAGATCTTGGTAGCTTTTATGAACTACATAATTATCTTCTTCATCGCTGCTAAATAGAATCTCGTCTTTCAAAATTTCACTTTCTGCTCTTATTTTTGAACTTTTTGGAACTTCACTCATTACTTTGTTTATTAAATCATCTGATGTTGCTTTATCTAGTTCAATAAATTCTAAATCTGTGTTTAGACTTGGATATTTCACTGTATGAGTTTTAAATTCTCTATGTCCTACTTTTACATCTTTATTTTGTAGTACAGGACTTGATAATATATCTCTATCATTTAGTAGTATATCCTCATCTATTTTAAAACATAGTTCCTTATCTAAAATCTGAGAATTAATAACTTGTCTTACAGTTTTCATATCACTATTTTCAAACTGTTCAAACTTTTCTAAGTCAAAAACTAATGGAGAAGGAGTCTTTGATTTGATTTTAACGTTTTTGTGCATAAATATAGGACTAAGTGGTCTTTCTATGGACTTGTCTATGTCAATGTCTTCTTCAATTTCTATGCAATTATGAATTATTTGGCTGTATTCATCTATTTGTGTATTTTCATTGATTTTACTGCCTTGACTGTTGCTGCCAGATTCTATGTCCATAACATTATTTCTGCACATTATAGGGGAAATGAGACTTATGGAATTATCTGCTTCTAAATTCTTTTCTATCCTATTTACACATTTTACTGCTTTTGTTATATTGTCATGAATTTTATTCATACTTTCTTTATCACTTAGAGCTTCTACATTTTTAGTAACTTTGTTACTATCTACAGTTTGTATATTCTCAGTTACTTTCTTATTCTCTTCTTTACATACATTTTCATTAATTTCCTCATCTTCATCTAAACTGTGTTTTTCAGTATGGTGAATAAAGGTAGTTTCAAACTCCTGCGTCATTCCCCTATGAACGTCAATGAGCTCTGCATCTTCTATAATATTGATGAGTTGTGTATCGGTCACACATTGTGTGTCGAATTTTGTTGATGCTTTGGGTACCTTGAAAAGAATATTGAAAAAAAAATGATTAACAGATCTACTATAGATAGAACAGTGGTGGCCGAGAGTGGTAACGGCCCTGACTTAGAAGTTGTAGGTTTATACCACGCCAGTTGCTTTACTTTCTGTAAATAATTTCATCACCACTGCTCTCAAAATCTAAAAAGTGAGGGGAACATCGTGAGGAAACCGGCATATCCTAGAAAAGAATATAAGACATGTGACATCTATCAACCCACACTGGGCCTGCGTGGTAGATTACGACCCACTCCCTCTCCAAGAGAGGAGGCCTGTGTCCCGGTGAGAGAGGAGTCGGCAAAACGATAATTACAATTATTTTACTATTTTAGAGAGACTCTGAGAGTTGAATAAACTTGTCTGGTGTTAGTCACATACTTATCTATCAAAATATTCAATTCTAGAATGGTACATCTCACTGCTTGGCAAACGCCTGCATGTCCACTTGATTTCAAAAGTACACACCTTTCTGCCATCAATAAGAGCATAATCTTCCCACAGCTGGGACACATGGTCAGTGGGTCGTCTTATTCGAAATTGCCATTTTTACCAGAAATTTGGCATATCTTTGATAGATATAGCTAGAAGTATTTTACTAGCAGAGAGGTATGCAATGTTATTAAATGAAAAGCATGACTCGAAAACAACTTTCTCATACAGATAACAAAAAAAAAACTTACCTCATCATACACCGGCAAGTTATTTACACTTAAAAAATTTGATTTCTTATACTTTTGCAAGTCTTTAGCTGCAGGTTTTTCACTTTTCAATGAATCTGCAACTTGAATTGCTTTTAGCTGCATACTCACACTTGATATCACATCTTGAGGCTTTAAGGTATGTTTGTTCTGTTGTTTAATATCACTGTAAAGGCCTAGAGTACGTTTTGTATTGTTTTTTTTCAAGTTAAACTCAAAGTTTTCGAAAGGGTTACTCATTCTCCTGTGTACTACAAGACTGATGTTACTATTGGATTTCTATTCAAGTTGGTAATATTTTATATTGTGGAAGGGTTTTGGTTAATAAGTTTTAGCAAGAATTATTAATCACACAGCGTTTTAAAAATAGTTTTAGCGCGAAATTAGCTAAAAACACATCTATTTACGTCCGAATCTGACACATTACTTTATCCAAAACTTACCTCATTTTACGTTCCATTAAACACAAAAGTTTGAAAATACTTTAATTAAATTAAACAGTTGTGTAATAGATCAAAAGTAAGCTGTTTTAGAAACATTTCAAGCACAATATTCTCTCAAATTACATTACTGAATTACTTTGTGCGTTTGTTCGCGTTAGCTAGTAAAATAATAAAGATAGCGTACAATGAATCTCAATAGTACAAACGTTCAAAAACATGACTATTTCTTTCTAGAGTACCTACAATTTCAAAATAAAGAAAAACTAATAAAATACAAAGTTATGTTTGCCCCATATTTTAAGTTTTTTAAACCTTTAAACTTGGTGTAGTGTAGCTTTATTTGAAGTCCTGGTAAAAATGTAAATTATAATCAAAGAAACCTTTTTCCTGCGTTACTTATTTTATTTTTTATCTATCTCCAATCGCAGTTTCAGAACGCACGTCAAGCTCCGCTACGGCGTTTGTAATTTTCTGAAAATAAAGCGATAAAAAGTATTTAACGACAAATACTGTGAATTATACTTACAAAATTCCAGCATTTGCATTCTCTCCACCGAAAATGGTAAGTAAAGTTATATTTGTGCTGTATTTTGTTAGTGAAAATGGCGGGTAAATATAGGTTACTTTTTGCAGTCCCACACGATTTTGTTGGTGCAACCGGGCCCTAGGCCTGAGACGAGGACGTATTCCGACTACGAGAGCGTCAATGACTGCATGGAGGGAGTCTGTAAAATATACGAGGAACATCTAAAAAGACGGAATCCAAACACACCAACTATTACTTACGATATATCTCAATTATTCGATTTTATCGATCAGGTAAGCAATTTACTTAATGTATTTACGTAAATAAACTTTTAAAAGGTCATATCTATAATTAGAATCCATACCGATGTTGATAGTACTTATGTCGATATTCTTACCAACTTTATGCAGTAAACCAAAATGCTTATGCAAAGCATTCTTTTTATGGGTCACTTTTCTGATAAATATTGTAACCTATGCTATCCAAGAGCTCTTATTAGAATCTTGTCCTGATCCCCTGGTAGTCCCAGAAGCACTCCTAAATCAAATCTCAGTGTGTTCCTATAGCATTGATAGAAAAACATACAGTATGGTGATTGTAAAAAAAAATACAATGCATTGTTTTTTCTTTGAATACTGATTTTTTACTCAGGTTTAGTACAAATCATGTTATAGAAAGTATAACTAGGATATGATGTTACCCAGTAACTGAGTTGTGGAGGTCAGATAGGCAGTTGCTCCATGTGAAATACTAGTATTCAGCTGCAGAGTAACCATGGAGTTTCTTGCCGGCTCTTCTCCTTAGGAAACAACCAATTGGATCCATGCATCTAGCTTCTGACGTTTCATAAGTGCCCATGTAGGCATATGTGAAATAAAATATTTTTATTTTGTTTTTGCATCTGTTTAGACTGGAAGCCAACCCCAACATAGTTGGGAAAAGGCTGGGCAGATTAAATTACTTCTTTTGTTATATTGTCCTTTTAGCCAAGTGTCTGAACTAAAACACAGACATAGTTGAACCCTATCAACAGAATCAAAACCAGGAAAATAACATATTGTGAAAACCATTAAGTAGGTACTTACTAGAAGATGACTCCGGGTTGACGGGTTAACTGGAGTCATTAACTGTTGCCCACTATCATGTCAACTGCCTTATTTTAGCTCAGGGCCTTTCGTATTTGTGTGTGGTGGCCATGGTAATGGCCGCAACTTACCGAGTCGTACGTCGTATGTTCCAACCCGAACAGGCGCTTTACTTTGTATAATTTTATTATTTCATCACCACTGCTCTCAAAACGGTGAAGGAAAACATTGTGAGGAAACCGGCATGTCCTAGAACCAAACATTCAAAGACATGTGACATCTACCCGCACTGCGTGGTGTTGGATTACGGCCCACTCCCTCTCACAGAGAGGAGGCCTGTGTCCCAGCAGTGGGAACATTGTAGGCTGATTCTGCTGACCAACCATTAAAAATAACCTTCTTTTATTTCCAGCTGGCTGACCTAAGTTGCCTAGTCTACCAGAAATCAACAAACACATACGCACCATACAACAAAGATTGGATTAAGGAGAAGATATACGTTCTGCTACGCCAAGCAGCAGGTCAAGGGGATTGAGTTACGTAATAAGTATACGGAGTAGTGGACCCATGGAGTTGTTACGTATAGGTAAATTTATTGAACAATATATATAAGGCACTTCGTAGATTAAAGAGGAATGCAGAGCAGTGGTTTTTTTTTGTGACATACACACAAAATCTCACGCTTCCTCCCATGGGGGTAGGCAGAAACTAAAGAACACTACCTGCTACGATCCTTATATACTCCTATTGCTTTTACGTTCATACAACAGAGGGCCTAGACAAGTGACAATCGCTTCGAAAGCGTTTCGTATTTCTACAACAACTTTCAACAGGATTGACATAAGCTTTTCGATAGCTTATGTCAGTGCTATAAATTTTTGCCTTCTCCATCATCGTTATCGCTTATAGAATGTCACTTTGTCTATGGTATCTGGTCATAAACACACGCCGGTTGCGAGTACTACGCACCTGACCTCTCTGATGAACAACACCAATAAGGTCATAAATGGTATGTCCGTAAATTGCGACCGTTATGTGGTGGTCACCGCTCTTCGGACGTTTTCACGTCCAAAAGTGTATTACTCAATGTTATTCATTAAAAATCCCTTGCTCGGTTTCTCTAGTCTTTGCAGGGCTCAAGTCAGTGTTCATTCAATGACATTTCAGCCCCCAACCTCTTACCAAAAGATATATTTGGTAGCAAATGTGCAAAACTCCATGTGCTTACCACTCCAAAATTAATTAGGATGGTGATACTTGAAGATAATTTCGTTAGATTAAGTTACTGACCGGTGAAATTTAATATTTCTTACGGTTTTCTTAAGGTCGCACCCTACCTCAAATTGCTGAGCATGATCCTCCGTTATGCCGAAAATACTGCAGCATTAATTTTGAAATAAATATATGTTAAAGTTGACGAATGATGCTAGGTCCTATGTTTGGCGAAAACACGATTACATAAAATTTTCTAGATAGAAAAAAAATCCAAAGTTACCTCTAAACAGAACTATAAACCGCTGGTATTCAAAAAATACTTCAAATTAGATCATGAAACTTTGCATAATAACTGAACTATTTATAAAGCAGGTCTTGTTTTGTATTTTTTTACATTACCATAAAAATACCGTAAAAAGCAATTGCCTAAACTTTTCGACGCTTTAGAGCCGCTAGCGCCCTACTCCGTCTCGTTCTCACTCAGGTCGCGAGTAGTATGGTGCGAGCGGGATAAAATCTGAGGGAGGGTGAGCCCTTAAAGGTGTGTCCAATCACAGCGCGACAGGCGCGTACGATTGCCACTTTATGTTTGGACACTCCTATACTGACTTGCACTGTGAAGTTTCTTTCGCTCGCTAATTTTATTTGACCTTGATACTTCCCAGTTGGTTAAAGGATTGTTGTACATTTTCTTTCTGCAATAATGTACAAATTTTAGTCTGAATAACACGCTGTCTTTAAGTATCACCACTTTGTAAAATAATATAATTATCTCGAACCATGTTTTCATTAAATTTTTCGTTGGAATTTAACAAGACTATCTCAAAATTTATTTGTCAAATATTGAATAGCTCTAATATGACACATGATCAGAAAACTGATCAGTTTTTCACGCAGTGTTTATTTACTACACGTGATCAGAAATTTGACAGGCGATCAGAAACTTTCTGATCAGTTTGTTTGTGTGCAAATAATAATAAATATAAGAATTAAACTCGTCCATTCTCACCTTCACTAAGTATTGGTCAATTGTTAAATAATATTACTTTTGTTTATAAAATTGTGCATTTACTTGAATATTTTTCTGGTAAGGTCTAATAAAAAATTTACAGCTATCATTAAGAATTAGACAAACGATCAGAAGGCCAAGTCTCGTACTTTAAAAACGTTCACATTCAAGTCGCAATCTGTCAAACTTGTCAAAAATGTTGGTACATTGATTGTATTTATGACAGACTGAGAATGCGAACGTTCTTAAAAATTACGGGAATAGATATATAAGGGTGGAGACAGACTGAACAGCAGTCTTCTGTAATTTTGGTGATGAAAAGCTATATTTAGTATGTCAATCGTTGCTCGCTACGTCGGCTATAATGCAAAAGGAATCAGATATCTTTTTAATGTATGGACAAATTAAATAATCCATCAGCTACGTCCGGACTGCGACTGGCGAGCAAAACTTCTTGAGTTCACTCAGCTGTGTAGCACTATAGACGAGAACCTACTCCTGAGAGACATATTTAGTTAGCATAATTCGTTGTTCACTGTAAATAGTAATAATTAGCCATTTCTTTTTCTCAGTTCGCCATTTCTAGTAAGTGTCTTAACCCTAAACTGATCCAGAATACTACAAGCGATCAGTAAATTGACAAGTGATCAGAATTTTTGTTTTAGACTAATTAAAAAGTTATATCAGTGTGTGATTATTTTTTTGTTAAATTGTAAGTGTACAATGTGTGTAAGTCATTTTTTACTTCCTCATTTTGTTGCTCTAGATTGTTTAAGATACTAAATAAGTACCTTATAAGAGTAAAATACCAACTTGGCAATAACATATTTAATTGTTTTATTTATTTAAAAACCCGTAGTTAAATACACTTCGTGGAATATGGTATATCGGGTTTCAGTAAAAGTTCGGCTTCGTAAAGCGATTGCATGCAAACCTTTATGAGCCACTAAACTATGTAGAATAGAAAATTAGGATACTACTCAGTATCCGGCCAATTTTTCGAGTATCCTGGAGTATCCATTAAAAAAACTCGCTTGAATCGACAAAGTTATTTATTTAATAAACTTATTTACATATCTTATTATTTACAGTAGGTAAACCAGATGAAAATTAACAGCTATTAACAAAAAACAATTATAATTAAACATTATACTGGAAAAAAATAAAGCTCCTTATTAATTATTTACTTAGCCTTTTCAGCCAGTTCAGAGGCCCTAGACAAAGTGAGATTCTATCAGCGATAACGATAATGGAAAAGGCAAAAATGTATCGGATTGGCTCAAGCTATCGAAAAGCTTATGTCAATCCTGCTGAAAGTCGTTGTAGAAATACGAAACGCTTTCGAGGAGATTGTCACTTGTCTAGGCCCTAAGGATAGATAGTAAATAACCCACATCCATCCAGAGAAACGGTTAATTATAGCTTGATTTCATCTCCTGCGGGGTAAGTGCGTAACACACTTACATGGCAATGACTGTCATTGATAGTGCAACATTACGTTGTTGATTGTTGAGCAGAAGAATTTTTCAAACCTATGAAGCAATGTATTAGGAATTTCAATCGAATTCCTCCGAACAGTGATTGAAAGTGTGTTACGCAATAGGGAATATGCATGTGATTCAAATATGGGTCAAATATTTTTTTTATAAACTATATTACTTCAGAATTATGCTTCCATCAAATTTTTGAATAAAATTTCTTTTTGAGCGAGAAATTAATTTTTAAAAAGTCCTAAATAACTGTGGGTAATTCGAATACTTGAAAAGCTAAGAGCGGATGTGACGTAACAATCCGGGATAACAATCAAAATGTCAATGTCAAGTCAATGTCAAACGCTCATAAAAAAAGGAGTGTTTTTTGACGTTGACTTGACAGTTTTGTTTGTTTTCACGGACTGTGACGTCATCACACCAAGCGCGCCAAATGGAGGGCGTTTAAACAGCCCGGATCGGTTGGATACTTAAAAAAAAATGTAAGTACTTTAAATAGCTTTTTTGCCGTCGAATTTTATTTTTACTATTATTTGACGATGTAAACTATCGAATAAAAATATAAAAAAAAATACATGCATATTCCCTATTGAGGTGCTGGGTTCTCATCCAAATACAGCATTAGTAGTTTTCATCAAATTTTGCGACTTTGACCCACAGACACAGGTGACAGACTCAAAGAAATCATGATTTTTCAGTATAGTGCTTAAGATTACTTCTCCAAAATAATATTTTCTATAGAATCTACAAATAGTACAAATCTTTAAAAAAATCTAATTCCGTCAAAATTAACCAGACATGAAAATAGGCATTTCCGGTAAAAAATCTTATATTCATCCGCATCTGGTAACAATTAGCGTTTTATAATTTCTAAAGTGATAATATTATCGTGAACGTCCACGGCATTATGATAACACTAGGAAGTAAAACGTATAGAAGTATTATGAAGACACTTTTAAATTTACGCTTACCGGGGTTGGTCGGTGGATGGGTGACCATCTTTACATACCGAGACTCCATGAATCGGAAAGCAAGTTCAGCCGTTGGTCCCTGCTGTCATTATTGGATCTTTGACAGTCGTTACGAATAGTCAGAAGGTCGACAGTCTGACAACCAGTCAGATTGCCAGTCAGATGATGACTTTTAAATTTTCCGTCCACAATAACTTTATAACGTGCTATTAACGTACGTAACGTACTATTTTTTCCATACATGTTACGGACGTGGACGTCCACGATAATATCGTTACGTTAGATATTATAAAAGCGCACCTCGAAACCCGACCCAAAAACAGTTTGAAAAGGTCCAAGAAATGTTTCATGAAAAAATACTATCAAAATAAAAACAAAAATATTTGACTTCTCTGATTACTGCCAATTCCAATATGTAAAATTTCAAAAACTTTTGGTAACAATTTATTTACCTAATAATTAAATAATTTGGTTAAAAATCAGTTAGAATTACCTAAAACTTTCAGTAATTCACATGTTGCTATTATATTTAATTCAATTTCGTACATAACATTTTATTCTACCGTTTATATTTAGTGATAAATTTTATAATTATTTTCTATCAATTTTGATAATAGAGGTGGGCAACGTCAAATATTCGGTTAAACATAGCCGGATAGTCCCTTCAATTAAATTTCTTTTAGGACATTTTTAGGTAGTTGAACTGGTGATGAATAAAATATTTATATATTTTATTTATTAAAATTTTATGCACAAGTAAAAAAAAAAATACCGTACAAAGGCGGACTTAATGCCCGAGGCATTTTCTACCAGTCAACCTTAGGGTGATGCAGAGAAAAACATGGCAGGTGCAACATACGGGATAGATAACTCGAAAAAAAAAAAACGAAATATTCCACTTGTTTGGCCAAATATACCGAATATGTGACCGAAAGCATTCAATCATGCAGAGCCGAATACCGAATATTCACATTCAGCCCATCTCCATCAGACCTTTGAAAATATTATACATTTTACCATACTACTATTAATTACAAAACTTGTCTAAAGGCGTAGTTGACAGACTGTTTGCAGCGTTTTCGTCAAAGAAAAACAGAATTTAATAAACACACGACGTTACTAAAGTTACTTCTCGCAGGCGGATACTCGGTCTCAACAAAATACTGCAGTCAGCAATGCCCCATAAATTACGATAAAAATGAGGCCAATATAAACTACACTCCCGAACTCCTAAATCGATACACCGTGCATATTTACATGTAGGTACTGTGCGACACAACTTGGATGTAGCATCGGCAAAATTCGTAAAACCGATCACATCCGAACTGAGTGCGTCTTCAAAATCACCAATCTTTATTACTGCTTTAGGTAAAAATGATCTTTACGCAAACGCAATAACTTGTAAATATTGTGTGCCTTACCTGGGTCAAATAAATTTATTTTCTTTCTTTCTTTCTTTCTTTCTACAGTCATATAACTAAATACATTCGATACATTGATGCGTAGACACTTTCGATGCTACATCTAAGTTGTGTGTCGTCCTGTATAAAGGTCTAAAACATCAAAATCAAAACATTTTTTCGACTTCTAAAGGCAAATTGACAATAAAGTTTAGCGGCGACAGTTTTGAAGCTTACATAGTTGCCACATTTGCCACCATTTTGGTGTCATCATTGTTCCAAATTTGAATTCACGAAATGCCGGGTGGCTCGATTCAGGTATCCTGAAGTTTATGGTGTCTAATTGATTAAATCCACCATTAGGTAGAATTAAAAATATTAAATTTTGACTTCTAACAAATATTTCTATTTATATATTTTTATACATTAACCTATCCTATATCTTAGTAGATAAACCGATAATAAAAACGTTATTTACAAGTTTATAACAACTTTTTTTATTCACTATAGTCTGTTCAGAAAATAAGATGTGCCAAATTATTAACGTTTACATAATCAGCCTATAAGCTCGTGGCTAAGTAATAACAGACGCACGGGTTGATCCATCAGTTTAAGCTACGCTTGCCGGGGGTGGGCCGTGGATGGGTGACCTTCACATACCGAGACTCCTCCGTGCCTCAGAAAGCACGTTAAGCCGTTGTGTTTGTGCGAGTGAATTTCATCCCGTATACCGCGCGGGTTTCGTTCCAGTTTGGTCAGAGCTTAACACAAATTTTTATAACACAGTTTAAACTACAATTTGTTTGTCAAGAAGTATGAAACGTTAATAATTAGAGCGTTATAGTGTTCGATCATCGTACTCTGACGAATCACCTGGCTGTAGTAGGGCTGAGTCTCAAGATCGCAGCACGACGCTACTCTTGGATATGTCACAAAAACTATTACAAAATGAACAGACTATAGTAATAATAATGAATAACTATTAAACATTCCAAATTAATACTAAGAGATATCTTTTTACGATTAATTCTTTATAATAATATTTGTCTTTTTTACTAGAAATTGGTTAATTCGATTCGGTTTGAAAACCGAGACCGTACGCTATTTCTGAATCCTGCAGAACTTTTGGCGTTCATTTATTTTCTAATCTGTGTTATTATAATACTATTTAGTCTATAAAATAGGCCAAAACCAAGAAGTCTATGTATAGACGCTTTGTTTCGAAAAAATAACGTTTTGAAGGCGTGTTCAAGCCAACTCCCTATGGACACGCAAATAAACCGCCGCCGGCGACGCACCCATACTGCGTTGCGCCATCTCAAGCGAGCGCCAGTCTTCGTGTGGACACACACCGCGCTCAACCAAACGTTGCTCTGTAAATCAAATCTTTTCGAAAGTACCTGTACATGTAGACCTGTACAAAATTAAACTAATTTAGCTGCGAATTTATTTTTTATTAAAATCAACACTATCTGCAACAAGGCGGTCTCAACGCACTTTCGGCTCCACGAATTTTTGAAGTGAAAACTACTTTAGGCGCGTTGAGTAGAAATCATGGAACTCGCGTCATCGTCACGCTTGAAGTGATTTGTTTTTTTTAGCGCCATCTACCGTCTACCGTTTGAATTACGTTGAGGTTAGGCATTGTTGCTTAGTTGTCGCATGTTTTTGTACTACAGTCTCTAGCTAGACGCTGCAGGCGCGGCGCGGTAATACCGAGCTGCTCTAAGGAATACTAGACAAAGGCATCGCAGCTGTATTACCATTTCAGAGACATTACTGAATAACTCATTTACAGGTCATCATCATCTGCCTAGCCTTTTCCCAACTATGTTGGGGTCGGCTTCCAGTCTAACCGGATGCAGCTGAATACCAGTATTTTACATGGAGCAACTATTATTAGTATTTTACAGGTACGGTACCAATACCCTTGCAACTGGTACATAGCAACGCTGCTTGGCGGCAGAAATAGGTATGATGGAAGAACTTTAGAGATATGAGGAACAGGGTATAAAGTTCACTCATCCTCTTTAGAAAAGGGAGGATCCTCCTCAGACGGGCGTTGTATCTGGTGGGCTATTGTCCGACGATCGATGTCGGGACGTTGTATATATGCTAGTCGCGCGGTACACCCTTGCGGCCTTGCGCGATGCATGATTTTGCGTGACGTCAGTGTGATGCGTAGTTCGCATGTGGCGATGTCGATTTCGCCACATACTTCCCCGGATAAGCTTCTTCACAAAAAAGCCCTCTACTAATCTCGCGACAATCTAAGAAGCCCGCTTTGACACCTATCAAAATACTGTTAGTAGTGATGGGGAAAAAAATCGGTTGTTTTAAAAACCGATTCTCGAGACATATCGATTAATCATACTTAGAATTTGTAATCGACAATTTATCTACATTAATTCTAACTGATTATCGAGGCATATCGTTTTATTACACGTCATTATCATCATCATCAACAGCAGTCTACTACTGGACCTCTCCAATTGCATGGCATTCAGCTCGATTCTCGGCAACTCTCATCCAGCTGCTACCAAACACCCTGCGACGATTGGCCCTCCTCTTTTAGACATGTTGACGAGTTTACACGAGAACACCAAAATCGCACCGAGCCGAGTCAGAAAATATAACAATAATGTTATATTTTCTGACTCGGCTATTATGTGATTTTGGCATATTAAATATCAAAAGAAAGCTAAACATATAAAAGGTGGAGACGACAATACAACAAAAATTGAAACTCCGTATATCTAATGACGTTCTCGGTCTACATACAAAAAATTAATCAAATATAAGTAGTTTAGTTACGATAGCTAGTCAAAGATCGGCAAATCCCATAGTCGGCCCATCACTACTATTTAGTTTGTTTGAAAAAATGACTTTTTTTATTTCGATGTAAGGATTTATTTGATAGTTCCAAAATACTCTTATGCATTAGTATTGCCAGTGTTTTCATTTATTGTTGTATTGTCGTCTCCACCTTGTATATGTGATCATATTTTATTTATGTTTGTAAAAGTATCGATTTTTCAGAACATCGATTTTATTCGGTCAATAAATGGGTTAAAATCTTCACAACACTCTGTTGCCATAGCAACGAACCCAAAGGCATGACATTGTAATAATGTCCTGTCAGTATATAAATCAACGATTATTTCGTGTTTTTGAGTGCATTTTTTAAATATAAAGTTAAACTTAGTGCTTTCGAATGATACTCATTGTTATAGTGTATGGATAACATAGTAATTAATTAGGATTATAAATTTGATTTTTCGATCTCTTACGTAGACGTTCATACAAAGTTATCGCGGCATGTATGATGAGAAACGTCAAAACGGGCTTCTTAGATTGTCGCAAGTTTACATAATAAAACTATTTTTCTTCGAAACAAAGCATCTATACAATATCATCATTGCCAAAATCTCCCGTCTTCTGATATGGTAGATAAAACTTAAGTCTGTTTGCATTCAACTTTGTACCTTATTCCTTTCAAAATAAGGTCTATTCCGAATCGCTTACTTGCACCTTTTTCTTCCTCTTGCCTTTGGGATGCATTTTGTAGACGTGTTTTTGAAGATCTTTTAGTTTTAAATATCTGTGAACAAAATAATAAATATAGTTAAGGGGGACGCGCCAGGCCAAGGTATCCCGCGAAAAAAAATTAGTTCCATTTTTTTAAACTTTTCTTGCTAAATATGAATAGGTATAAAAGTTTTACGATGGAGTGCCATTTTTATTTTTATCATCATGTCGCTTTTATTCAGCCGATTTTTATTTGCAGCCAGTATCTTTTTGTTCTACTGCATACCAAAATTTTATATTAAACTAGACATTAAACCTCTGTGTTAAATTCTTATCTAAATAAAAAATGAAAACAGTGCAACAATGAGATTTCATAAAACATTTCTGCACTGTTTTGGTTCTAAGCAAAAAATAAGTCCCTTGTGATCGGTTTTGTAGTGATTAATGATAACATTACTACATAGTTGAAAGAAAAAACTTTAACTTACTTGCAAGAACACTGTTTGCAAGGAAACTTGAAGTCTTCAGGGTTTCCGTGGAGCCTCAGCTCGTGCCTGTCCCTGATGGATTCCGTTGAGAAGTTGCGCCGGCATACATTACATTGATAGGGCTTCGCTGTGTTGTGAGACTGAGGATAAAAAGAAAATGGCAATAAATATTTGAATGACTTTACTGTTCGGTATCCAAATACTTTAGGAGTTATAGGAAATTAATGAAGGCTTCCACAGTGTATTAATCAAAGAAATAAACAGCTTGTAGGGACAAAATTGCTGATATAAATCTGCCTAGCCTTTGCCCAACTATGTTGGGGTCTGCTTCCAGTCTAACCGGATGCAGCTGAATACCAGTATTTTACATGGAGCGACTGCCTATCTGACCTCCACAACCTAGTAACTGGAAAATACGATACCCCTTGGTAAGACTGGTTGTCAGACTTTCGGGCTTCTGACGACCCGCAATGACTGTCAAAGATCCAGGAATGACAGCCGGGACCAACGGATTAACGTGCTTTAAGAGTCACGGAGGAGTCTCTGTATATAAAGATGGTCACCCATCCACCGACTAACCCCG
This sequence comes from Lithophane semibrunnea, assembly GCA_947363905.1. Classification (NCBI taxonomy): domain Eukaryota; kingdom Metazoa; phylum Arthropoda; class Insecta; order Lepidoptera; family Noctuidae; genus Lithophane; species Lithophane semibrunnea. The sequence continues at coordinate 2,874,346 of OX376213.1, read as the reverse complement.
GCAAGCGTAGCTTAACTTGAGGGATCGAGCCGGTGCGGCTGATATTACTTAGCCACGTCCATCGTAATATTATATATTTTATCCCCGCTACTATACAGCATTACTTTAAACCGAGATGTAGCGCACATGATGCACGATGTCTTGAGTTTTAAAGAAAAGCACAAAGTGGCTATATCCCCGCGTTAAAGAGGGAAGTGCGTGGGTTCGAACCTCACCCGTTGCACTATTAACGACAGCCAATCTTTTAAAAGTAGTCAGAGTAGTTTAAAGGATGAGAAAGAGTAGTAAAAAAATATTATAGGTATATATATAGTGAATCTGTATGTATGAAGTAAATGTATCATAAGTTTATAGCTTCTTATACTGTAAAACCTGTCTTATCTATGCATTATGATATAATATTATTTTCACTTTGTTCGTCCCAATCAGAGCACCTGCCATCTAATCTCTTCACTACCCTTGGTTGACTGGTAGAGAATGCCAAAAGCATTAAGTCCGCCTTTGTACCTCTTTTTTGAGTGCGAAAAGTTTAAATAAATAAAGGAATACTAGGAATGAATAGTCATATTTATGCCAAAGTATTAAACTCACCACTTTCAAATGTCTCTTGAGACTAGAATTAGTTCCGAAGCTAGTGTTACAGATGTCACACGTGTATGGTCTCTCGTTACGATGAGTTCTTTCGTGTACCTGAAATTATAACAAACAAACAAATCAATCAATCTGTCTAGCCTTTTCCCAACTATGTTGGGGTCGGCTTCCAGTCTAACCGGATACAGCTGAATACCAGTATTTTATATGAAGCGACTGCCTATCTGACCTCCACAACCCAGTAACTCAGTAACTGGGTAATACGATACCACTTGGTAAGACTGGTTGTCAGAATTTCGGCCTCTAACGATCCGTAACGACTGTCAAAAATCCACGAATGACAGCCGGGACCAACGGCTTAACGTGCTTTCCGAGGCACGGAGGAGTCTGGGTATGTAAAGTTGGGCACCCATCCACGGACCAACCCCGGCAAGCGTAGCTTAACCTGATGTTTCGACCCGTGCGGCTGTTATTACTTCGCCACGAGCTCCTACGAGCATGAAATTATAACAAACAAAGAATGAGTCCCCACAAAAATTCTATAATACATTTATATAACCGAGAGGGTAGTTCTTTCTCTTCTTTATCATCAGCCATATTTGATTTCACTAATCAAATTTGAACGAAAAAGTATACGGTAAGTTCGTCTGGCCTTATGTGAAACTTTCGGGCACGTTACTAAAATCATAACCCCTTCTTTTGGCGTTACCGTTGTATAAATCTCACCTGTAAACTATACGACTCAAAAAATCCTTTTCCGCAGTAAGTACACCTGTAGGTCGCGCCACGCAACATTCGCTCGTGAGTTTTCATATGCATCTTCAGGAGAGCCTGCGACCCGAACTTCTTGGGGCAATCCGTGCAGGCGTGAACTTTTTCCTGTTGGGAAAATGTATACATAATCAGCCTACACTGTTCCCACTGCTGGGGCACAGGCCTCCTCTCGGTGAGAGTGGGCCGTAACCACCCAGGACCAGTGCGGGTTGGTAGATGTCACATGTCTTCAAATTGTTTGTTTCTAAAGGTGGGTTTAGAGGGTTTTAACATTTTAGTATGGAGAAACCACCGAAGGAATGTTCTGTCCCTGTTTACACAAAAAGAATTTGGTAGAGTGGGGGTAGAATGTGCATTCGCTCGCTTGGTCTAAATCGACCTTTAGACATGGCGGTTTCCTAACGAAGAAGTTTTCCTTCACCGTTTTTGAGAGCAGTGGTGATGAAATAATTTACACAAAGGGAAAATGTATATTTAATTAATAATAATGCGTGCCATCTTGGGTACCACACGCATTGTGAGGAGGTTCCTCGCCCTGAATACCTAATCGTCGTAAGCTTGGTTCTTACCTCACTGGGGGTAGGGCACTATTTTAATACATATTTCAAAAAATAATAATAAGATTACGGATACAGATTTTCAAGTATTGAGAATGGATTGCCGAGTATTCGGCCGCCGGATACTCAGCCATTTTAGTGGAATACGGACGGGTAGTAGTTACTAACATACAGGAGTTTTCTTTTTAGTGTCCACTAGCAAGTTAAAACATTACTATTGATTGATTTTCACAATCAAATAATTTTTAATTTGTATGTAGTTAGTTCAATTTCAGTTCAATCGAAGTAACAAATTAGATTCTGATTAGGGAACAATATTGTTTCGTTGTTTCGACATCAAGTGGGCGGCAGATTTATCTAGTAAAAAGTACTTTTGCACTGAAGTACTTACCAAGTGAGTGTCAGAGTGCTTAGCCAGCGAGTGCGAATACTTGAACCTCTTAGGACACTCGCTACACTGGTAGCCGAGCCCCGAATCCGCTGAGTGAGTCGCTAAGTGCGTTCGAAGAGCCGTCCAGCTAGATATTACTTTGTGACAGATTTTGCACTCTCTTATGCGGGTTGGGTGTGTTCTGAAAAGGGAATTAAATTATGGTTGTCAGATAAAAAATCACAATAATTTTAAAGTTTATTTATTTTGTAATTAATAAGTTTGTCTTTTTATTTATAGAAGTTGATGGCATGGTTGACGCAGTGATTGGTTCCAGTGATGTGTCGTATATTTGATTCCCGCTCGGAATTATTATTTCTGTGACCAACAAACAGTTGTTCTTGAGTCTACTTTTTGTGTACTGTATTAAAACGTAATAGCGTTTCCGAAGAAAATCCTATTTCACTATATTAAAGAACTCACCTTTGCCTATGATTTTTCAAGCTCCCTTTAGCACTGAACACTTTATCACAATCCTTACAGGGAAACACTTTTCCGTCCACCTTAATGTCCGTAACCTCTTTAGAGTTCATTCGCTCTATAATCTTAGCCTCTTTTCTTTCAAACCTCTTTTGTTCTCTTACTTTTGCGATCTCCATTCTTTTAATGTTTGTTAGGCCGAATGTATGCCATTTATTGTGTATTATAAATCTTTTTGGGTGTTTAAAGAGGAGAGCGCAGTGCGGACATTCAAATACTCCTTCTGGTTTTATGTCTGTAATTATGATTAATTGGTTGATTTAATAATGAACATACAAAATATAGGGGAAACAGATTTAGGTTATCACAAAAGTGGCGCGAAATGGATACACTTCGTATCCATTTCGCGCCACTTTTGTGATAACTTTAGCAACAGGAGGCAAGCTAATTGTGTATTATTGGGCACAGTTCTACATTCGAGTTCATATTGAATGGAATGGAATGCTTAGACCAATAGGACAGTTTAAAAAAACATAAAACAGTATACATGATCAACATGTAGCTAGAAATAAAATACCCAATATTTATTCGATTTTGATTTAGATGGCCGGATATTAGATATCCCGTTGAATATCCGGCCGGATACTCAGCAAATAGCTAGAAATAAAAATCATAATTACCATTTTTATAAGAAGTAACTGCTTCGGCAATGCTACAGTCACCTTCAATAATTCTATAATTCATGTGTTCGTCCCTCTCAAACCCATGACAGTCTTTCAAGAACGGGGTGAAGCATTCGGAGTCCGCCCAACTTGCTTTCTCAACCTTAATAACAATACTATTGTCGGTTGTCACTTCTGCGTCTTCCCTTATGAAGTGTTGTGTAATTCCAGTAGGTTTTAATTCTTCATCGTCCGATGACAAGTCATTTTCTGCTTTTTGTTTATCTGTACTGTCATTTTCTGTTGGATTTTGTTCAACATTGTCCTTTTTTGGTTTGTTGATTGTTAAGTCAGGTGGAGATTGTGCTAATGGGTCCATATTTGAGTCCAGGATATTTGTTGATGGTTTCGTTACTTTTTCAACTGTCATATCTGATGGAATGTCAGTGTTTGTGGTGTTTGGTACTATGGGAATCATTTCAGCTACTTCTTTAGGTTTATTTGATGAGTGAATAAGAATATCTTCAATTAATTTGACTGTATTTTCAATGTTTTTCCGTCTTGTGCTGTTTATTTGTAATCTTTCTTGAGTTTTCATACTTAAATCTATATTATGTTGGGTTTCTTCATACATGCTACTGTGTATGAAGTCGTTGTTCCCGCCAATTTGTTTGTTGTACACTTTATTTGGTATTTGAGGTATGTTCAAAGGCATTTTTCGCATATTCTGCTCTTTATAGCTTTCCTGCCTTGCTGACTCAATTACTCTCTTATCATAAGCATAATTCATATTAGCGTTATGCTCGTTCTGTATATTTAAATTCATAGGAAACATACCGTTTGGGAATGGTAAATCGTTCATATTATTCGCATTCTGATTCATATAAGAATGTTGGAAACCTAGATGTTGATAGTTGGGAAACTGAGCAATTTGCGACGGCATACCTATTGGAGAGTGGTTGTAATGTGCATAGTCCGGTAGGTTGTAGTGCCCGCTAGGTGATGGAATGCCTTGGTGGGCGATTTTGCTCAAATTATTAATGTTATGAGTGATATTCATATGACCACTCATTGGTGTCATATTAACGGGCGTTCCCATGTTAATCGGCGCCTCGTTCGGGCCATAATGCCCTGTGTTGTGCAACATAGTTGCAGTAGTATCGAACTTTGTTCACTTTTCACGTTTTGCCGTTACATTTTAATGTCGAAAACACTAAACAAATAAAGCTAATGTAAGCCATTTTGTCTTTTTGACATTTCAATGTCCACCCAAAAACCGAAAATCGACAAATAATTAGCACAGATAACATATTATAACTCTGTATCAAAAACCGTAACTACACCATTTTTAAAAGATATTAAAAATTATATTTTATAGCTTGAGTTCATTACTTTGTAGAGTGTTTAAAGATTCTACCGGAAACTTTACTGTAAGTTACGATTCAGAATTGATATTTTTTCATTAAAAAGTTTCAGCAAGGATTGCAAGGAATCTTCTGAGAAGCTTATCCTTATCACCGCCAGATGGCTATCTAAACAATTATTGAGTCATTCCATTTTGAGCTTTAAAGTCTTTAGAGTAATAACTTTATTTTTTGAACCACATGAAATAAGGGCTTTACAGTACTAGTGCAGTTTCGTACTGCTACAGAATTTTTGTTTTCTGACGTAATAATATGTGTATTGTGTACTGTATCATTCACATTCATCGACTCGTTCGAGTCCATTCGAAGTTCGATTCCTTCCTTCGTTCCCTTTCATATCATTCATTCATTATTTATTTTCCGATGGCAATGGTTGTGTTGTGTTTATCGAATTTCGATTAAATTAAAAATAGCACATTTGGAACAGTTTAAGTGTAATTTTTAATCAAAATCTGTGAACATGGCGCTGGGAGCCTTCGCTGAGGAATATTTTCGATCTATGAACCCCATAGCTGCGAAAATCCACGAGGATATTGTTGATGCAAGAACTTCTTACGAAAATATATGGGAAACGCTAACGGAAAAAGAAAAGGTAGAAAAAACACTTCCTTGACACTTAATTAACTACTTAATAACCATTTTCGTTAAGTAATATGTGAGGAAAATCAACACTGCAGTTTTCAATACTTGGTTTACAGTTTGCAAGGGTGTGATTCATAGCTTGTATACGCTAAAGACAACGGTAATTACGCTCATAAGACCAATTATCTTATTCTGAGGTCATTAATTAATTGATTAATTACTAACAATAAATAAGTGAAACATATTCTTGGAGAAAATGATATGTTTAACTTGTACTTGTCGTTATCAAACATGTTTGAAAACACAAATAGACAAATCAAAATAACTAGGGATGGATCATAATAAAGCGGTAATTTTTGTATTTATGCAACAGTTTATGTGCATGAATATAATTGATTATGTTGTATTAGAAACTCCGCCCTTTATGCCACTATGCTACACAGAGAGAGAGTCAAATATTTTATAGACAGTAAATATATATAATAAATATATTTTTTTTTGTAGTTAAAAGTCTCGTATTATGTACTGATACTCCATTTACTAAAACCCAGTTCTAATGTCCAATAATAAAAATAAATAAAATAAAAATAAAAATATTTTATTCTCAGGCATCAAGGCCCATAGGGTGTTAGTATTACATCTTACTTGACTATATTAGTAACATGCAGGAACAGTAAAAAGAAAAAACAATCACAGGAGGGTCTAACAAGCTTTGTTGCCAACATGTAGCTTGGTAAACCTCCCCATTGTAGGCCCATCCAGCCTCTCTGCAAACACCCTCAGAATGCTGTTGCTGCTTCCCCTCATTCGGGATATTACTGAGGCAACTTTCTTTCGCATTATTGCAAAGTAATCGTCAGTGTGCATACCTGACGCACTACAGTAAGGTGGAAGCCTCAACAGCGCCCTGAAGGCATTGTTGTATTGAATGCGCATGGTTATCCCAAAGGCTGCTTGTGTAGAATGTTTGGCAGTAGGCCTTAAAAAGAGTTATTTTCACGGGAACTGAAGAACTATGAAACCTTCTGCACACCATATTTCCCCTCACAGCCGACGCCCTGCGCTCCCTTTCCATATCCAAATCGTCTTTTAATTCTTCGGTAACAATGTGGCCCAAATATTTAAAGTGGGCAACTCTCTGCAATTGTGAACCATTTAGTGTTACAGGAGGAACAATGTTGGATTCTTATTCCTACCCCGAAACACCAACAGCTCACTTTTAGTAGGATTATATTTTAGCCCGTGCTGTTCGGCATATCCTTCACAAATGGAGAGTAACTAATTCCACTAACAGTAGGGCTCAGCAGCACCATGTTGTCTGCATAACTTAAGTTATTTAAACATACTCCATCTATATGGCATCCGACATGAGAGCTGCTGAGCTCAATAAGCAGTTTATTGACATAAATGTTAAAAAGCCCCGTGGAAGTTAGACCCCCTGCCTAACGCCGCACTCGAGTTTATACGGGTCAGACAACGCATTAGACCATTTGACGAAGTTCCTCTGCTTGTCATACCAAAAAGATAATGTAGATACAAATGCAGTAGGAATGGATAGTTTTATTTACTTAAAAATCATTCATACTCAATTTTCTAATTCATGATAGGGGGCCAATTTATTACTTATTATTATGTTTTTTTTTTTTAATCTGATGCCAATGCAAAATTATTTTAAATATTATGTTCTTTTGTAATTATTATTGAAATGTGGTATTTCTTGTTTAAGAGTGAATTATCCTACTATTGTATAGTAAAACAGGAAATTTACATTAAAGCTTTGCTTATCACAACCATTACCAGAAAACATCCATTTAATCAATAAATTAATGATTAATTTAGTTTTTCATTTGTTCCAGACTGAAATCATAAACGAATCTCTAATAAAACCTGATATTTCACTAAAATATGCATTATTAGATACACTAGACTTCGATATAAACGACCCACCGGTCCGCAAAGATGACTTGATGTCATTCTTCGGACGAGAACATGGACAGAAACTAATCCAAGATGAAAACTCTTCATATAGAGACGAACACAGCAGTCCGTTCCTTTACCAAACAAAGAGTCAGTTGAATCTATGCATTTTAAGCGACTGCAGAGCTTCTAAAGAAGTAAAACCTACGTCCCCACCACCAGTAATGTCTGAACTAGCATTATCCCATTCAAAAGTGGTATCCGAACTGAAAAATGCTTTAAAATCTCATGACGTCCTACGTAGCACTTACAAAGAAGGTCCGGATAGAGAGGTTACCTCACCAGGCTTCATCAGCAAGTTTATAGGCAATTTTAAGAGTAAGGATGAGGAACGTGAGTGCCTGGTATCACTCGGTCCTCAAACGCAGATTGTGGCTTCATCAGAGAACTTCTTTAGAACTAATTTCAAGAGTCCGCAGGCGGAGAATAAGTATGAAAAGGATTATAGGAGCAGTGTTGTGAAATCTAGTAGTGGTAAGTTTGGAATTATTTATTTTTTATTACTAACACGACTTAAATAAGGCGCGCGAAGTTTTCTCGCGGTTTTCCTCTTAGATTTATCCGTCTAGTGCTAGCGCTATGCGGATCAACCCCGCTAGTCTATCCATACTAATATATGTATAAAATATGGCATGGAGATAGATGGCATACCGGGGAAGGACATAGGCTATATATAGGCGGAAGCTAGTACGCTATACATACTAATATTATAAACTAGCTTCCGCCCGCGGCTTCGCCCGCGTGGTATGTCGATAAAAAGTAGCCTATGTCCATCCCCGGGATGCCATCTATCTCCTTGCCAAATTTCATCGAAATCCGTTGTGGTTTAGGCGTGAATAGGTAACATACAGACTTTAAATACTGTGTACGTACACGATTTAATATCGTTTAAAGTTTGTAAAATTGTTGCGATCCGATGCGATGCGAGCCGTTTCGTGGAAATCATCCTTTAGATCAGCCGTAATCAAAGTGTGCTCCGCGGAGCCCTGGGGCTCCGCAAAGCCTCTGTGAGGACTCCGCGAAAATATTAGCCTACGGCCTATGTCCAACTATAGACGACATTGCTTTGTGGTATTTTAGCTGCTTCAGCATCATCCTAATCTCGTACGAATAATTTCAATTTTTAACCGACCTCTCAAAAATAACCTCCTCCTTAGAAGTCGGTTAAAAAGGAGGACACCTCAGACCAACAAAAAAGGTACGACGGATCGCGCCGTACATCAAATGTGAAGCCACCTTTTTATCTATGTGTGTGTAAAAAGGGTTGTCATTTTTTTTTAAAAATCCCTATAATTTGGGGAATTATACTCTATGGGTAGGATAATATTGTACGAGTAAGATATTGTTGAGTATGGTATTATAACTCGATTGTTAAGGACTTATATTCCGTAACAAAAACAAAAAAAATATCATCGCTATTTCGTATAGCTACTATCCATTTACTTTTAGATTCAGTATTACTTGGAAATCTAAAATATAAAAAGAAAACAGGAATATAATAACTCGAAATAAAAAATCATAATTTAAATCGGTTTAATCGAATGGGAAAATTTGAAACCACATTATGGCAACCCTCCCACGTTATGTCACTGCTTTCATTCGTTCATTCGTTGAGGTTTTTTGTTCCAAGTAGCCTAAAATTCATATTAATTAAATTTTAAAACGATGTTATTTCAAGTACGTACAAGTGAAAAGTGATTCCGTGAGAGTTTTTATGTGATTTGCTATTGTTTTTACAAGTTTTCACTACACAAGAATGCATAATTCTATTTTTTTATTGATGTTTACTAGACGACGACTCGTGACGTACTAGGAGCGATGAGCATAGTTTTAGTGTAGGTGGTGTTAGGCTTGCAGAAAAAATATCGATATATCGATATATCGAAATATCGATATTTTTTGTTCGATATATCGATATTTTTAGGCGATATTTATTATTCCGATATATCGATGTATCGATATAAAATATCAAGTATCGAAAATGTATCAAAAACGATATATTTGGAATAGCAACGCCGTTGTCGCCACTGACTAAGACTGCTGGAGTTCAGAGCCGTAAAAAGTATACTTTTTTTTGGTGTTAAAATAATTATAAAACTTAAACAATATAAGATAAAAAAAAAATGAAAATTCCACCGATTTAACGATACATCGATATTTTTTTTTTCGATATATCGAAATCGATATTGATATTTTTTATAAATATCGATACGATATATCGATACTTTTTGAAACTTCTTGCATCCCTAGGTGGTGTGTACGTCAGCCTGTGTGTTTACTTGCAGGAGCATAGTTTTGTGGCTTCACTTTTGATGTATACGGCGCGCTCCGTCTTTCCTTTTTTGCTGGTCTGAGTTCCACACGTTTTTTTTTATTAACTGTTTTTTTTTCGCCATAATCCAACAATGCCAGCCCTAGTGGGAAACTGAACTCGAGAGTTTATGCGAGCGTTATTTCCCCAACAAAATCAATTAGTGGGACACAGTGGACGACAAAACTGTGAACAATCAATCCACTTTGTTTCACCGGTGGGACATATTGGTGGGAGCAAAGTGGAATTCCATGAAACGCAGTTTTTGATTATTTTAGGGCTCCGTCAAATAATTCCATTTCCAAAAGGGTTCCATGGCCATAAAAGTTTGAGAACCGTTGCTTTAGATTATACAACTGTTATTCATGCATTCTGTAAGCAATTACATAGGTCCGTGTAAATGTGTTTTATACAGATTATGTGCACAATTTATACATGAAGAACGCGCGTCTTTATTCTTAACTACGTACTTACGATGTTTATTTATTGTGTAACTCTCGCGGGAGCTGCATTATAATACAATTAATTCCTTGCACATAGTGTTAAATATTGATAAAGGAAACGCTACATAAATACGTGGGATTTTTATTAATTTATCGTGTTTGCTTATTTTATGATAATCTAAGGATTGCGGACCGCATATGCTTTAAAAGTTGGCAACGTCGCAAATAGCTGTCAAATATTTACCTGTTTTTACCCGACTGCCCAGAAGGAGGGTAATGTTTTTCGAGAGTATGTATGTCTATTTCTTTGGCACGCTCTGTAGCCTAAACGGCTTGATGGATTTTAACATACGACGTTTCGTTAGGTTCGTCTTAATTGTGGGAGTGACATATGCTATTTTTATATACTTCATCAGCAGGCGTAGCATGAGCACCGTTTTGTCGACGGAAGAGTAGACAAAAATGACGTTTCCTATAGACAGTAGACAGAACGAGACTGCAGCAAAATAGTAAGAGTCAACTGCACTTTTTACGAAATTCACTCTTTTACATAATTCGACTCAGAATTATTTGTTTTATCATAGGATTTATCGGTTGTCAGTTTGATTTTGACAGTAAGGATAGAAAACTTTCTTCCGAAATAGTCTACATATAAAAAGACCTAGACAAAGATCGTTAGAAATGATAGACAAAATGACAGATTGTAGACAGATTTCTACGGTGGATGTCAAAAATGAAGAAACGAACTCACTTTGTATAGAAAAATCTATGTCTATTCTTCGTAGAGATAGAAAGCGCCATGCTGCGCCTGCTGCAAAAGAAAAAGGGAGCGGAAGGTTTTTTTTTAATAAATTACAATATTAGTATCAAATAAAAGCTAGTAATGAGTTAATTCCAAATATATCTAACTAAAAAGTTATAAACGCGAAAGTTTGTAAGTATGGATGGATGGATAGAGGTTTGCTCTTTCACGTAAAAACTACTGAATGGATTTGCATGAAATTTGGCAAACAGATAGTTTATAACCTGGATTAACACATAGGATACTTTTTATCCCTTTTTTTTCCACGGGATAGAGACCTACGCGGGTGAAACCGCCGGGTGCAGCTAGTAAATTAATAAAACTAAACAGCTCGAAATAACCCAATTTCATAGGTACCCAATATTGCCCAAATTCTTAGACCAGTCCACCATCGGGTGAAGTGAAAGATAATAATAATATTTTCAAAACAGACATCGCCTTTCACGCCGTACACATACTACACATAAAATTACAATACACACACTGTATGACACACAATTAATCAAAACATTTAGTTAGTATCACAAATTCGTGGCCTATCTCAAACAAATAGTATGAGTCAAACTTTACAATACACTAAGGTATTTTGTTATGTAAATATGACGGTTCAATCAATCTGCCTAGCCCTATTATGTTGGGGTCGGACGAACGAATGACCACGAGTGACAGCTGGGTATTCAGCTGCATCCGGTTAGCTTCCAGTCTAACCGATGTAGCTGAATACCAGTATTTTACACTGAGCGATTGCCTATCTGACCTCCAAGTCAAATAGGCAATCGCTGCACCGGTTAGACTACCAAGGTATATCATACAGGTATAATATTTATAGGTGGGATATAGGCAGGCGTACCTATAAGTTGGCATATCCTTTGGCAAGACTGGTTGTCAGACTTTCGGGCTTCTGACGATCCGTAACGACTGTCAAAGATCCACAAATGACAGCCGGGACCAACGACTTAACGTGCTTTCCGAGTCTCGGTATGTAAAGATGGTCACCCACCCACGGACCAATCCCGCCAAGCGTAGCTTAATCTGATGGATCAATCCGCGCGGCTGTTATTACTTAGCCACGAGCTAAAGGTGCCGTGAAAGATGACTAATAAATGATGATGAGTCAATTTAATAAATAATATGGTAATCAGAGCTTCGCTATTTCCGTGTTTGATTTCCGTTTTACTATTAAAAACTTCACACATACATGGGTCATGCCAAAAGAAATTAGATACTCATAATACACCCCTTTGCAAAAAAAACGGGTGGTTTTGATTTTTGTACATTATTGGTAATCATTTAGTTGTAAAGAGGTTTTAATAGCCAAAAAATGTTACTGGCACTTAATAAAGAGTCTGGGTAAGAAAAAAGTTAATTCCAAATTCGAAACTTTTGTTTAAAAACAATAATAATCCCGTTTTCCGTTTGTGACTCTTACTAACATTTTGCAGGTTTGCGGTTAGAAGGTTATCCTGGCAACTAAAACTAACTTCTCGTTATTTTTTGTAGAATAATTTATGTTTGTCGCATAATCCAGCCTTATTGTGACTTAAAAGTGATATCTTTGTGTCGATTGTAATGGCAGAAAAAGCAATAAGAGCTAGTAAAATTGTAGCGCTGCTGGAACAGGGGTAGCCAAAAAACTATATTCATATCGATTATAACAAATTACTAGTCATTTATGCTAATGACATAGTAAAAATATTAATATTATCCATACAAAAGTCAATGACTGTTAAGGTGCCCGTTTTTTTTTGCAAAGGGGTGTATAATCAGACTATAATTAGATACTCAAAAATTATAAAATGTATTATTTATTAGAAGTATTGATCTTTTCGAAGGATTCACCCTGAGCACGTATACACTTTTCCATACGTCTGAACCAAATTGGAAAATACCTCTGACCACTCTTCTTTAGACACCTCACCTCAGCAATCTCGAAATTATAGGCAGTCGGTGCATTCTTTGCTTTCAAACCTTTTCCCCTTTAGTTTTTCTTTGTTTCTTGGAAACAGGTAAAAATCCAGGCGCTAGGTCAGGGGAATATGGTGGGTGAGGGAGGATAGACACGTTTTTATAGTAAAAAATATCGAGTATTCTGGCAGACGGGTACCGCATTTTCATGGTGCCTGAGAAGGTGCCAGATTCCTGACTGCGGTCGCTTGTCATACCAAGCTAATATTATTTCGAGGACAAACTGTTCCAAATATTTCAATAAATAACTAGCATATGTGATAGTGACTAGCAGGTGCATCCGGCTAGAATGGAAGCCGACCCCAATATAGTTGGGAAAAGGCTAGGCAGATGATGAAGATAGTGCTCCATTTATAATTCTTTTTACCTTTCGTAGTACAGTAATCTTATTGTAGGTGCATCGTCTTCACATATAATTATATAATTAATGTATACAAAATATTGTAAAACATTTTTAAAAGAGTAACGATGGAGTTTCTTGCCCATTCTTCTCCATACGAAAACTACCTTTTGGAAGGGGCAACTAGAATCAATTCTATTTCTTTGTTTGACGTTCAAAAGTGCCATATATGTGCCTATTTGAAATAAATTATTTGACTTTGACTTTGATTTGCCAGTGTCAAACAAATGAATAAAGAATATCTAACTTCTTTTGGCATGACTCTCGTATATACCACCATACCACAGATGGCTCAATCCGCAAATCTTTTATAATCTTCCAGATATCTCCGAAGAGAACCGCGGCCTCCTGTCTTCCAGTCAAGCATCTTCAGGGACGGACTTCCAGTCAACGGAGACTTTGACTGATTCTGTGCCGAAGACTGGATACGATTTCCTTGATAACTGGTAATATTTATAAGGTTTAAACTGTGGAATGATTAAATGTTTGGTATATTTCAACGGTTGTTCAGTATAAAGGGGTTTGGTCATTAACATATAATATTACATAGTGCGCATATTGCACAAATCGCGTAGTGCGCATCGGAGACAATTGAGCTATAGATTAGTGTTGGGTTGGACATATAAGAGGCACTTAAATGTCCCATACAAAATGATTGAATGTCCCAACACCTCAAAATAACATTTTGTACCGCTTCACTGTGACATACAAATGAATAAATCTCGAACTGATAAGTGAGTGAGTGTAATGAGGAACGTCGTGTTGTTCAAACCCGTGTCTACTGTTCATAGTTTGTTGCGCGCACTCTATACTTTAATTATATCTCTATGGGTTTGGTACTTATGTCTGTTGTACTCCATATCTAGGAAATAGGTCACTTACTAACCTACTTAGGGGACTTAAAGTATTTTTTTAAACTATCCCAACTAGCAGATGACTCCTACCAGTGGCGAAGGGTGATTTTTCGGGGGTGGGAACCCGGAGCAAAAAAAAAGAAAAAAAAAAAAAAAAAAAAAAAAAAAAAAACTATACTGACGAATTGAAAACCTCCTCCTTTTTGAAGAAGTCGGTTAATAATACTTGTTATGATGTCACTTCGGACCTTCCTTGTGGCCGCGAAAACCTACTTCTTGTTTGTTTACCTAACAAAAGAACGGTATCAATAAACCGTTTCATTAAATTCCTATTTTGATTTACTTTTCTCAAACTTATTTATAAACTCACATTCAAAAAGCCCGCTTTCACAAACCACGCACACTCACACAGTTCAACAAGTGATTACGCTCCTAATAGCGCAACGCCATCTAACGAAAATATCAGAAAAGCAATGCATTTTGTCAGTACAAGAACGAGATATCTCCATTCAAAAAATTCACAAATAATTAAACAGAGGGCGCGTTTAACGAGAAATTTTTAGGGAGTGGCATTTTACAATTCAGAGTTTTCGCTCACGGCCACTAGAGGGAATTGGCCGCGCGGGTGTAGAGCTTCAAACGAATTAGCGAAAAATCGTCAGATTATGAATGTAAAAACCCCTTTATTACATAAACTACTAGAATCTGAGAAAAGTAAACAAGGGAAACAATATATTTTTGAAAAATACGTATATAAAGAACTATACTCATACCTCGAAAAGAAAAATATCTTTAGTGAAGAGCAAAAGGGGTTTAGGCAAAACCTGTCAACCAGTAGGGCCATTTATGACTTTTTATATACAGTAATGACGAAGATGGACAGGAGAATCCCTGTGTGTGCTATTTACTGCGACATGACGCAGGCTTTTGACTACGTTGACCATAGCATCTTACTACGGAAATTAGAAGCCTACGGCATAAGGGGAAACATACTAAACCTTATTCAGTCATACCTTACTAATAGAAAACAATACACAGAAATTGAGAGAATTAATGTTAAGACAAAGAAAGAGGAAATTTATGTATCAAGCGAACGCACACCTACATGCGGGGTTCCTCAAGGCAGCGTACTCGGATCTTTGTTATTCATAATATACATCAATGACCTGCCTAGTGCTATTGACCACCCCATGACTCTCTTTGCCGACGACAGCACTATGACCGTGGCATGTAAAAATAAAGACATTTATGAAAGTGACGTAAATCAATCTTTGACATCAATAATATCATGGTTAAATAGGAACAACTTAAAAATAAATCTAGACAAGACAACTATAATGCATTTTAGGCAACGGACCCAGGCTGTATTTGACCTCAACGCAATTTACAAAGATACTGTACTGAATAAAGTTGACGACACAAAATTTCTAGGAATTTTTATTGACTCTAAATTGAACTGGAAGGCACACATCGAATACCTAAGTAAACGGCTAAGCTCCTCAGCGTATGCCTTATATAAACTGGCAACAGAGCTAAACACAGACGCCTTATTAACAGCTTATCATAGTCTAGTAGCATCGTTATTACGACGGTATTATATTTTGGGGGAATTCCACAAACAAAGAAATAGCGTTTAAGGCCCAAAAGAGATGCATTCGTGCTATGTTCAATTTGAAGGCAACCGACAGCTGTATGCCATTATTTAAAAAACACAAATTATTAACTTTACCATCTCTGTATGTTTTTGAAATTGCGGCATTTGTTAGGGTAAATCAATCCCTATTTCCACGACTAGCTGACACCTTCCCCCGTAACAGACGTGACAAAAATCGACTGTGTTCGCATGCGTCAAAGACGGCATTAATGGGAAAAAGCGTTTTCTGTATGGCTCCAAACATTTACAATAAAATACCACAGTCATATAAAGCATTGCCGGTAAATATGTTTAAAAAAAAGATGCGAGATTTATTAACAGACAAGTGTTATTATAATATAAGTGACTTTTTGAATGACACTACTATTGTGCCTTTAGTGACGTAGTATTATCTAAAATTTATGATTATTGTTTTTATTTTTATGATTATTTTTTTATTTTTATGATTACTTTTTTATTTTTTGTAAATCTTATAAATTTGTACGCCGTATGGGTGAAACATGGACGTACGTAAAATATTATTATTGTGACATCCTGCATGCTTAACTTGCATGTAAACGCATGTTTAGACAAATAAAATTATCTTTATCTTTATCTTATCTTTAATACATTTTATTTTATTTACAACTGCCAGTCAGCTATTCATATTTATCGTAAAGGGAAACATTAGAATGTTTGAAAAAACTATCACGTCGTTTGTAATTTATACTTATATCTGAGCGAGCACGGCCTAATTATGTGTTTCTTAATTTCAAAACTTAACCTTGGAAAGCATGTTTCCTCACAAAGAAAATAATCCTAAACAACAATGTATAGGCTACCACTAAGCTACCAGACGGGCCGCACGCGGGCCAAAAGACATTGTAGTTAATTAGAAAGTCCTTGACGAATTATTGCCGCCATCCTAATCCTACTGATAGTACTAATAACTTTTCAAATCTATTAAGAAATGTCAACTTATTAACTATCTACCTACTTACCCCAAATACATAATTACAACGTACACTTTCACTAAAGTCAAAACACTTTAATCACTGTTTTATACCAACAAACTAATACTACTACTACGATTCTCGAACTGATAAACTAATGTATTCAATAAATAATACGAACAAAATGCAAATTAACTGCAAGTGTAAACAAATTATAATGCGATTACGTCAAACAGCAACCACACAATAGCGTCCTGTCCGAACTCCGAGCCGAACGCATTACGAAATTCAACGAAAACTACCGAACCGATATCGCGGCATCTCGTTCACGCGATCGCTTTAGGTACAATAACTCGTATTTGACCGGCTTGCTCGAAGCGTATAAAACCGGGGTGTCACGTGACCGAAGTGACGTCATGACGCCTTGATTTTTGAAGGAGCGATAAGCCAGCCGCGCCGCCGAGTTATTTTAGAGAATTTTTTTTTGCTGTTGGGAGACAACAAAGACAAAACATTGAATGTAGGCGTTTTGTATAGTTTTAATTATATGGTGTATTAAATACCTATAGTGTGATTACTTAAAAGGCATTTTAAACACTACTGACTGTGTCATTTTTCAATGACGATAGAGTGGTTTTGTTTCGAATTCCAGAAGGGAAGCCGATAGGAATCGAGTTGTACGGTAGCTGCGGCCCTGACTCCTACGCATATTAAAGATACGTTGAAATACACTTAACATTAGTCATACTTACTCATTATGTTATAACAGTTTTGTAAGTCAATTTTCTAAGAATTTCGTCTCGTAGAAACTTGTGTATCTGTATGAGTCAAAATTTCTGTATAATTTGGTTTAATCCTTGATAAGGAAAATGCTGGCATTCAACTTGGCATATTTGTTCAAATATTTGCGTCATTTCACCCAAGGGGTATCGTGTTACCCAGTAACTGGGTTGTGGTGGTCAGATAGGCAGTCGCTCCATGTAAAGTACTGGTATTCAGCTGTATCCGGTTAGACTGGAAGCCGGCACCAACATAGTTGGGAAAAGGCTAGGCGGATGATACGCTACATTTGCTCATTACAGAATGTACCATAACTCCAGTCAAATAAAGTTTATTGATGAGTGTTTTTTTCTGTTAGTAACTTTGTAGAAAAGTGTGAAGAAAAAATAAAGTACAAACACTTTTTTTTACACGTCTAAAATATTTATAAAACGATTAGAAAGAAGAAAAGATAAAATTGTTTATTTTGCAAAAACTAAACGCAACGCGATTGACGTTAATTATATTTTAAAAACTAGATGAGGTCGATGTCTCGTAGCCAACTACTCTGAGAAGAAAGACCGAAACCAACTGAGAGGTCACAGACCAGTCTCTTTTAAAGTCCAGACATAATCTTGGTCCGATCATGTAGATTTCTGACAATTGCGTGCATTGACTGGACAGGTCCACTCAATCTATTTGGTTCTTTCCTCAAAATACCATTTCAGACACCAACCTACATGGTCTTCACATGATCTGACCAAGATTATGTCTGGACTTCAAAGAGACTGTAAACTCTCGAGTTTGTTTCGGCGTTTCTTCTCAGAGTAGTCAGATAGGAAACGCCGACCTCATATAGTTTTTAAAATGATTGACGTGTAAAAGTGTTTGCACAAAACCTTTTTGAAGAAATAAAAATCATTTCATTCCATATTAGTGTCTGAAATGGACTTTTATTTCACACCAGCTTCCGCCCGCGGCTTCGCCCGCGTAGTATGTCGATAAAAAGTAGCCTATGTCCTTCCCCGGGATACCATCTATCTCCATGCCTATCGAAATCCGTTCAATGGTTTAGGCGTGAAAAGGTAACATACAGACAGACAGTGTTACTTTCGAATTTATAATATTAGTATGGATTAATGAAATGTCGTGAATGTTATACAAATACACCAAGTGAATTGCCGCCATTAGAGATAAGTACAGAATATATCGCGAATGTCAATCTGAAGTCGGCAACACACAATGTGCAAGCGCCGTGATCTATCGGCAACACACAATGTGCAAGCGCCGTGATCTATCGGCAACACACAATGTGCAAGCGCCGTGATCTATGTTCGATTCCTCGATCCATCTCTATATGATTTCAAGGGCGGATCCAGGATTTTAGAGGCACATGGGCTAGACGGATAGAAAATGGTGCTAATTCTGTTGTTCACAAACTTAACTAAATTTAAGTTCAGTACATCTTTTTCTTTATATTTCATTAAGAAAAGGACAGGAGATACATTTTAGTTTAGTCCTGTCAAATTAATCAGCGCCCTGACTTTATTTTACTAGACAAGCTTTTAATCACGTCTAAATTTGTATGGAGTAGTGACAAGCGCTGATTAATTTAAAAGGACTAAACTAAAATTTATAATGACTAAATAAATTTAAAAAAGTTGTAATTTTCCATTGATTTTACGTTCTATAAATGACACCAAACTACTGGTTTCAAGGATAACGGTGTTCACCCTAACACCCTGTAGTAACTTACTTTTACAGTGTTCATCATTGAAGCAATGTCTTGATAGATATGCATGCAGGCCAGTCCATTCAGACGATTCGATTTTATTTTGGGGCAAGTGCCCCTGTGCCCCCCGCCCTGGATCTACGCTTCAGGTCATCCTAAATTGAGACAATTAATTGCTGATGATAAACACAGGTTATTTATTTGAACTTGCAAAAATCTTTGTATCTCAGTATTGAAATACAGTAGTAAATAAGATTTATAAAAAATAGACCAGAAAAACACTTTAGTCTTAATTCCGTCTACATAAGCTATCGAAAAGCTTATGTCAATCCTGTTGAAAGTCGTTGTAGCGCTTGACACTTGTCTAGGCCCTCAGAAGATATAAGAGTTACGCGAAACAGACTTCTAGCTAAATATAATTGTAGGTAATTAGCGCTGTGCGACCTGAATTGCACTTTATTGTGTCGTAGCAAGAGTCACTTTTTATTTAAATGTTTTTGCGGAGTGAACCATTTATATTAATCTGTGGCAAAACTACAATATTTTCACTTGATCATTTTAGTATTATAACTTGCCAAATAGTTGTGTTCCTTATTTTTGTAGGAATCTCATTGTAATAGACTGTTTAAGGTTATTTTATTATTGATTGGAATACTCATAATATAATTATTATAATATCAATTTAGTATATTGACGGACTACATTTGAATTTGTCCAAACCTGAAATCGCGAAAAAAATATCAATTGTTCCCTACATTTATGTTCGCATAACTCGTCAAAATGTAGGGAGCAGTTGATATTTTTTTCTGCTGTTTTTTTCAGACAGCTGACTGACTGAGGGAGGGGTCGCGCTCGCGGCCGGTCAGGTCACATGCCGCACCCCCCGTCCGTATTGAGACGCAAGTTCGTTGCCCTAGCGCATAGGGCAACGAACTTGCGTCTTTTGTGGTAAAATGTAGATTGAAAAAAAAAGAAGAAAAAAAGTTGTAATTTTCCATTGATTTTACGTTTTACCACTGGTTGCAAGGATAACGGTGTTTATCCTAACACCCTGAATAACAATTAAAATTCTATTGTGTCTCGTTAATGACAGTTGAACTAATAAACAACATTTTTGTTTTAATCCCATAACCAGTGATCGGTATAGGTAGAGCTAATTTACCTAAAGTTCAAATAACAGGGACAAAAAAAAGTGGAGACTTCCTTACGACTAAAATATTTTTTCGGGACTAATGTCGGGATTTCGGGATATCACTTGAATACATCCTATCCTACTAATCCTACTAATATTATAAATGTGAAAGTTTGTGTGTTTGTGTGTTTGGATGTTTGTTACTCAATCAGGCAAAAACGGCTGAATGGATTTGGATGAAATTTGGCAAACAGATAGCTTATAACCTGGATAAACACATAGGATACTTTTTATCCCGATATTCCCACGGGATCGAGACTTACGCGGGTGAAACCGCGGGGCGCAGCTAGTTTAATATAAAATGCGTAGGTGTGGAGTAAAATTAGATGTCATGTACTAAAATTCAAACCAACACCTCGACTTCAGTTGCAAAACAGTAGTTTTTTTTTTTAACAGAAACAGGATATGAATTCGATAGTTTACTTTACTAATTTTGGTTGTACAGTCACGAGCAAAAATATGTATACACTCAGCAAAATTCGATAACGTTTTTCTCGTGGAATAACGATTTTAACTTTGAGATGATACCTATTTCATAATAATAGGGGTTCAAAGATACTATGTTCGTTATATCATAAAATTACAATCAATACAGTAGGAGAAAATCACTTTTAAAAGTTGCTAAGTGTATACATATTAGTGCTCGTGACTGTACTTAAGTAATGTTCCGAAACACGGGACATTAGTCCCGAAAAAATATTATGTCGTAAGGCATCTCCACTTTGTCTCTGTTTTTTTCGAACTTTAGGTAGATTAGCTCTACCTATTCCGATCACTGCCCATAACTCTAGCTAGGGTATTAATGAGACCATGTCAAAGAACCCATTAATCTATCTATTATTCTACAGTTTTGGCATACTGGAGATAGAAAAAACTATCTATGGTTTTAACGTCCCAATAATCTGTCAGAGACTAGGAATCTTATGGAATGTGACAATAGAATTTTATGATATTGTCTACTATTAAGGCCCTACTCTACCTCAAATTGCTTAGCATGATTCTCCGTTATGCCGAATTAATTTTGAAATAAATATATGTTAAAGTTGAGGATTGATGCTAGGTCCTGTTTGGCGAAAACAGGATTACATAAAGTTTACTCTATAGAAAAAAAATCTAGTTACCTCTAAACCGAACTATAAACCGCTGTTATTAAAAAAATACTTCAAATTAGATCATGAAACTTTGCATAATAATGAACTAACAATTAAGGTCTTGTTTTTTTTTTATTACCAATATTTTCACCGTAAAAAGCAATGACCTAAACTATTCGAAGCTTGAGAGCCGCCAGCACCCCACTCCGTCTCGCTATCGCTCAGCGAGTAGTATGGTGCGAGCGAGATAAAATTTGACGTAGGGTAATAGCGATCTGACTTATTGACAAAAGATTATTGGGTTCGGCCGTTAGTAGAATATCTCCAATCTTGTATTCGATTTCCTTCAGGAAAGTACCGAAACTTCGAATTTAAAATTATCGACTAATGTGATGTGAATTTGTAATAATTTGTTTTAAAATTATAAAAAAGTCTGAATTAATTTTTATTGGTATCTGAAGAAGTTACTTCGCAAAACTATTTAGCGATTAGAAGAATAATTGTATTGAGGAGTTTTTAAATCGAAATTATTATTGCATTGAGTGCTAAAAACTCTTTTTATGAAAGTCTAACCAAGCGCAAAACTCACTGATCGTACTTGTGAAGTAAAGTTAGCGTTTGAAACGAATATGAACCTTATTCTTATTTAAATAATGTTGATATTCATATACGCGATATGTGAGCAAGCGTTTCATTTGAATATGAACATTAATGATACATTAATAATTCACATTCGTGTGCGACGGTTACGTACTGAAATTTTGATAACAAATGAATTGAATAAGACTTTCAGTTAACGGGGATAAGGATCGACGCAGCGCGAAGCGCGGTTTTCACTGATAAACAAAATATCAATCTAGCATTAGTCGAAATAAGGTTGAAAATAAAATACCATTATTCCGAAAGAACATGCGGACAGAGGTATGCTGTTATTTTATTTTCGACCATATTTTAATTGACAAATGTTGGTAATTGTTTGGATTGGAAAACCACGCTGCACTGCTCGTCATATTTACGTCGGTCTTAAGACTATGTTCTATCAGGCTTGTGCTGCATTTACTGTTTTATATAATTTATTTAGTGTTAAAAATAAGATAAATGTGTAATCTATGTACCCAAATATAAGTATTAATATAATATAATTGTTTTATTACCTATCACTGGCGTACAGTGTATCGTCCCCATAGAAGAGGTTGGACGTAGGCAGCTTGTGAAATCAAAATGTTTTTTTTTTTTTAATTTATTTTAAATATCCATTTTTATTTATACATTTTTTTTTTATATACATTACATCCATATTCTGTAAATAAATATAAGCTAAGGTCTGTTTTTTATCTCGTAGACAGATGAAAATGACAACTCCAAATTAAAAAAAAAAAAACCGGCCAAGTGCGAGTCGGACTCGCGAACGAAGGGTTCCTTGCCATTATCTATAAAATCGGCAAAAAAATCACGTTTGTTGTATGGGAGCCCCATTAAATATTTATTATATTCTGTTGTTAAAGCGGCAACAGAAATACATCATCTGTGAAAATTTCAACTGTCTAACTATCGCGGTTCATGAGATACAGCCTGGTGACAGACGGACAGACAGACAGCGGAGTCTAACAAACAGTTAAGGGCGGGTAGTAAGCAAAATTGCCTGTCTTCAATTTGATTTTTCATGAAATTGATAAGACTTAGGTGTAAAATAAAAATAGTATGAGTAACTACATGATATTTCCAAACTTTTTGTGGAACAGAAACATAAAATATTAAAAAAAAATCGATAAAAAAATATCACGAAGTTACCTCTAATTTTCACGTATTTTCGATTTGTACTTAAAATGCTAATGCCTATTATGATAAAAATTAGATGATTATAAGTATTAAAACAAGGCAAAAAAAATTGTGTAGGCTTTTTTTTTATTCCTTTTATTTTTGGTTTTATTACGAATCAAAGCTTGTAGGACTTACGACGTTCTTAGTTCGTGGAAGAAGCCATCTTCTGTCGCACATTACGGGAACTTCAAGCATATTTTTGTTTCACAAATCAGTCGGCGTTGCTCTGTTGAGACGAGAGGACTACGCTCAAATTTTTAGCTGCGCTGAGATATTATTTATTTTCGTAAATAATATTTTCGTAATTTATCACATTCCACAAAAGAAACTGAGACATAGAAAACATGAAAAAAACACTAAAACCACTTCCAAAACGAATATTACAAGTGTTATTGATTGATAAATAAATAAATACCGAGTCTAAATAAACATATAAAATTCAATGTTGATATTTGAAAACTCAAGATGACATACATTTTATTTGACAGATTTTTGACTGGTATAGTAGCACGGAGTATAGAAAGAAGTAGGTAAAACTAGCGCCATTGCTCTGTATTGCGGTGAATTTTCTTGCGGAGAAAATTTACAACATAGCCAACGAGCCCATTCTACGTTCATTTGAAAGTTCGCACTGGAGATTAAATCTTATTGCGATTTACTCAGGATCCAAATTCGTTTACTCCCACTTTTTTTGACAAACTTCTTGTAAGGTGACCCTTAGACGAACAATTGGAGCGACTGACCGCCCCTAAATAAAACTTGTTTAGAATAATACCTTTATTCTTCGGTTATTGGTATAACGAACGAACTCGAACAGATTCCGTATGACTCCGGATTTTTAATTTGTCTGTCCGTGATGTCTTGTTTATATCTCTTTAGTTGACTTTTTTGTCGTTGGGTTTTAGTTTTTACCTGACTACGACGAAGCAAAAAGGAGGGTTATAATTTTGACCGGTTTCTATGTATTTATCTATGTCTGTTCCCACATATCATCTTCTAAAAGACTCTTCACAATTTGACAAATGAGGTATCGTTGGAAGCTTCTTGATCGTCCGCTGGTCAAAGGCTATATGAAGACACATTAAATTGAAAATTGCGCCCTCTAGGTGACATATCATGAACAACAAAAAATATTTTTTAATCATACCATCTTGGGTATCTAATGAAAGGTTTTAATTAGCACATTTCAAAAATATATATTATAAACCCAAAAAAAAGCAGCGACAATCAAGACGTATATTGCCATATGTTTATGTTAACGCGTGGGATGATAACTGCCGCTACACGCGCCGCCGCACCGTAAACAGAAAAAACGTCAGACGCGCCGCGTGACGCCACACTGCACGCGACATGCCACGCCCCGCGTCTCCGTAAATGAGGCCTAAAGCAACTTGGCATGTTTTCAAAGCTACAATTTCAACAGTTACAAAGAGGGATCATACTAAACTTTCTACTAAGGGACTAGTTATAACAAGTGCCCGAGACGCGTATTTTGTACGCTGCGTTTCGGGCGCTCAATAAAATTGTATGAATTCCTATGTAACGAATTATATCAAGCGCTGCAGTCTAAGCGAGCGCCCATGCCGGGCGCCATTAGGCCTGCACATGTCGCAACTTGCCACTCTCAACTTGCATCTCCGTTGTGCGATTTACAAATACGACTGGGAGAAGGTATGCCGCGGGCATTGCTGCTGCGTGCGCCGCCGTGATGAAACGCCGCGTTTGACGCGGCTATGCCATTCGCGGGCTCCGCCGCAAAAAACGCTCCATTTCAAACAAACGCGTGTAAAATCGCGTCTCCGTAAACGCACTCATACAACGCTATATGTTTGAATTCAGTGCGAGCCGCGCCGCCCAAAGCCACGCGCGACTCCTCGCGTCTCCGTAAATGAAGCCTAACCGTGCCCTTGCCGCTTGGACGCGAGTTCCTTTTTCACTATTAACCTTGTCATTTCCTCCGCATTAGTAATAAACTTAAAAGAAACACGGTTCAAAAGTTACAACAAAATGTGGAAATCTTGTTGCGTTTGACGAGCGTCCAAAATGCGCCGGGCGCGTGCCCAAAACACAGCGCAGGTACTGAGCGCGTACCTCGGGCCCTTGTTATAATTAGTCCCTTTGGTACTTTGGCTCCCATTTACATAGATGAATAGATTTCAATTTTTTTAGTGGTGAATCCGACAATCCTACATTTA
Source organism: Lithophane semibrunnea (assembly GCA_947363905.1). Taxonomy (NCBI): domain Eukaryota; kingdom Metazoa; phylum Arthropoda; class Insecta; order Lepidoptera; family Noctuidae; genus Lithophane; species Lithophane semibrunnea. The sequence continues at coordinate 2,848,778 of OX376213.1, read as the reverse complement.
TTTCTTTTGTACAGAACTCGGCCTCTTTTTCACATGTTTGAAATATTTTTTGATTGTTATTGGATTGTTCGCGTTTGGCGCAGGAAAGGTTTTCATGACACATGCCATATTCGTTGCACAATACAGTGCAAAATTCATTATACGAATATTATTTTTTACTTGGGTATCACTTTGCACGATCCTCCAAAGAGAGAAATCCACGATATAGCATTATATTTATTACTTGGTAACACAGTTTTCCACAAAGACGTCATTATGTACAAATTGTTCAAGGTCCTAAATAAAATTTGGTAACATTTAAATTTGAACTTTTTCACGTCAACATTGAGTTTCTAGTTCCAAAACATGAACATGATCTAAAGTTCTGAATTCAAGCTTAGCGTATCGTATAAGCAAAATAAACTACAGAAGATTGAAATTCGAATTCTATAAACGCCAGACGAAAAGTTTCTGCTGGCGGGAAGGCATTGTGTTTTGTTTTCGTCGTGTTTATTGAGAGGGGTAGGTCAGGGTTGCGCGGGTGAAATATGATTTTTTGCTGTCAAACTACTCCCCCTTAAGTCGACAGCGGAGTCGAAAAAACAAACGACAATACTTGAAATCGATGTCAAATTATTCTACGAAATTAGAAAACAGACTTGCGAATATTTTGACAAGAAGATTTATTAAGTGAGAAAATTTTAATTTCGCGAATTGCATACGTTCTATCGTCGCGGACAAATTGTCCATCGCCTCCTCAGCGCCTTGCAGACAAAAATAAAAGTTTTAGAATAAGGTTTAGATAATCTCTTTATTCAAATAAAATATTTCCATTACAAAAAAGAAAAATAATAACAATTTTGACGGCAAACTTTAAATTTTTACCTTTAACTTAAAAAAATTACCCTTAACTTAAAATTTGAAAACCACAAATCAGCTTTAATCATAAAATATTCATACATGGATAATCTATTTATTATGAAGGTAAAACCAGGGTACTAAAGACATGTTCCCCCCATGTATATATGGATTTCAATAAGGAAGGGTCCTTGCACACTACGGGACCACGACCACGGTGGCCGTACAACCGGCATTCGTCCGAAGTGTAGGTATTTTAGAATTACTGTCTCAAAGAGATTTTAGATAATATAGTTGTTATAAGGTTATTTTGGGGCGTAGTCAAAACGGGAACTATAGTTCGACCATGACAGCTGTACAGCGAGGGGGCAGCGTTGACGAATGAGCGGCCTGCACTGCCCTTCATGAGAGATAGCTGTACAGCGAGGGGGGCAGCGTTGACGAATGAGCGGTCTGCACTGCCCCCACGTGAGCCGCGCACATACCTAAGGCGCAGTACAGCTGTATCAGTCAAACTATAACGCCGCCATCTTGTTTTTTCAATATATTTCACGAAACAATTGTACAAATGTAAGTATACCAGCAGCGCCCCCTTGCCCACGTCATTCGAGCGCCAAAAAATCAATGTAGCAGTGTATGACCGAATTTTGGTCGGAACTCCTGCGACCAAGATTACGACCACGACTAGTAGTCGTCGTGAGGGACTTACACCCGGTTTCTGAATTGAGAATTTGAATTTGAGAACATCCTAATCTGTACTTAAGTATAACTTATTCATTTCCGAATTAAGTTTGTTTAAAGTTTAATCAAGATTTGAGTAATATAACATCATTAATTTACTCAAATTTGACAGATAGCATGCTTAACAGTCGTCAGTTGCGTTTTTGAAATATGATTTTAATTTGTGAAACGCAAAAAACTTAAACGCATACTTATGTATTTGAGAATAATTAGTTGAGATTTGCTGCTTTTCTCAAATCAGAAACCGGGTGTAAGTCGGTTCAGATCAAATTAATAGCAGGATATAATCATGCCCTTTTCAACTTTCGCAGCTTCTTCCTTGCCTTGAAGGAGCTCAATCAACGTCAAGCCGAACCAATATGCAGTTCCGGGGCCCTAAAAATATAGAAAAACAAATTATTTAAAAAAACAAAAAACCCGGCTGCAAAATCCTATAAACGAAATGAGGAAAACAAACATTGAACTTTGTTTTTTGTAAGGTATTGCAGGTCCACAAACAAAAGTTACACCATATTTCAGGTTAATGGTTTGTCTCCACCTGCAATACCTTTTTATTTCAAGCTTTTAGTTTTATTTACATGTACAGGGTGTTAGTGTAAACACCGTTATCCTTGAAACCAGTGGTTTGGTTACATTTATAGAACGTATAATCAATGGAAAAAAACAACTTTTTTTTAAAAGAAATTTACATTTTTCCTCAATAATATTTCACCCTATACGCAAGGGCAACGAACTTGTGTCTCAACACGGCGGGCGGCGGTTGGCGGGGGCGGGCGGCGGTTGGCGGGGGCGGGCGGGGCGCGCGGACATTACATGACCGCGCGGCCCGTCCTCAGTCAGCTGTTTCGCAGCTTTCTCGAGCGCGTATCCATGAGTATCGGGACAGTGACGGATATTTACTTTTTAAAATCTTTTAATGAAAATAAGGTTTTTTTTTTTGTTGTTACTGGGTCATTTATTTTTATATTTAAGTTAACTAAACTACCCATGGTTTGAGTGACAACGATGTTTACCTTTGCATACTGTATATTTGGAATTAACTCATTACTACCTTTTATTTGATACCAGAAGAGCAGTGGTGGCCTAGTAGTAACGGCCGCGACTTACGAGTTGTAGGTCGTAGGTTCGAACCCTGACAGGCGCTTTACTTTGTGTAAATAATTTCATCACCACTGCTCTCAAAACGGTGAAGGAAAACATCGTGAGGAAACCGGCTTGTCTTAGAACCAAAAATTCGAAGACATGTGACATCTACCAACCCGCATTGGGCCCGCGTGGTGGATTACGGCCCACTCCCTCTCATAGAGAGGAGGCCTGTGTCCCAGCAGTGGGAACATTATAAGCTGATTATGTATTTGATACCAATATTGGTGTAATTTTATTTTAAGAAAAATCTTTCCCTCCTTTTTTTTCTACTTGCAGATGAAATATATATTAAAAAATATAGCTTGTGGCACTCCCACAATTAAGACTAACCTAACGACACCTCGTATGTTAAAATCCAAAGTGCGTTTTTGCTACAGAGCGTGCCAAAGAAATAGACATACATACATACTTTCGAAACTATAAAAATTCATTCATTCGAAATTACTTATACCTATATGTAATACTAGCTGCCGCCAGCGGCTTCGCCCGCGTGTAATCTTTATAAATTATAGCCTATGTTACTCAGGGTGAATGTAGCTTTATAATGGTGAAAGAATTTTTGAAATCGGCGCAGTAGTTTTTGAGTTTATTCATTACAAACATACACACAAAAATACAAATCTTTCCTCTTTATAATATTAGTGTAGACTAGCTACTACCCGCCCTGCGCTAAATGTTCAAGACTCAAGATTCAAGACACTCACCCTGCTAGTAACCACTTTTCCATCGACAACCACTCTAACTCCCTCCACATACTGGTAATGTTCTATGGGTATTTTGTCTTTGGTTGTGGGGTATGACGTCACTTTCTTGTTGTGAGCAACGCCATGGGCAACGAAGACCGTTGGGGCTGTAATTGAGAAATGTAAGACAATTAAAAAAAAACCTTATGAATTAAGACCAACTAAGGAGCTGTGGCGCCATCTACATCGCCACATGCGAACTACGCATCACGCTGACATCACGCAAAATCCTGCATCGCGCAAGCAAAGTTTACCGCGCGACTCGCATATACAACGTGTTTTTTTTCATCAAAAAGAATCAACTGACATTTATGTTTTTTTTGTTAATTTTTCAAACAAAAATAATTCGACAAAATCAGGATTATTTACGTATTTTTGTCCATAAAACAAAAAATTTGACGACGTCGCATTTTCTTAGCTTTAAATATGAATGATTGTTTTGAATGAAAATAATTTACTTGTATACTTATCAATGAAATTTAGATAGAGAGACGAGGGAGAGAGAAGAGTCTAACAATACGATATCTTTAAAAAAAAACCGGCCAAGTGCGAGTCGGACTCGCGCACGAAGTTTTCCGTACCATTATCTATAAAAACAATCACGTTTGTTGTATGGGAGCCCACTTAAATATTTATTTTATTCTGTTTTTTTTACTATTTGTTGTCATAGCGGCAACAGAAATACATCATCTATGAAAATTTCAACTGTCTAACTATCACAGTTCATGAGATATAACCTGGTGACAGACGGACGGACGGACTGCAGAGCCTTAGTAATTGGGTCCCGTTTTACCCTTTATGGATATGTATTTGAATAAACCAATCAGATTTCGTTATTTCCAAGAGATGTGGAAATAACGAAACGAAATATCGCATTGGTTTATTCAAACCAGAGTTGGAAAAAATACAGTTTTTTTCAAATTTTATGAAACAAACAGTTCAAAATGTTTTAAACAAGAGATTTTTTGTTTTTTTTTACTTTGAGCGATTTATCAAATTTATTATCAACACAAATCGATCAGAACTAATATAATTAATTTCTAGACTATTGAAAAAAAAAAACGATCAGAATAATATACTAGTTAATAGTTATTACTAACTATTATATCTGATCTGTGAACATAATTACTTTTTTTTTCTAATCAATCTAAGTATGTAACAGATACTGAACCAATTACATACTTACACCCTGTACGTTGTGAATTGCGAATAACCTTATATAAATCTAGGTATATTTAAATAATAAAGAAGAAGTCCCCAAAAAAAAACTAGTCTTTACTGGCGACCAAGTATACCTACATAAGTAAAACGGACTGTGTTCAAATAAGGGGAATCCCCAAAATAGTTGCACTATAGTTGTAGTTACTTACTTCATAAAAAATATGCCAAATCTAATAATCTAATCTACTATTTAACCTTTTTAATTTCTTTTCGAGCCATTTCAAGTCCAAAAAATTTATAACTTTTCATTTATTTCCAATATTCGCTATTCAAATTTGATTAAAAACCATATTTTTTCTTAGTGTTTAAAACATTGTTTTATACTGTGATTATAAACACTTAATAAAAAACATTGTTTTATTTAAAAATGTTTTAAACATTGTTTAAAATACGTGTTTTAAAACAACTTGTTTGTTTTATGCCAACCCTGATTCAAACACATCTCTTGTCTCCTCTCCTCTCCGCTTTGGTGGATACCGGGCCTTAGACGGCCTTTCCGACCTACATGCGGGCGAAGCCGCAGGCATAAGCTATAGAATATAAATAATAATTACCAGCACAAATAGCAGCGAGGATTTTGTCACTACTTTCGTGCTCTTTCAGAATTTCACCGACGAGTGCTGACTTGGACAGACGCTCAGCTCCCTCCAGTCCGCCCGGCAGGATAACCTGTGGAATGTAAATAGTAAAAAAAAACATACTTCCAAAAACAAAACTAAAAAAAGTGAAAAATAACTTTAATTTCGGAAGTTTGTGGCAAAAAACGATAATTCAAAACTAAAAATAGCGACTTCCGAAATTAAAGTTGTTTTTTTTTTGTAAAACCTTTTTAGTTGTGGTACCTACCCCAAATACCTGTTAATAGTAAATAAACAGTGACGGGACGGGAGTGGAAAATATGCGTATTATTGAAGCTAACTCCAAAACTACGCAAGCAAAAGTAATAAAATTTATATGGTACCTCCTCTGAAGCATGATATACCAAACAAAGTATCAAGAATCATCATTCATAACTGGCGGAGTAAAATCGCGTAACAAACACACACAAAATAAGCGACACAGCCGGGTGGCAACATTGAATCAAATCTTGCGCGATACAGGATTTTGACTAGAGGTGGGTTGTAACAGGTAAATCACGATATCTGTTATCACTGTGACTGTGACACAAAAATCACAGATACAAATATCTGATATTAAAATTTAGAGATGGGTTGTAACAGGTGAAACACGATATCTGTTATCACTGTGACTGTGACAAAAAAATAACAGATCCAAATATCTGTTATTAAATCACAGCCTGTGATTTTTGTACGGACGATAAATACGTATCTCAATCGAATATCATCTTTATTTCTTTTGATTTAAAGTCGAAAATCGTATCTATCTGTTATAAAATCACAGCCTGTGATTTTTGTACAGACGATAAATACGTATTAACTCAATTGAATATCTTCTTTATTTCTTTTCGTTAAAGTCGAAAATCGTATCCGAAGTTTTAACAGTAACAGTCTTGAGGATCTGTGAGTTTAAGTAACAGATATTTTTTATCGTTAGGAGCAACTGCTATCTGCTATTTTTTAATATCTGTGATTTCTATCTGTGACGATAAATACGCCTCACTCCTAATTTTGACGTCAGTGTGATGCGTAGTTCAAATGGGGCGATATAGATATCGCTGCAACACAAACGGCGCGAGTACATTTCATCCCGCATCCCGCGCGGGATTCGCTTCAGTTTGGACAGAGCTATTACATGGGACTTACAACATACTGGTGAAATATGTGTACTATAGGTACACCTCTCAACCTCTGCCTAACCCTTCTGGGATTACAGGATGGATGTTATACTTACAGCATCATATATTTGCTTTTCAGCGCGGGCATTTTCTAAGGACTTGTCCGGTACTAGAGTTATTTCCCTTGAGCACAAAACAGGGTCGCTACCGTCTAATCCAGCCATTGTCACTGACACCTGAAATGAAGGAGAAATATTTTTAACCGACTTCTTCAAAAAGGAGGAGGTTCTCAATTCGTCTGTATGTTTTTTTTTTTTTTGTGTGTATGTTACCCGATTACTCCGCCAATTATGAATCGATTTTGATGATTCTTTTTTTGTTTGGTAGGTCATGCTTCAGAGGTGGTCCCATATAAATTTTATTAATTTTGCTTGCGTAGTTTTTGAGTTAGCTTCAATAATTACGTAGTTTTCCCACTTTGCGATGTTGATGACATGTTAATTGACTCCGTCACATAGCAGACAACGGTATACGAATTTGTGTGGGGTAGTTACCACAACTAAAAAGTGAAAAATAAAAACTTTTTACAAAAAAAAAAACAACCGACTTGCAAAAAACGAAATTTGAAAAGCAAAGACACCGACTTCCGAAATTAAAGTTATTTTTCACTTTTTTTTGGAAGTCGGTTGTTTTTTTTTTTGTAAAAAGTTTTTTTAAAACACTATTTCGTAAAGTTTTTATGTTTTTTTATGATTTTGTTAGTTTTAATGTTTGTTTTTTTATTAATATAAGAATAAAAAAACAAACCCGAGACGGTACTTTTTTTGCCACAGGTGACAATCGAAAAAAAAAGATCCGTTCGGTAGGGGCATACGTAGTGATTGCTCTCGCAAACGGTGAAGGAAAACATCGTGAGGAAAACGACATGTCCTAAAATAAAAACACCGGCCAAGTGCGACTCGGACTCGCGCACGAAGAGTTCCGTACCATTAACTAAAAAATCGGCAAAAAAATCACGTTTTTTGTATGGGAGACCCCCTTAAATATTTGTTTTATTTAAATTTAATTATTTATTTTTGTGAATATTTCAAGCGTCTACCTGTTGCCGTTTTCAATATCGAGCAAAAACGACCAAAAAAATCACGTTTGTTGTATGGGAGCCCCCTTAAATATTTATTTTATTCTGTTTTTTAGTATTTGTTGTTATAGCGGCAACAGATATACATCATCCGTGAAAATTTCAACTGTCTAGCTATCACGGTTCATGAGATCAGCCTGGTGACAGACGGACAGTCAGACAGACAGCGGAGCCTTAGTAATAGGGTCCCGTTTTACCCTTTGGGTACGGAACCCTAAAAATGCATAGACATATGTGACATCTACCAGCCCGCACTGGGCCCGCGTGGTGGATTACGGCCCACTCCCTCTCACAGAGAAGAGGCTTTTCTAGCTGTGGGAACATTATAGGCTGATTATGCTAAGCGGAGAGCTGGTAAACCTCGACACCGGACTCCAGGCAGTCCAGGGAAGCTATGCCATCCTTAGGACCGACGCACATTGGCGGCACGGCCCGGCAAGGGATTTTTATGCGACGAATAGAAATGTACCTTAATTGTATTATGATAAAATTGAAAATTCAATGGTGATGCCGTGCCGCCAATGTGCGCCAGGCCTTAGATACCAGGCTAGCCAGGGGCAAGAGAATGATTGTGATGCTAACAAGAGAAGTGGAAGATACTTACACCTGCTCTCCTCAGCATGTCCACAGTGATGACCGTCTCCATCTCCTCGGCTCCCTTGGCCAGGATTACTAATGCAGTCTTAGACATTACTCGTATATCGTAGTACCTAAAACATTGGAACATAAATACTTGTAGAATGCAGTTCATTATTTTGAATTTTCGGCCTTTATATACCTACATGGGCAAGAAACTCCACCACCTTGGCATTTATATACCTACATGAGCTGTGGGCATGGCCTAGATGGGCAAGGATCGTCACGCACTGGACGCCTGAAGGAGGACATCGCCAGCGAGGTAGACCGCGGCGACGATGGTGAGACGATCTAATCATATTTGTGGGGTCAACATGGCCAGAAATCGCACAAAATAGAGAGCTTTGGAAGGAAAAAGGGGAGCCCTTTGCCCAGCAGTGGGACACACAATAGGCTAAGAAAAAAAATATATATACCTACATGGAAATGCATATTGGCTTGATGTAGGAGACTCACAATTGTGTATTTATTAAGTACTGTTATTTACATGAGACTTACTTTACTCTAAATAATTATATGCTATTATGAACCACATTTTATTCTTACTAAAGTAATTTCTTCTTTACCTTGGAAGTAACTAAAACAATCAATAATCAGCCTTATCATTTATTGTAAATAAATTATAATATGTAGGTGTAACTTTTCAGTTTACAAAAATAAAATATACCTAATTAGATAAACAAGAAGTCTCTTAATTACAGAATCAAAACTCTTCGGTTCGGCTTCTTTTGGCGGGGCAGGGTTGACCAAAAGCTGGACCGCCGGCCTTTTAGATATTTGGCCGGACACAATTGTAAAGAGTCAGAAACCTGACAACCCGAACTGAGCTAGAGCAGGAAATATAGAGAAATTTCAGAAGGTCACCTTGGGGGATGGAACATGCAGATCATACAAAATGTGGTTAGGATAATCATCATCTGCCTAGCCTTTTCCCAACCAATTCGGGGTCGGCTTCCAGACTAACTGGATACAGCTGAATACCAGTATTTTACATGGAGCAACTGCCTATCTGACCTCCACAACCCAGTAACTGGGTAATACAATACCCCTTGGCAAGACTGGTTGTCAGACTTTCGGTCTTCTGTCGACCCGTAACGACCGTCAAAGATCCACAAATGACAGCCGGGACCAACGGCTTAACGTCCCTCGATATGTAAAGTGGTTAGGATAATCAATAACAATAAATTGCTGAGTAAATGGAAGTAAGAACCATAATGATCTTAATATGCTTTAGGTATTTAAGTAAGCCTATGTAATTAAAATTTATATTTTACCTAATTAATTGAATGCAATACAAACAGGTAAGTATAGGGAAAAACGACGACCGCGACGATACAGCTAATTTATAATGACCTTTTAAAATGTTTTGCTGATAAGACTTCAACAAAACAACGGAATTTCCTGCTAAATATACCTTATCAAGTTCTACAACATTACTTACTGTCCTTTCTCAAAAGTATTTATTTCATTTGCGGTGGTACTTGCCTATTCCAAGATGTTGTGTCTACGCACTTCAGGTTAGTTATGACGACTTCTTTGAACAAACCTTGTTGCAAATACTTATTAGGAATCTCTTAGGAATTATCTAATTTTAGTAAATCAAAGAACAGCTTACTTTCGTTGTACACTTCTGAAGTTTGGTACCACTAATTGATTGTATTTCGAGTTTAGGGACTTCAAAATTATTCTTGAGAAAACCATGAAGAAAAGTTGACAGTTTTTTTTCTGAAGGTCAAATAAAATTACAAACAAGTTCGTCAATCACCGATCACCGCCGGTCGCCGGGAAAACGTCATGAATATTATTTTTTCTTCAATATACCTAATGGCCTTTAAATCAAAAGCCCCGTATTTATTTCAAAATATTGAAATATTTATTTTTTACTGTTCTCATTGACCATTTATTGATAATTTTCTGTTTCTATTTTCGATTCGGTTGGCGAAATATTTGATGATTTCTGAACGAATGTAAAATAAATAAAGCTTGTTTTCTTTAGTCTATGGAAGTACCAGTGCTGCCACATAATAAAAATTGCCTTTAATCTAAGGAAAAACCATGAAAAAGATCCAGAGCTCCAATACATAATCCATATGTTTTTTACCCTTACTACGACTACGAAGTAGGTAAATAGGCGCAAATACACAAAATTGGCTTCGTCATTGGTCATGCAGTCACTGGCTGCGAGAATAAATTCTACTCTACTTGCCAGAATAGCAGAAGAAAGAAAGAAAGAAAATACATTTATTTACAACAGACAGGGCACGCAACACAATGTAACTACAAGTAAAAAAAAAGAAACAATTTCAAAGTGTAGGTACCTAAGAAATTAAGAAAGAAGTGTGCCTCGCGGCTGCGCCAAATAGGCCCAGTTCAGCAAAAATGCCAGACAACTAGTGCCTGACGCTGGTTTTCAACTGGACCTGCATAAACTATAATTATTTATACATACAAGGTGTATAAATAACGCGAATCCACGATGGACCGGTGTTCCATTCAAGGCGTGAGTTTCCCCGTCCCGACCTTGTTTTCTTTAAAATATTTGTATGTCAGGCCATGGCGAGACATGTAGATCATAACCCTATTGTTGCATGTTTTAATGCAATGCTACACTAATGTAATGTATTACATTTTAATGTATTCAACATTTAGCCAGTCTTTTACTGATCATCCCAAGTAAAAATCACCGCACGCACCCAAGGAAATTGTTGCAATACGTGTAATTGCAATGCAGGTTTACAATTGTTTTATTTACGTTAGGCCGCTTGTGGTTTGATAGAGATAAAAAGCATTTTTCATAGTCCAAGTTATTGGTTGATACAAAATACTTTTTCATTCGTTTAAAACATATTGTTTTTTCTTATTAGTTTTAATAAACAAAAATAAAAGGTTTTTATTTTTATATATTCACTAGTTGCGCCCAGCGATTTCACCCACGAATGTCTCGATCCCGTGGGAATATCGGGATAAAAATTGCTATGTCTTATCATAATATGTCAGGTCATGGTCTAACCACGCGCCAAATTTAATCTAAATCCGTTCGGCCGTTTTACCGTGCAAGCGTAACAGACAAACACTTTGCATAACAACTCACTTTCACATTTTTTATTAGGATTCTGAAGTACACAAGACATACATCTAAGCATTTTATTAAAAAAAGTCTTTTCTAATTTATAATGATGAATTTTATAAACCTGGGCACTTTGGATTTGAGAAGTGTATCCCCGACAGATGTTCGTTGACGGCAACTCTACTTGTCTATACTCAGCTTCCTTTCTTCGTTCACAGACAATCTGAAAGGAAACGAAAAATATTTTTTTGTACATTTAAATTCAACAATTCTTTTTACAAATTAACTTTTTAGTCATGTGATTAGCAATATATAGTGTAATTTACGCATTTATACGTATTTTAAGTGTATATTTTAAGTCAGTGTTTTTCATAGGTTATAAACATAATATGGGTTCGAACTAAAATTATTTGTTTAACATTTTTACATTATAAAATCGTGTTAAATCATGGATTTTGTGAAAAGAGAAGATCAGAATGTCATTGACGATGAAAACTACAAGTTTTACATTGAAAGTGTGAGTTAATTTATGTTTGTTTGTTTTAATTCAAAATTCGATCGTTTTTTTCATAAAAAGTGTTGATAACGTGACTGGAGTTCCGGGTTTGATTCCCGGCTGATGTATTCTAGTTTTTTACCGCCATGTTTTTTTTTTGTTGTTAATTGATTTATTGTAGAACCAAGCTATTTTTCATTCAATACAGTAGTTGATATGTTCTTTTTAGTAAACAATATTTTTTTATCTTTAACCACCTGATGCCCGCGGCTTCGCCCGCGTTAATGTCGGTTATTATATACTAAAACCTTCCTCGAGAACCACTCTATCCATTGGTGAAAACAGCATGAAAATTGGTGCAGTAGTTTTTGAGTTTATCGCGAACAGACAGACAGACGCGGCGGAGGACTTTGTTTTATAACATGTAGTGGTGATTATTCAATGAAATATAAATTTGGTCAAAGAGTCGTCTCATTGCTGCCGCCAGTGGCTTCGCCCGCGTGTAATCTTTATAAATTATAGCCTATGTTACTCAGGGTGAATGTAGCTTTCTAATGGTGAAAGAATTTTTGAAATCAGCTCAGTAGTTTTTGAGTTTATTCATTACAAACATACACAAAAATACAAATCTTTCCTCTTTATAATATTAGTGTAGATTTATAGATATTTTATTTCATTTTACACTGTATAATTTCTGTAAAATATTTGGATTGACATTGTGAACTCACACTCACTAAACTTTTTATCCTAAAAGCAAAATAGAAAAATCAATACGGCCATCTTTACATACCGAGACTCCTCCGTGGCTCGTAAAGCATGTTAAGCCCTTGGCCCCAGCTGTCAATCATGGATCTTTGACCATCATACAGGGTCCTCAAAAACCCAAAGGTCTGACTACCAGTCTTACCAAGGAGTCTCGTATTACCTAGTAACTGGGTTGTCTGGAGGTCATATAGGTCGCTCCATGTAAAATACTGGTATTCAGCTGCATCCAGTTAGATTGGAAGCTGACCCCAATATAGTTGGGAAAAGGCTAGGCAGATTGATTTGATGATATTTTGAGAGTATGCATTATTTATCAATCAATCTGCCTAGCTTTTTCCCAACTATGTTGAGGTTGGCAGTCTAACCGGATGCAGCTTAATACCATTATTTTACATGGAGCGACCTATCTGACCTCCACAACCCAGTAACTGGGTAATACGTTACCCCTTGTTAAGACTGGTTGTCAGACTTTCGGGCTTCTGACGACCCGTAACAACTGCCAAAGATCAACGAATGACAGCCGGGACCAATGGCATAACGAGCTTTCCGAGGCGCGGAGGAGTCTCGATATGTAAAGATGGTCACCCATCCACGGACCAACCCCGGCAAGCATAGCTTTACCTGACGGATCGACCCGTGCGGCTGTTATTAGCCACAACCTCCTCAAAATTATCATCAAGTAACAATTATTTATATCTCTCTTCCACAGCTTCAAAAATCACATCAACTGGAACCAACGGACTACCAGAACTCACCACTGTCAATGGAACAGATCCACCAAGCAATGCAATCCTCGGTCGCAAACTCCATCCACAATTTCCAGCTTCCACTCTCACCTCGTCAAATGTCCTCATTAATGCTTAAAACCAACCATCTACAGAGAAACCTCAACTTTAATGATATCCCCGCACATTTACAACGGAACTTAACATCAGAATTGGACCTAGTACATAACCTGGCGAGTGAACTACCTCAGAATTTGAACAGACATGACGATTTACTCGGTCAGAACCTCAGTAGGAATTTGGATTTATCATTAGCTCGTTCACTAGGCAGCGAGCTGGAGTTACAGAATCTGAGCCAACTAGCGCAGAATTTAAACGAGAATTTGAACACAGACTTGAGCAGAATTAACGATTTGAGAGCTGATATTCCTCACGATTTGAGCCACGAGATTGATTTGTCACATCACTTGAACAGGCCAAATATTGAACAGGATATTTTGAGCCAAGATGAAGCGAGAAGAACTCCTATGGTTGTCCAATGTGTGCAAGACGGTCATATGTTGGATCAAAGTTTGGCCCAAAGGTTGGTCGGGACTAATATGAATGTACATGAGAGATTGGACCAACAAAATGAGCATATGTTGCCAATGCCATTTCATATAAAATCTGAGCAGGAAGATGATGGATATGGATACTATGATAATATTAATCCTGCTATTAGTAATGTTGGCACTTTAAATGGTGAGTGCATTCTTATTTTGTTTATGATAACTTTTTTAATCTTGCTTAGTTAGGCGTGGGACATAAACAAGAGGCGAGGGGCGCGGGCGTTGCGCCACCCCTTTCATATTTCATACAAAATTTATAGGAGCGGGACATACACAAGGGGCGGGGTGCCGGCGATATTTTACATGAAATACGAAAGGAGCGGCGCTACGCTGCATCGTCATCTCACCCGCGCCCCTCGCCTCTTGCCTATGTCTCGCGCCTGAAAGCACTCAATGGTTGCGAAAACAGTGGCCCTAGACAAGTGACATTCGCTTCGAAAGCGTTTCGTATTTCTACAAAGACTTTCAACAGGATTGACATAAGCTTTTCGATAGCTTATGTCAGTTCTATACATTTTTACCTTTTCCATTATCGTTATCGCTGATAGAATGTCACTTTGTATAGGGCCTCATTGCGAACAGTTGCGACCGCGCCAAATAACTATTTTAACTTAAAACTCCTTTTTCGGAGGGCAACATCGATACGATCATGCGTTATCGTCGATAAAAATGTCTAAGGTGTTGAAATAATACAAATTAACGGTAGCATTATACCCGGTACCGTAGCGTTGATACATACAAGCATATTTGATGTAATCGAGCGGTAGTATCTATAGAAATGCGTGGTGGACCCATAGAAATAGCACAGTACTTAGTAGTCATCTGCCTAGCCTTTTCCCAACAATGTTGGGGTCGGCTTCCAGTCTAACCGGATGCAGCTGAATACCAGTATTTTACATGGAGCGACTGCCTATCTGACCTCCACAACCCAGCAACTGGGTAATACGATACCCCTTGGCAAGCCTGGTTGTCAGATTTTCGGGCTTCTGACGACCCGTAACGACTGTCAAAGATCCACAAATGACAGCCGGGACCAACGGCTTAACGTGCTTTCCGAGACACGGAGGAGTCTCGATATGTAAAGATGGTCATCCATCCACGGACCAACCCCGGCAAGCGTAGCTTAACCTGATAGATCGACCGGTGCGGCTGTTATTACTTAGCCATGAGCTCTTCTGATAGTATTTAGTAGTATCGATACTAAAGAACGGTACCATCGATCGGCTAATATAGCCGGCCCCTTCAGCTCGCTTATTCAGTGAATTATGACGATAACTTTGGTTCTCTGCTTGCACAGAGAGATTTCAAGCATTGCCCGTTGCTCAGAGAGATTTCAAGCATAGCTCGCTGAGCGACCTTGAATTTATGGACCAGCCGGACAGTGGGTGGCCATGTTTCGACTCCGTAAGTCATAATTTAATTTTAACCCGCGCTCATAATATTAGTCCGAATTTCGGCCACGGCGGTCAATCTAAGCGGAGACTTGCCATCGATCAGTGCGGGAAACATTATAATGCAGACGTGTGTGCGCAGACACAGATGCACTCTCTCTTCCCTCACTTTCATAGTCCGATGGGACGGCAATCCGATACGACTGGAGAGAGATCAGGCTCAAGGCCAACGGCTGCTGAGACACGGGGGATCACACCGCCAACTTCCAAACTCAGGACTGTTACTAAGAAATTCCAAATAGAAAAACACTATAACACTTTGTCCGACCCGGGAATCGGACCCGGGAAGACGCTCAGCAGTCGCGCTTGCGGCCACGAAGCCAACAGGGCAGTACCCGCGCTCTTATCCATACTAATATTATAAATTCGAAAGTAACTCTGTCTGTCTGTCTGTATATTACCTTTTCAAGCCTAAACCACTGAACGGATTACAAAATTTGGCAAGGAAATAGATGGCATCCTGGGGAAGGACATAGGCTACTTTTTATCGACATACCACGCGGGCGAAGCCGCGGGCGGTAGAGAAAGGTACCCTAACTTTAAACCAGCTATCAAAATAATAAAATAAAAAAATATGCAGTTTTACTAGTCGACTAGTAATTCACGACAGGTTAACCTTTATTCAAGAGTCTAACCTTTCAAAAATATTCTAATTAAACGTTTATTTTCGTTTTGAAACCCGTTTAAAATTTTATACATCGATTCTAATGTAATATACCCATTTATTTATATAATGGTACATTACCACAATCAATCTGCCTAGCCTGCCCCAACTATGTTGGGGCGGCTTCCAGTCTAACCGGATGCAGCTGAATACCAGTATTTTACATGGAGCGACTGCCTATCTGATCTCCACAACCCAGTAACTGGGTAATACGATACCCCTTGGTAAGACTGGTTGTCAGATTTTCGGGCTTCTGAAGACCCGTAACGACTGTCAAAGATCCACGAATGATAGCCGGGACCAGTGGCTTAACGTGCTTTCCGAGGCACGTAGGAGTCTTGGTATGTAAAGATGGTCACCCATCTACAGACCAACCCCGCCAAGCGTAGCTTAACCTGATAGATTGATCCATGCGGCTGTTATTACTTAGCCACGAGCTATTACTTAGCGATAATGGTACAGTACCACAGATTAATACAAATGATCCACTCTGCAAAAAGCCACTCTTGCTAAGACATAATAAAGTGCAATTCAGGTCGCATAGCGCTAATTACCTATCCTGGGTTCGCAATTTATTTGCCAACCATGTAAACAAACACGACTTTTAGGAAAAACAATTGTTATGCCTACGCATAAGGTTTAGTTTGCGCTACAACTTCACATTTTTTTTATGACTTTTTCAACAGTCAGTCTAAAATCAACTTTTTTTATATTTGCTTAAAGTTTATTTTTGTTTAAGTGGAAATAACATCATTATTGGAGACAAGGATTAAACTCTACAGCTATATTCGCCTAGAAGTTACCTCTCTTTCTATCGCGTAACTCTTATATCTTCTGACTCCGTTACGCTCACTGAATTGGCCCGACAAGACGAGCCCGCCGCGTACTTGTAGCTTCATACCTAAAATGCGGAGTGCGCCTTCTGTATTCATCAGTGACAGTATCTCTGTCACTGATGAATACAGTGGTCTGGGTGTTAGTGTATGTGAGTTTCTATGTTTGTAAACGCACCCACGATACAGGAAGAAATTCTTAGTGTGGGGCAACGTTTTTTTAAAAAAAAAAGAAAAAAAAAGAGTATAGTCTTAGATATGACTAATTATCTGTTAACCGCGACTTTATTTGCGATCCAGGACGAAAAGTATCCTATATCCTAATCCAGGTATTAGTCTACTAAGTGCCAAAGGACATTGACCATCCATATATGGGAGTTGGACTAAGTGCTGCCCAGAATGGACACATAGTGCATTATGTTCCTTGGGCTCATACTAGTCTGTACACCAAAGCTCAATAAAATCCATCTGAGGAGTTTCGAGAAAAACTAATTTTTGTTGAGCATTTTTTATTGATGAATACAAACCAACCGGTGGCGCATTTGATTAAATAATGACAGTAATTATGTTAAAAAACACATTATTATTTCATTTGTATGCATATCATTTACATGTTAAATATTTTTTACTGACCATCCATATATGGGAGCTGGGCCAAGTGCTGCCCAGAATGGACATATAGTGCATTATGTTCCTTGGGCTTGTACTAGTCTGTACACCAAAGCTCAATAAAATCTATCCGCGGAGTTTTGAGATAAACTATTTTTTGTTGAGTATTTTTTATTGATGGATACCAACCAACCGATGGCGCATTTTATTAAAAATACTGGCAGTAATTATGTTAAACAACACATTCTTATTTCATTTTTATGCAATCATTTTCATTTTAAATAATTTTAACTGCCCATCCATTTATGGCAGTTGGGTCAAGTGCTGCCCAGAATGGACACATAGTGCGTTACGTACCTTGGGATTATACTAGTGAGTAAACCAAAGCTCGATAAAATCTATCCGCGGAGTTTTGAGAAAAACTATTTTTTGTTGAGTATTTTTTATTGATGGATATACCAACCAACCGATTTCATTTGTATGCATATCATTTACATGTTAAATATTTTTTACTGACCATCCATATATGGGAGCTGGGCCAAGTGCTGCCCAGAATGGACACATAGTGCATTATGTTCCTTGGGCTTGTACTAGTCTGTACACCAAAGCTCAATAAAATCTATCCGCGGAGTTTTGAGAAAAACTATTTTTTGTTGAGTATTTTTTATTGATGGATACCAACCAACCGATGGCGCATTTTATTAAAAATAATGACAGTAATTATGTTAAACAACACATTATTATTTCATTTGTAGGCATATCATTTACATGTTAAATATTTTTTACTGACCATCTATTTATGGGAGCTGGGCCAAGTGCTACCTAGAATGGACACATAGTACATTATGATACTTGGGCTTGTACTAGTCTGTACATCAAAACTCAATAAAATCTATCCGCGGAGTTTTGAGAAAAACTATTTTTTGTTGAGTATTTTTTATTGATGATCAATCAACCGATGGTGCATTTTATTAAAAATAATGGCAGTAATTATGTTAAACAACACATTCTTATTTCATTTTTATGCAATCATTTTCAGTTTAAATAATTTTTACTGACCATCCATTTATGGCAGTTGAGTCAAGTGCTGCCCAGAATGGACACATAGTGCGTTACGTACCTTGGGATTATACTAGTGAGTAAACCAAAGCTCACTAAAATCTATCCGCGGAGTTTTGAGAAAAACTATTTTTTGTTGAGTATTTTATATTGATGAATATCAACCAACCGATGGCGCATTTTATTAAAAATAATGACAGTAATTATGTTAAACAACACATTAATATTTCATTTGTTTGCATATCATTCACATGTTAAATATTTTTTACTGATCATTCATTTATGGGAGCTGGGCCAAGTGCTGCCCAGAATGGACACATAGTGCGTTGCGTACCTTGGGCTTATACTAGTCAGTAAACCAAAGCTCAATGAAATCTATCCGCGGAGTTTTGAGAAAAACTATTTTTTGTTGGGTATTTTTTATTGATGAACACCAACCAACCAATGGCGCATTTGATTAAATAATGACCGTAATTATGATAAACAACACATTTTTGTTCCATTTTTATGCATATCATTTACATTGTAGTGAAAAGCACTTGTCAATGCATATTCAACGAGCCCAAACACGATGGTGCTGTCTTGTTTGGTTAAGGAGTTCCTATGGGTACTTTTCGGCTCCATCACCAGACTCTGGATACTACCTTGGACTATACTAAGTACTTGTCAAGACAAAGCCAACGAGTCCAAACACGATGGTGCTATCTTGTTTGGTTGAGGAGTTCCTATAGCCACCTGCCGGCTCCATCATCAGACCCTGGACACTTCCTAGTATAAGGCAATTGTCAGTGCATATTCAACGAGTCCAAACCCGACAGTGCTGTCTTGTAAGGTTGAGGAGTTCCTATCGGTACCTTCCGGCTCCTCACCAGACCCTCGATGAAACCTTGGGCTATACTAGGTACTTATCAAGACAAAATCAACGAGTTCAAACACGATTGTGCTATCTTGTTTGGTTGAGGAGTTCCTATAGCCACCTTCCGGCTCCATCATCAGACCCTGGACACTGCCTAGTGTAAAGCACTTGTCAATGCATATTCAACGAGTCCAAACTCGATGGTGCTGTCTTGTTTGGTTTTTAACCCTGGGACCGATATTTTTTTTTTAATTTTTGTATGTATAAATTGATGCAAGGAACCATTTGGAAGCACTCCCATGGCTGGGCAGCATTTGGTCCAAATTGGTCAATATCCTTTCATCCAAATCCGTTCAGCTGTTTTAACGTGAAAGCGTAACATACAAACAAACTCGCTTCCGTATTTATATTACTAGCTTCTGCCCGCGGCTTCGCCCGCGCGGTATGTCGATAAAAAGTAGCCTATGTCCTTCCCCCGGATGCCATCTATCTCCTTGCCAAATTTTATCGAAATCCGTTCAGTGGTTTATGCGTGAAAAGGTAACAAACAAACAAACAAAGTCACTTTCGCATTTATAATAATATACTAGCTTCCGCCCGCGGCTTCGCCCGCGCGGTATGTCGATAAAAAGTAGCCTATGTCCTTCCCCGGGATGCCATCTATCTCCTTGCCAAATTTTATCGAAATCCGTTCAGTGGTTTATGCGTGAAAAGGTAACAAACAAACAAACAAAGTCACTTTCGCATTTATAATAATATACTAGCTTCCGCCCGCGGCTTCGCCCGCGCGGTATGTCGATAAAAAGTAGCCTATGTCCTTCCCCGGGATGCCATCTATCTCCTTGCCAAATTTTATCGAAATCCGTTCAGTGGTTTATGCGTGAAAAGGTAACAAACAAAGTCACTTTCGCATTTATAATAATATACTAGCTTCCGGCCGCGGCTTCGCCCGCGTGGTATGTCGATAAAAAGTAGCCTATGTCCTTCCCCGGGATGCCATCTATCTCCTTGCCAAATTTTATCGAAATCCGTTCAGTGGTTTAGGCGTGAAAAGGTAACAGACAGACAGACAGAGTTACTTTCGAATTTATAATATTAGTATGGATTAGTTAGGAATTTAGGATGACCCCCTATCACCCGCGTGGATGTCGGTTATTATACTAAAACCTTCCTCGAGAACCACTCTATCCATTGGTGCAAACAGCATGAAAATCGGTGCAGTACTTTTTGAGTTTATCGCGAACAGCAGGCGTAGCATGAACACCGTTTTGTCGACGGAAGAGTAGACAAAAATGACGTTTCCTGTAGACAGTAGACAGTACGAGACGGCAGCAAAATAGAAAGAGACAACTGCACTTTTTACGAAATTCACTCTTTTACATAATTCGACTCAGAATTCTTTGTTTTATCATAGGATTTATCGGTTGTCAGTGTGATTTTGACAGTAAGGATAGAAAACTTTCTTCCGAAATAGTCTACATGTAAAAAGACCTAGACAAAGATCGTTAGAAATGAAAGACAAAATGACAGATTGTAGAAAGATTTCTACGATGGATGTCAGAAATGAAGAAACGAACTGTCACTTTGTATAGAAAAAGCTATGTCTATTCTTCGTAGAGATAGAAAGCGCCATGCTACGCCTGCAGGACGACAGACACACGCGGCGGAGGACTTTGTTTTATAATATGTAAGGATATTTGTGTAGTTTTTTAAATAAAATAAAAAAGGGGATGCGCTAAGTTGTACGATTATAATTATTATGAACTTAGAGAGTTGTATTGATGATTTTTATGATTATAATTCTATAAATTAATATTTGATACAGCCGCGAATACTATTTAGATCAACATAAAACTTGATACTGACCTGGCAATAGCAAAAAACGGATAAATATTTGAATTTCGCGGGCTACCCTGAACCATAAATAATCTAAGGGCCTAAACCGGCTCACATTAGCAATTCCCCTAAAAGCAGTTCATTTCCTGAATCCCAGCTGTCATTAGCAATTCCTCTAATCCATACTTCCATATACTATTATAAATTCGAAAGTAACTCTGTCTATCTGTCTTTCTGTCTGTCTGTCTGTCTGTATGTTACCTTTTCACGCCTGAACCACTTAACGGATTTCGATAAAATTTGGCATGGAGATAGATGGCGTCCCGGGGAAGGACATAGGCTACTTTTTATCAACATAACACGCGGGCGAAGCCGCGGGAGGAAGCTAGTTTGACATAAAAGCAATTCATCATTTGTGGACCATTTTAGGAATCTCCATAGAAAACTGTCAAACAGATGAATTATTTCGTAATATAATGAATTACACGCTTTATGAATAGGGAATATGCATGTGATTCAAATATAGGTCAAATATTTTATTTATAAACTTTAATACTTCAGAATTATGCCTCCATCAATATTTTTGAATAAAATTTCTCTTTGAACGAGAAATTAATTTTTTTAAAGTCTTAAAAACGGTGGGTAATTCAAATACTTGAAAAGGCTAAGAGCGTATGTGACGTAACAATCCGGGATAACAATCAAAATGTCAATGTCAAGTCAATCAACAAGTGTCAAGTCAATGTCAAACGCTCATAGAAAAAGGAGTGTTTGACGTTGACTTGACAGTTGCTTGTCTGTTTTCACGGACGATGACGTCACCACACCAAGCGCGCCAAATGGAGGGCGTTTAAATAGCCCGGATCGGTTGGATATTTTAGATTTTTTTTTTAAGTACTTTAAATTGCTTTTTTGCCGTCGAATATTTTTTTAACTATTATTTGACGATGTAAACTATCGAATAAAAATATTAAAAAAATACATGCATATTCCCTATTGTCAGTTTGTGACATTTTACGATGATTCGTAATATTTTCATATTATGATTCTGCTAAAGTGACCGTTTTAAGCCCCCTGAATATTTTCTCCTTTCTAACTAAAATCTTCAAGGTCAAATCTAGTCAACACAAGAATCTATAATCTGTAAATATCTAAGTTCATAAATAATTCATTCAATTTCGTTGACGCACACATCGTCGTTTATAGAAGTGCATATAAAATTCTAGTTTTTTATTTGGCGCCACTCGTTCGGGTCTAGATCTAAAATTAGTTTTATTCATGTAGTGAATTCATATTCGTATTAAACTTGAAATATTTCCATGTTTTTTACATTAAAACATAGACACGATGAGCAATGAGGCGGTTTTCTTTAAAAAAAAACTGCAACCATTAACTTGTTAAAAAACAAGTTAATCTCGCTTATGAAATGTCACTACAATTCCTTCTTTTTTTTTGTTAAAATTATGTAATGTAATAGTTACGGTGGATCAAAATATTTTATTTCACATAAACTTACATGAGCACTTATGAAACGTCAGAAGCTAGGTGCACGGTTCCAGTTGGTCGTTTCCTATGGAGAAGAGCCGACAAGAAACTCCACGGTTACTGTTTTAAAAATAATTGGCTTTTACAATATTTTCAAATTACAGTGTTAGTAAGCATGGGAGGACAATGTAGCCCTTTCAACAAGTGTACAGTCACGAGCAAAAATATGTATACACTCAGCAAAATTCAATAACGTTTTTCTCGTGGAATAACGATTTTAACTTTGAGATGATACCTATTTCATAATAATAGGGGTTCAAAAATACTATGTTCGTTATATCATAAAATTACAATCAATACAGTAGGAGAAAATCACTTTTAAAAGTTGCTAAGTGTATACATATTAGTGCTCGTGACTGTACCTACTTAACAAAATAGAAAATGAAAACTTTTGTTGCAATTTGCAGGTCAGTGTCAGATTATAATGATGTATTTACAGAATTATAATCATACGAATCATTAATACATCTCTCTAAGTTACTTAGATTTGTTCCAATTAATGACTTTTTCATGACATTTTCATTTTTCGAACTATCGAAAGCTTGTTTTGTATACCTCTCCAAAATCCCCTTCTCATGTAAATTAACTGACCAACACGCTAACGTCGTCGTTAGCTCACTCATTCAGTCACAAAAGGCAACAGCACATAGACTTTGAGCCTAAGATTCTTCAGGTTGCTTTTTTTTTCAACGTTAGTGGAATACAACTTTAAACTAAGCAGAGATTTCGCAATCTGGGGCCCAGGTAAATGTCAAAAACATCTCTCTCTAATGCGCCAAAGAAAGCGATATACGTCCTGTATCCGCTATCTAGATATATAGATAAGATAGATAAAACGTTTATTTGGTGCACACAAAAGACATTGCACAACATACAAAAAATTTAGTAATAAAAACTAAAACCCAACTACTACTGAAAATGTATAAACAAGACACCACAGACAGGCAAATTAAAAATCCGGAGTCACACGTCTTAGGGCGGCATAAATCGAACAGGGGGCTTACTCTTCAAACTAATTTTAATTCCAATCTAAAGCCAATACGATTCCAATGTTAAGGCGATGTTACCCTGAAAAACGTCGTTTTCTATTGTGATTTATTCGTCGATAGCACGGATTTAAATTTTGAAAAAAACATATTACATAATTCATACTTCGATCTTTAGATCTCGGCTATGCGATACACGATTACTTGCACTTTACTGCATCCAATTAAATCGCAAAGACAAGTCTAAATTGCGGTCTAATTTATTATTTTATTTGAGTTTTATAAGGCTTTGAATAATAAAACTTATACCATAATAAAGGTCGTAAAAAATGTGATAAAAGTGTGCTGACATAATATGAAATATTAAAATATTTATACCACTAATTTCAAAACAAAGTGATTTCATCATTTCATGCGCGCGTCATGCGTCCTTTAGTCCCGAGCGGAACGTGTTGGAGGTCGGACGTGTGCCAATTTTTGCGAGCCCGCCACCCCCGCCGGTTGAGTTCTTGCCTTTACTACGTTATTTTTTTATTTCAAATATCACAGCGACTGTACTATTTATGCAGTATATACATTGCTTCTTAACTACTACCTAAGTGTGTCACTAAGTGACTGGCACAAGCAATGTAACAATCACAAAACAATACTTTACTACATTATTTTCGTTTTCAAATATCACAGCGACTGTATTATTTTTGCAGAAAATACATTGCTTCTTAACTACTACCTAAATGTTTCGCTAAGGGACTGAACCAGCAATGTAAAACTCACAAAACGATACTTTACGTAAGCGTGAGCTCGCATAGTACAGGACGCCCTGCGGCAGCGCACAGTGGTCTGAAAATGGAGCTCCGTACTCATAGAAATTTTAAGCCACGAAATTAAAAAAAAAATTGTAATGTCTCTGGTACCATCCATATTTTAATATCACGTAAAGGGGGTACTTTACGTTATATTAAAATATGGATGGTATTAGTAGATTCACGCGTGAGAAAAAAAGTTTTGTGTTTTTTTGTATGGGAGAAAACACTTAAAGTAGATTTTTTTAATAGAATAGAATGGAACTGAAGAGCTGGTACTCACACGAGCTATTGCACCGTACACGGCGATCAGGATGACAGCCAATTCATGCGCAGTCAGTTGCCGACTTGCGCGTAGCAAATTTTTGAAATTTTTAATTTTCTGTATGTGATTTTTCAAATCTTTGATGTGATTAAATGAAGTTGCCGATCGATTTACTTATACTATCGTTAGTTTATAGCCTGCTAATTACTATTTAGATGAGAATAATTAAAAACGATTGATTAAATACTTTTTTGTAGTAGTTTTTTGAGCTTGATTTTCAGACCACTGTGCGGCGCGCCGCTTGGAGTAAGGTAGTGATGTCCTGGTGAGACCTTCTAACGTAGGCTATCGATAATAATGTCGATTGTCGTATGAATTTATATGACTATGAAAGTTTATTCTGCAATTTGTCCACCGCGCTGAGATATGGATATCGGTAGGTAATCGTTACTTGTTATTACGGTTTTTTTTTACATTTGATTAATATAAAATAATATTATTGGAGTTTAGTTTACTCAAGAATCGATTTTCATATGGCCCCCGGTATGGAAATTTTATGTGGAGTGAAATTTATAGAAGTGTAACACTTCTAAATAACACGGATATTTTTTTTGAAAAAACATAGTAGGTACGTACACTTCTATCTAGTTATTTCAGCCGTTACTATTATAATAGTTATAGATCTAGTTTTTTTAGAGTTTATACTTATGCATTTTATTTCAGTTTTATTAATAAATGACTTTTGAATTATATTTTACTTAAATTTGGTTTTAATGATGGCAAAATACGCCCCAAAAATATTTCACTTTTTTGCAGTCGGTTTTCATCATAGGTATCCAGTTTTCATCGATATTTTTATCGATCAAATATTTATAAATATATCAACCCCTCTTCCCTAGAGTTACACACATGCTCAAAACGGGCGGGCATTAGAAAGTATAGATACAGTGACTGAACACACACAAGTGTTCAGTCGCTGTACCTATACTTTCTAATGCCCGCCCCTTTTGAGCATGTGTGCATTACGTAGCATCAAATGTTTTTGTGGGCGCTGAAAATGCATCTAGTGTGCCGTATCTATGTTTAAGTGTGAGTATGTACGGCGCATGGTAAATGCACGCTGTGTTTGATGGGATTAGGTTTATTATTGATTGTGTAGTACGTTCTGATTTATGTGTTGCGATCTGACTCAGGATCGGTGCGCGTGTGCTAGACGCGCACATCGCCAGCGTTTTCGTAATATGTTACGATGGTTATGCATTTGTCGGGGACTGAGGTACGGCTTTGATACCTACGGAGCGTGAAAAAAGCTCGCCTTAATTCTGCAGTCACGTGATTCGGTACTCTTGAAAACAATATTGTCAACATTGGATTGAAATTGGGATTGCCCCGCGATTATTTTGTTACACGTGAAGTTAGCTATGTTACGGCCCGCAATAGTGGTGTTCAACTCATTACGATAAACCGCTAATAGGGCTTTAAAATGCTTTATCCTTTAAATAAGAATGCTAATAAATAAATATGATATAAACAGTTGTTTAATTGATTGATTGTAACATATTAAATTCATTTGGGCGTAAGAATATGATTAAAATCATAAAATTTACCATGACTTTGGCTGCATGCAGTAGGGTCGTTGCTTATAACTACTACCAAAAAAAAAATAGGCGGCGTGAGAGTTTTCAATTCCGATTTCAAAAACAAAGTCAAGTCTAGTGGTTTCAGAAAAAGTGAATTCGAAATGCAAGTTTGTTTAGCTAGTTCATTAGCGTAAAGATATCGATCGCGTGTGGTTCTTTTTTAGTAACAATTATTTATTTTCCGTTAAGTTACTAATATTAAAGTTTTATACAAGTGGTACCTAAGTAAATAAACAACATAGCAACCATATGTTCCTCCAATTAGATTTTGGTAACTCGCAGTCGTATAAAAAGACAGTGCCACTAAAACCTGCAAGAATTATACAAGTATTAATAAAGTTATAAGATCTTCCAAACAAAAGTCATGATAATAATACCATAGATAAAACCACGGGATAAAACTAATGTATCAAAGACAACATACGTAAGTACCTTATGGTGATGTATCACTTCTTCTCTTAATGTTTTCATAAATTTTCTCAAAAAAAATCCTTGCTCACTCTATAATTTGCTTTAAATTCGTCTTCATTCATAGAAAACGCTTCGTCCTTAAAACGCATCATCCGACGCTCATCTCGTCTTTGTTTTAATTGTGTTTTATGGGAATTACGTAAAACACTGTATATTAATGCCAACCCTGCCATGTTATGTACTTATTAATTGGTGAAAACCACATAAAACGCAAAACAATTTCTAAAAAGATACACATTTGTTATTGGAAAAATTCCAATCAACAAACAATCCCAACGCAATACTGGCGCAATAGACGGCTGTCAAAGTAAGTCAAGAGTAGCACCTCAAGCCCGATCCCGATTCCACTTAGTTCCCAAAAATGGACACGCAATTCGAATACAATTTGGCGCTAGCGTCGAACTCAAGAGTACGAAACGTGAAAATTCCAATGTCGATAGATCGGAATTAAAATCAAGAGTAAGCGCCCTGATTACGTGTGACTCCGGACGTCTGACTATTAATTTGTCTGTCTGTGGTGTCTTGTTTATATCTTTTCAGTCGTAGTTGGGTTTTAGTTTTTATTACTGAATTTTTAAAAAAAATATTTTGCGGTTATAATATATATATTTTTGAAATGTGCTCATTAAGCACTTTCATTTGATACCCAACATAGTACGATTAAACAATTTTTTTTTTTAGTTCCTGACTTTATTTCCTCTAGAGGGCGCCATTTTTAATTTAATGTGACGTCACATAGCCTATAACCACCGGACAATCATGACGCTTCTAACAATACCTTGTTTGTCAAATTGTGATGAGTGGTTTAGAAAATACAAGGGAACTTATGAACATACATACATACATACCGGTCAAAATCATAACCCTCCTTTTTCTTCGCCGTAGTCGGGTAATAAATAGCGTGACAATATACAAAAAAAAAAACAATAAAAGAAAACAAGACACTGATGACAATATTGTCTATGACACACTTTAAAAAAACTGAAACATACAAAGTGCGGTGTGCGTCTCAACGTTGCACCCAAATGGGAGTCCAACTCGGCGTGTGTCAGGCAAATATACCTGACGCTGATATTCTGCTGGATCCCTGCAGTGACACACGGACGGCGAGCAGATATAATGAGATAATAATAAATGTGAATATTCGAATAAAGTGGAATTTACATGTTTTGTAAATGTATCTCGTTCTGCACTGCAACAATGATGCCATTGATAATTTTATAAACTGCCCTATTGCTGGTGCTTAGAAGCAAGCCACTTCAGGGTGTCCCCGATTTTTGGAGACGCCCTGGGCGTCGGGAATCCCAGGCGGATTCCCGGCCACCATAGGCGCGGGCTTGCGGACGGCAATGGGTAGCTCGCCGTCCGATTAGGACCAGGCCCGGGTCGATGGCGCGTCGTGTTCCACGCGCGCCTCAAAGAGATGTCAGCACAATTGGCGGGGTCCGCTAGGACCGATGCCTGCTAGGGTTGCGGGCTAGTCCGAAAGGGATACCGGGACCTTGACAACAGGCAACTGAAGGAACACGGGTGGGTTTTAGTCAGTAAAAGTCTGACACGCCCTTCCGCTCCGCCCAGAGCGGGAGAAGTCATTGGATGATTGCCCAACAACAAAAAAAAAAAAAAAAGGGTGTCCCCGATTTATTTGGAAAAAGTTTCGGCATTAGAAAAACGGCGAAACATCTTAATCAATCCCCTAGTAACGAATATAGACGGACATGTTCAACAATTCGATAAAAATTGACTTTTCAACCTTAGTTGAATATATTAAATATAATGTTATTATAAAAAGGTCAGTCTGACTGGTTTTAATAACACTTGTATGTGCTGCTTTCACGGCTAATTAACTAGACTTTTGGGCGGGTTTTATTGATTTATTTTATTATATATATACACACAGTAAAATATATAGAGATACGACATAATTATATTTATTATTTTTTGTTTTCTTGGATTTTACATAGAAAATCAATATCATTAATATGCTTAGCTTTTTCCCTACTATGTTGGGGTCGGCTTCCAGTCTAACGGGTTGCAGCTGAATTCCAGTATTTTACATGGAGCGACTGCCTATCTGATTCTGTCCTCCACAACCCAGTTACTGGGCAAAACAACGCTCCTTGGTAAGACTAGTTGTCAAACTTGGGCTTCTGGCTACCCTCACAACTGTCAAAGATCTACGAATGACAGCCGGGACCAACGGCTTAACGTGCTTTCCGAGGCGCGGAGGAGTCTCGATATTTAATGGATGGTCACCCATCCCAGAACTGACCGCAGCAAACGTAGTTTAACCTTCAATCAATCCTTGCGGCTCTTATAATTTAGCTACTACCTGCGCCCCGCGGTTTCACCCGCGTAAGTCTCGATCCCGGTCGGACTGGTTGTAAGACTTTCGGGCCTCTCGACGACTGTCAAAGATCCACGAATGACAGCCCACACCAACGGCTTAACGTGCTTTCCGAGGCGCGGAGGAGTCTCGATATGTAAAGATGGTCACATATCCACCGACCAACCCCGGAAAGCGTAGCTTAACCTGATGGTTCGACCCAATGCGGCTGTTATTACTTAGCCACGAGGCACGAGCTATTGTATAATTGTCACTTCAAAAACGGTGAAGGAAACATGCCGTCGAGAAATAATATTTCTCGACGGCATGTGAAGCCAAGTCAGAGGCTCACTAACCACTTCACCACACGAAAAAGAAGAAAGACCACCGCCTAAAACATTGCATTACCAGAGACAACGCAGAAGCGTTGCTATCCGAGAGATAAAACTATCTTAATTCAATGTCGCTTCAATTTGAATAGATAAAGCCTAAGATTTTAGGTTATTAGGCCGTTGCTGACTAGATTGTTCTATTTACTTACATTTTTTTATAAATGAGATAGTGTCTTATCAGCCATTGTTGCGTGTTATTGTTACTATGCGAGCTTTTATGTCAATCACCTATCTTACGCGACATTAACCTCGAGTTTCGGAAAGTCTTCTCAGCTGAATCTTACATGTAACTAATGTAATTTGATTGGCTGATGTGATTTTGAAAGAAAATACATTTATTAGGCACACAGTGTAAATGCAGATAGAATAAAAAAAGGGGTGTCGTGTTACCCAGTAACTGGGCTGTGGAGGTCAGATAGGCAGTCGCTCCATGTAAAATACTAGTATTCAGCTGCATCCGGTTAGAGTGGAAGTCGATACAACATAGTTGGGAAAAGGCTAGGCAGATTGTTTGACTATACCACCCAGTAACTGGGTGATACCACATCCCTTTGTAAAATCTGGTTGTCAGACTATCGGGCTTCTGACGACCCGTAACGACTGTCAAAGATCCTCGAATGACAGCCGGGACCAACGGCTTACCATGCTTTTCGAGGCACGAAGGAGTCTCGGTTTAACCTATAGTCAGAAAGTATTATTAAATACTAGTGACCCGCCCCGGCTTCGCACGGGCTTCGCACTGTTATTATACATATAAACCTTCCTCTACAATCACTCTATCTATTAAAAAAAATCAAGTAATAAACAAGACACCACAGACAGACAAATTAAAAATCCGGAGTCAGATAATTTGTCTGTCTGTGGTGTCTTGTTTATACCTTTTAAGTCGTAGTTGGGTTTTAATTTCTATTACTTGATTTTTTTAAAAATTCTTTTGGGGTTATAATATATATATTTTTGAAATGTGCTCATTAAGCCCTTTCATTTGATACCCAACATGGTACGATTAAACCATATTTTTTTTTAAGTTCCTCACTTTATGTCCTCTAGAGGGCGCCATTTTTTAATTTAATGTGACTTCACATAGCCTATAACCAGCGGACAATCACGACGCTTCTAACGATACCTCATTTGTCAAATTGTGATAAGTGGTTTGGAAGATAGGACGGAACAGATGAACATACATACATACATACATACCGGTCAAAATCATAACCCTCCTTTTTCTTCGCCGTAGTCGGGTAAAAAAAACCGCATCAAAATCCGTTGCGTAGTTTTAAAGATTTAAGCATACATAGGGATATAGGGACAGAGAAAGCGACTTTGTTTTATACTATGTAGTGATAGTGATAATGATAACGAAATAAACATACTTTTTGTTTCCTATTTCAGGACTTCCCGCTGACCACACGCAACAACAGCCAAATGTCCTTCCAGACAATCAAATGTATGTATACAACACTCACGTCAACGTCCCAGCACTGAATTCCATAGACCTCTACTCTAGACCACAAAACTACGGTCAAAACTACACGAACATTCGCGAAAACCCACAGAACTTAGTCATAAATAGGCAGTTTGAGAACACTAGCCCTTACCTCGACGATTATAAAAAGCTGAGACAAGATGGCTGCCAAAATGGCGCGAAAGAAAAATGCGAGGAGCCGAAAGAGAATTTGAAACCGACAGATCAGAATAAAATATATTATTCGGAGTATAATAATCAAAATTTTGCAGAAACTAAAAGTGAGAATGATTCTAGTGTACATAATAAAATAACGGAAGACATTTCTATGAATATTAAAGGTCAATATGTCTGTTATAAATGTAATGATGTTTTCCCTTCAAAGAGAGGTTTGAAGCATCACTCGAAATCGTGCTCGGACAGCGACCAGATGGTAGAAAAAGTTGGGAAGTTCAGCTGTAGCCAATGCGCTTACAGATGTCAATCACCCGCCATTTTGAAGATTCACGAACGCACACATTCTGGCGAAAAACCGTTTTCATGTACCTTCTGCGATTACAAGTCAGGCCAGAAAAACAACGTCGCAAAACATATACTAGTTCATATGAAAGAAAAACCTTTTAGATGTCAGTACTGTGACTACAGATGTGCCCAAAAAAATAATCTAGTGGTTCATGAAAGAACGCACACTGGTTACAAACCGTTCGCGTGTCCTTTTTGCGACTATAGAACTGTACAAAAACCTAATTTAGTGAAACATATGTACTTACACACTGACCAAAAACCGTTTAGTTGCGATATGTGTTCCTACAGATGCGTACAAAAAACTAATTTAACGAAACACAAGCAAAGGCATTTAAACGAAAAAGAGGGTGAAAAGGTTGACGTTAAAAACCAAAGTAAACCGTATAGGCCTCGACAGAAGTCTGTAAAATGTCCACATTGTGCGTACAGATGCGTTCAAAAGTCTAGTATGGAAAAACATCTACAATTTAAACATGGAACACAAGATAACGGCGAATTTGAACAGGGTTTGAATCTTATGAAGAGTTCAGAGGACGTTGAAAGTATAAATTTGAGTGTGAAAAAAGATTTTGAGTGCCAGCAAAAAGATAGTGTTAGTGATGTCGATGAGTCATAGTTGTTAAGAGTAAGGAGCTTTGTTTCTATGAAAAGATGATGAATGTTGCAGTCTATTGCATTTTTTGTTTTTTTTTTAATCTTTAGGTGATTTTTTGCGGCCGGAATTGTATGAAATTGATTGTTTTAAAACTCCGGTAGGTGGCGCTGTTTGGGCAGGACGTCTGCCGGGTCCGCTAGTAGTTGATAATTTTCTCGCGTTTACGATATTATTCGATACGTTGATTTATGAGGTTATACCCAAAATGGCCTTATATTATATTATTATTATTTTTTTAATTCATGACTATGTCGTCTATTCAATTTAATGTGACGTTACATAGCTTATAACCACCGGACGCTTAAGACGCTTCCAACGATACCTCATTTGTCAAATTGTGATAAGTAGTTTAGAAGATATGAGGGAACATACATACATACTTGTTTTGGCCTTTATCTTCGCCGTAGTCGAGTAAAAAATAAACTAACAATGCAATAGACTGAATACTTAATACAATTTTCACAAAAGCTCCCGAATTTTGCTTTCTTAAATATAATAAATAAGTTTGTTAAAATTAAATAATTTTGTAAATAATGATTAATTAGTTAAATAATTGTTTGAGATTACTCTGCTCGGATTTCACCACTATTATAATATTATTAAGCATAATCTTATAATGTTCCCACTGCTGGGACACAGGCCTCCTCTGAGAGAGGGAGTGGGCCGTAATCTACCACGCTGGCCCAGTGCGGGCTGGTAGATGTCACATGTCTTCGAATTGGGTTCTAGGATAGTTCCTACGATGTTTTCCTTACACATTATTTTTTTTTATTTTTTTATGTTAGCCTATACTGTCCCACTGCTGAGCAAAGGCATCCCCCAAATCCTTCCAAACATCCTTTTCTAGGGCCACCTCGATCCAACCCTTGCGGTACGCGTCTAGATCGTCCCTCCATCTCTTCCTGGGCCGGCCTCGGCGGCGCCGTCCATCCTCAGGCACCTACCGTGTGGCGACTGTTGCCCAGCGGTCGCTATGCATGCGGCTGACATGACCCGCCCAATCCCATTTTAGCTTGGCAGCCTTTTTGCCTACGTCTAGGATCCCCGTTTTACACATTAATGAATTTCATAAAAAATATCATAGCTTTTATTATGAAATTAATGGCGGGGAAATCCCAAAATATCAATGAATGTAAAACCGTTAATAATTATTAAAAAAAATTACGTTTTTATCTACGTGTATTTAGTATTTTTACTACGTATATTTAGGGCTTAGAGCGTTGACGCTGAAAGATGTCAAATATTGCGCTATTTTGATTAATTTGGCAATATTACTGTATGGAAATATGAAAAATGGCTAGACAACTGTCTAAATCTATAATATGATTATGAAATGCAATAAATAATATCGTAACACCGAATATTTAGTTTAAGTTGTAAAAAAAGAATTTGGAAACTTTCCAAATGCCTTTTTTACACCTCAAACCGGTTACAACTTAAATTCAGTGTTATAATTGCAATTTATAATCAATATTTTAGACAGTTGTCTAGCCATATTTCATATTTCTATACAATAATTGTCAAATTAATCAAAACACGTAAATATTTGATAGTTATTTGCGACGTTGCCAACTTTCAGCGTAAACACTCTTTTACGTAAGTTACGCGACTCAGATAACAAAATCAATGTACAGTGCAACTATTTTTTTAATGTGCCTCAGCAAACTTCGTGTTTTGTCTGTCGTCGGATTTCAATCAGTTGCCCTTTGCACTTGGTGCAAACCGGACGCTCTCAATCGACTGGGAAGTCGATTGATCAAAGTAATGTAAAGGAATTTTATTTGGAACTACTTCGAGTTTTCATAATATTGGTGAAATCTGGCATGCACTGGTCAAGTTGTTAACTAGAAAATTATAAGCGAGTATTTATGCAAACTTAGGTTAGTAGCAAAATGTCAAGCCATAGAAAGGTGATGGGAAAAAGGTTTGGCGGATGATACAAATCTTCTTTAGTACTATATTCCGACCGACTGTATTCAACATTAGTGTTTGTTCACCCTGAACATAAAACATTTTCAAAACAAAAAAAAAACAACCGACTTAAAAACACTACAAAGTCAAAATGTCTCGGTAGTTATACAAGTATGCCAAGTTTCAGCTCAATCGGATGCCAGGAAGTGCTTGAAAAATTGATGACAATTGGAGTAACCGGAAACAGATACGAACAGAGAAAGCTAATATAAAGCTTGTAAAAATAACTTTAATTTTGGAAGTCGGTGGCAAGAAACGAAAATTCAAAACGACAGCGAAGACACGGTCAGCGTGAAGCGCTGAATTTATTTTCTCTCGGGGCGTCTATAGTAAAAAAGCAACAAAAATAAAACGGGCAAGTGCGAGTCGGACTCGCGCACGAAGGGTTCTGTACGATTATCTATAAAAACGGCAAATAAAATCACGTTTGTTGTATGGGAGCCCCCTTAAATATTTATTTTATATATGATATTGCGGCAACAGAAATACATCATCTGTGAAAATTTCAACTGTCTGACTATCACGGTTCATGAGATAAAGCCTGGTGACGGACGGACAGCGTAGCCTTAGTAATAGGGTCCCGTTTTACCCTTTGGGTACGGAAGCCTAAAAATATTGACAATCCATCATAATATTTACAACATTATACAAAGTTCTTCGATTTGAAATAAAATGTTGTTAAATAGTTGCTCGCTTATATTTTCTAGTTAATCTGGCCATAAGTCATTTAATTTTAATAGGATAGATATAATTTTAAGAATTAAATGTAAATGAGACATCAAAGAAATGAAATGTGATTTCTTGTTATATTCCACAAGACTTTTTAAAATATTTTAGTGTTAAAATGCTAATAGAACGGTTACAATACTATTCTAAGGACCAGTTTCAAAGTATCCAGATAGGTAATATCCATCAGATAAATAAATGGGAACACTTTGTATGAAATTATCTGCCAAAAATCTGGAATTTATCAGAAAAATATCCAACACATAAATTAATAGAACACTTTGTATGAAATTATCTGCCAAAAATCTGGAATTAACAGAAAAATATCCAACATATAAATAAATAGAACACTTTGTATGAAATTATCTGACAAAAATCTGGAATTTATCAGGAAAAACAGGCAAATATAGTTGTGCAACAGTTGCCCAACAGTCGCGCCACTTTTCATCAACTTTGACACGCCTCATATTTTTTGTGATATAGCTTATGATTATGATGAAATTGAAAAAAAAAATGCTCTCTCATAGATATTGTTCCTTTGTAAATAAAAAGTGAGATTGAATGCTTTGCTGTTAATGTTGAATACATGAAATAAGCTTGGAATAAACGTGCTAGTAACTTGTACAAAAGTAATGCAAGCAGCTTGCATGCTATCCTAACTTAATCTTAACTATTATTATAAATGGGAAAGTGGGTTTGTTTGGTTGTTTGTTTGTTAGTTAAGCTTTCTCGTTAAAACACATGAACAGATTTGGCACAGGGGTAGACCATGATCTGGATTTTTATCCCGATATGCCCACGGGACCGAAACTTATGCGTGAAACTGCGGGGCGGTGTCATAAATTCAAATTGTTTTATATTTCTACTAGATGTTGTCCGCGACTTCGTCTGCGGACCAGCAGGCGTAGCATGAGCACCGTTTTGTCGACGGAAGAGTAGACAAAAATGACGTTTCCTGTAGACAGTAGACAGTACGAGACGGCAGCAAAGTAGAAAGAGTCAACTGCACTTTTTACGAAATTCACTCTTTTACATAATTCGACTCAGAATTATTTGTTTTGTCGGTTTTGTCATAGGATTTATCGGTTGTCAGTGTGATTTTGACAGTAAGGATAGAAAACTTTCTTCCGAAATAGTCTACCTACAAAAAGACGTAGACAAAGATCGTTAGAAATGAAAGACAAAATGACAGATTGTAGAAAGATTTCTACGGTGGATGTCAAAAATGAAGAAACAAACTGTCACTTTGTATAGAAAAAGCTATGTCTATTCTTCGTAGAGATAGAAAGCGGCATGCTACGCCTGCAGGATGAAAAGTAGCCTATGTCCTTCTCCAGGTCATGGTCTACCCATGTGCCAAATTTCATCCCAATCCGTTCAGCCGTTTTAGCGTGAAAGCGTAACAAACAAATTCCCTTTCGCATTTATAATACTAGCTTCCGCCCGCGGCTTCGCCCGCGTGGTATGTCGATAAAAAGTAGCCTATGTCCTTCCCCGGGATGCCATCTCTCTCCTTGCCAAATTTTCTCGAAATCCGTTCAGTGGTTGAGGCGTGAACAGGTAACAAACAGTTGTTTTTCCTAAAAATCGTGTTTGTTTTACATATTTGGCAAATAAATTGCGAACGCAGAATACATACTCTTGTACATGTCACTGGCATGTTTATTCCTGGGTATAAGCTGGGAACATACTTGCTACACTCAACGGTGCTCTATGGTCGCCTGATGTAATAAAATGTGGAGTGTGCAAATATGTTCCCGTTTTTAATGATTGACTTTTATTTTAAAGTTAATTTTTGTAAGTACTTATAGATTTTAAAGTAGATAGGTATTGAGATTTTGAAATTGCAATGGGCAGAGATTTTTTAGCTTATTAGATTTAAAACACTCTCCGTCTCCTAAATCAAGCCAACCTACATTTCTTTAAACGGTTTGTATCTTTTTAAATGGACGTGAATTGAAATTTGGAACAATAGTGGCCAGTATTTCGGTTTCAAAACTGCATAAAATCCGTTGTCTATGACTCATTTTTTTTTAATGTTTTTGCCATAAATACATTACATTGAAATGCACGCTGGCGATTTAGGAGATCGGGAATGTAGTTTTTTCTTTATGAAATTGATATTACAAAGAGACCATTGATCAGCAAAAGATGTAATGTAGAAAAAGGTGCTTCTTCACAAAAAAATATCCAGTTTTGTCAGTAAATAGTATTCTGAGATTTATGACAATCATCTCTTTTGTTGATCAGCATCATATCATTTTTTTATCAAATTGAATGCGTTGGTCCCTATTTTATGCTAATTATGATAAAAAGACACTCGGTAACAATTTAATGGGCTCGGTGTTAAGATGGCCATACACGAAACGGGATATTTATAATATTAAAAAACAAAAGTCCAAATAATGATATCATAAATTCAGAGCCTCAAAATACACTCACAGTTTTGTTAATTTACAGAAGATTTCGTAATGTTATTAATTAATATCGAATTGTGTATACCTAAAATGAAGTGGCAAACAACAACAAAGCCGATTAACACTTCACGTTTTGAAACCATTTGTGAGCACAGTGCTTAAAAAATCGGATCAGATGTAAAATTAAGATAAAATTGACTTTTACATGAAATGCGGAAAAGCAGCCTATCGAATTATGTTTTGTCGAATTAGACAATATGTAAAAGTTACAGTGTTAACGACTTTCGTGGTTGACCGTACAAAACTGGCGAAAGATGTACCTAGAGTGCACACTCTAGGTACACACGTCTGCCGTAGCCTTCAGGGAAAACGGGCTTGATGTTATATTATTATTAACT
Source organism: Lithophane semibrunnea (assembly GCA_947363905.1). Taxonomy (NCBI): domain Eukaryota; kingdom Metazoa; phylum Arthropoda; class Insecta; order Lepidoptera; family Noctuidae; genus Lithophane; species Lithophane semibrunnea. The sequence continues at coordinate 2,811,027 of OX376213.1, read as the reverse complement.
AGTTTCCGCCAGCGGCTTCGCCTGCGTGATATTATAGCCTATGTTACGCAGTGATAATATAGCACTCCACTAGCGAAAGAATTTCTAAAATCGGTGCATTACTTTTTGTGTTTATTCATTACAAACAAAAATAAAAATCTTTTCTCTTATTAAAGACAGTCACTTTATTAAGTGTAGTTAAATTCCGTTTATGTAATGAAAGACCGTTACGTGTATCGCCATCTTTACTTGTATGCAGTGGTTACTGTGGCTGTGATTTTTGAGCAAATAAGTTTGTAATTCGGTTGTGAGGTATTTGTAATGTATGGAAGAAGAAGAGTGTATTTTTGTGCCCCTAGCATGAACATGACAGTAAAAAACACAGTTCCATTCAAACCTAATGGCGGCTCGGAACATGTGGCGAGTCGCTGCGCAGTAACAATTTCATGTCAGCGGGGGTGAGTGGTGGGGTAATGTGCAGCGAGAGGCTAACTTCCGAGCCGCCATTAACTTTGAATCGGAACTGTATCCATGTTTCTAAAATACCTCGTTCGTGCTAGGGCTGCTGTTATGATGGTATAGTTATAGGCCGCGCGCGACTGCTAGTCACCGCCTGAGGTATGAGTGCGGTAAGACGGCGCCATTGAGATAGATAGATAGATAAAACATTTATTCAGTGCATACAAAAGACACACAAAAGTACAACTTAAATGATAACAAATTACATGAATTTAACAAAGAAGAAAAAAAAACAAGATGCCATTACACAAAAAAGAGAACAAACATACTTAAAGAAATGTAGTGACACAATGACATACTTCAAATCAAATAACGAATCAAGGTGCGGTGTGCGTCTCAATGTTGCACCAAATGGGAGTCCAGCTCAGCATGTGTCAGGCAAATATACCTGACGCTGATATTCTGCCGGATCCCTGCAGTGAAATACGGACGCTGAGTTAAAACTATTGACAAAATTGTCTGAGTTAGCATGGCCTTTGCCTACCTCCCCCGTCTCACGGGTCACATAACTCAGACGGTGACTAACAGTCGCGCGGCCTATCGTGCAAATCGAGAGCGCACATCTTATGACTTATGTCACCAGTATGTTCTAGTTTAGATTAAAGGATTTTATGAAAGAGACAGTTTTGCCAATATCCAGATAGAGTCAAAGAAATGAAATGTTATGGCATTACTACTACCCACTTAAATTGTCCGTGCTAAAATCACAACTGTAATTTTTTGACATATGCATTTTCATACAGCTGTCAAAAAGTGACAGTTGTGATTTTAGAGAGATGGGAATGCTTTTTTTTTAAATATTTTTAGAGTCGCTATTCTTAGAAACTTTCCTCATATTGCTTATGAAATTTTCTCGAAAATGGCAGAAATGGGAACGCTTTTTTTAGCCAAGAATTGATTTACAAATCAAATTCAAAAGTTGTAATAATTTTAAATAATAATTATAGCTTATGCCAGTGGGCTGTGACAACTTTCCATAATATTTGTAATTAAAAGTTGCCCGTGTAGTCGGCCGCAAGTTAGTAGTAACAAAACCAGTATAATGGCTTCTAATTCTATTGAATAGAATAATGAATAGCAGTGTTAGATAGCCTGGTGGTACGACCGTTGGACTGCCATGTCATAGGTCTCGACTTCGAACCCAAGCTAAGCACCTCTGACTTTTTGTATTCATGTGCGTATTGTATAATTATCACTTGCTTCAAAAACGGTGAAGGAAAACATGCTAGGAAAATGATGTTTGAGAGATATTTCTTAACGGCATGTGAAGCCAAGTCAAAGGCCCACGGGCGGCTTTAAAACTCTGACATGGGTAAGTCACACGAAAAAGAAAAGATTCGATTGAATCTCCGTACTACGTTAGGCCAAACAAGGTCATTGTTACCACAGACGTGCGGTCAACTGTACACCGGGCAATATAATTGTTACCAAGGAAGTTTCGATTGTACCTTAAATTTTGTACATCACAATTATTTGTATATTTTTTTAATATTACGATTCCTAAATATAGGAACAGACTTGAAAAGGTGTTTAATGGCGCCTAAAATGAAGAATGAAAGCAATATAGATGAAGAAAATGCGTTGACCGCAATTTGACAGCAACTTTTTGTTGCGAGTCTGTATCAAAATAGTTGCGCGATTGTCGTCCGATTTTTTGTGTTTCAAGTCTGTTTCTGTACTTATTTTTTATTTTAAGAATTTTTTGTATGTTCTTTTTTTTAATAAATGCCGCTTACCAAAGTGATTTCATTGTTTCTTTCCACCCATATTCTGACGTGAGACGTCACGATTCGCTATTGGAACAAAGTATGCAAGTTTTTAATAAAAATATTTAAAATAATAATTTTCATTAGGAAAAAAATCGTCAATTAGTAAACAATAAGCAATAACAATAAGTAATAAATTCGTCGTGGATGTCGTAAATTGCCCCACTCCCACAATCACAATCTGAATCGGTTTGAAACCAATTTCTAATGCATTGTTTCATATATGCAAAAAAAAAAAATCGAACAACGTGTGGCGGTATCTACATCGTCACATGCGAACTACGCATCGAAGACCTGACGTCACATAAATCCTGCATCGCGCAATTAGAGTTTACCGTGCAGTGAACATATATAAGGTGTATCTTTTCATACACGAAATATTTTAAGGGGTCATTATACTCATCATTATGAACAACTTTCACTATGGGACCAACCCTGAAATCGCGATAGAAAAATCAGCTGTTCCCTACATTTTGACGAGCTATGTGAACATAAAGTAGGGAATAGCTGATTCTTTTTTCGTGATTTCAGGGTTGGTCCCATAGTGAAAGTTGTTCATAATGATGAGTATAATGACCCCTTAAAATATTTCGTGTATGAAAAGATACACCTTATATACAACAAACCCAATATCAATCATTGGGCAGTTGCCCGCCAGACACAACACCCGTCTGGTAGGAGGATCCTCCCTTTTCTATGGGGGATGAGTGAACTTTACACCCTGTTCCTCATACCCCTAAAAACGTAAATAACTCAAAGAATATTGTTGAAGTGTCAAAATGAAACAGATTAGTTTTAATCGGTTATGAAAATAAGTTACGCTTACGCAATTAGGTATCGTAAGATTCGTAAGGCGTGAAAAAGTACTAAAGTCACTAGCTCTCATATTCTATGTTTGAATTACCTGATGCAACCTATCTAGAGTTGGTAAAGTTTTTTTGAATTGGGTGTTTTACAAGCACGGTTTAGGTAATTTGTATGCTCAAATAAGATAGTATCCCGAAGTAGCTTATTTCCTTGATTTCGTAAAGTGTACAAAATAAATGATTTGAAAAGGCTACTGAACAACAGATGTCACTATTACAAATGTTATATTTTCTACTAGATGTCGCTTTAGTCAGTATTTTAGTAGTTATTCTACTTGATAATAGATGGCGCTTGCAGGCTTCAATATTACAAAGTATCTGCGATGCCTCAGCAGCGGGTACTTGGTTGTTCATAGGTCGTGGCGTGGTGAACATAAAATTACATGCACTGCTTGTTTAATTACGAGTCAATTATATAAAAACGGCTCATTATACTTTTTTAATCGCATCGCATCGAATACGCCTTGCTACACACACAGTTATCTAATTCGACTTGTCGTCTGCATAATCTGCCTAGCTTTCTCTCTACAATATCGGATCGGCTTCCAGTCTAATCGGATACAGCTGAATACCAGTGTGTCACATGGAGCGAGTGCCTATCTGACCTCCACAATCCGTGAGTAACGCGTTATACCTTGGTAAGACTGGTTGTCATACTTTCGGGCTGCTGACTACCCGTAATGACTGCCAAAGATATACGAATGACAGCCTGGACCGAGGAGTTAACGTGCTTTCCGAGTCGCAGAGTGGTTTCGGCATGTAACTAATGAATGGTCACGCATCCACGAATAGATATCATTTTTTAGGGTTCCGTACCCAAAGGGTAAAACGGGACCCTACTACTAAGACTCCGCTGTCCGTCCGTCTATCTGTCCGTCTATCACCAGGCTGTATGTATCTCATCAACCGTGATAGCAAGACAGTTGAAGTTTTCACAGATGATGTATTTCTGTTGCCGCTATAACAATAAATACTAAAAAAAGAATAAAATAAATATTTAAGGCGCTCACATACAACAAACGTGATTTTTTTGCGTTTTTATAGATAATGGTACGGAACCTTTCGTGCGCGAGTCCAACCCGGACTTGGCCGGATTTTTTTAATCATATTACCTACATTTTTTATTGAAACCCCTACCCTATTAAAGTACCTACTAATCAAAATGATGAAATCCCAAACCGCAATGTTATAATTAAAACAATAAAGTTCTAACTCCCAAAATCACTGTCATAAACACACATCCATTTAAAATTAAATTCGTTACTCCCGAACTCTCCCGACTACCCCCGAGTGCTTCCGAACGCAGTATAAACTCATTAAATTGTTGCTGGACAATGATTGACGGGGCCTGAGGCAAGCTTCCGCGGCATTTGGCATTCCCTTCGTTAAAATAATCGGAAACAGGTGAAAACAGGGGTGCCTACCTAGAGATCGTTTTGGGTATGGTTCTGTCTGTCTGTCTGTCACAGACGCAGGAGAAAATTTTTGCGGAGAATCTACTACTTAGGTACTAGAATGCATAATTTCAAATAAAAAGAAAAATGCTACTTATAAAGACCGGCCAAGTGCGAGTCGCACACAAAGAGTTCCGTACCGTATTTAAGATCGAGCAAAAAATTCCGGAAAAACACGTTTTTTATTAGGAACCTCTAATTATTAACTTTATTTAATTTTTATACTTATAGCGGCAATAGAAATTTCACCTGTTTAAGTGTTTACTTATTACCGTTCATGAGATACAGCCCGCTGACAGACAGACGCACGGACGGACAGCGGAGGTTTAGTAATAGAGGGTTCCGTTTGGCAACCGGGTAGGGAACCCGAAAAACGTTTTGGACTGATATAAGAGTTACGCGATAGAAATTGAGGCAACTTCAAGGTGAATAAAACTTTAGGTAATTGGCGCTGTGCGACCTGAGGCCCTAGACAAAGGGACATTCTACCAGCGATAACGATGATGGAAAAGGCAAAAATGTATAGGACTGACATAAGCTATCGAAAAGCTTATGTCAATCCTGTTGAAAGTCGTTGTAGAAATACGAAACGCTTTCGATTGTCACTTGTCTAGGCCCTCTGAGGCCCTATACAAAGTGACATTCTATCAGCGATAACGATGATGGAAAAAGCAAAAATGTATAGGACTGACATAAGCTATCGAAAAGCTTATGTCAATCCTGTTGAAAGTCGTTCGAAACGCTTTCGAAGCGATTGTCACTTGTCTAGGCCCTCTGAATTGCACTTTATTGTGTTGTAGCAAGAGTAATTTTTTATTTAGTACCTAAATGGTTTTGCGCAAAAAGTGTAGCGTTTTGACCGTCACGACGTTATTACAACAATCTTTTTACGTAACGAAAGTATTGTGTGCTATTTAATTCAAAAGTTTAAAGACACAATTCCGTCCCAATACAGACGTACATAAACCCCTTTCGTATTAATTAAAATCTACTCACGCCCAGCCCTTCAAAATAAATCAATGAACTAATGGTGCGCAAACTTCGCTCAATATAAATAAATAAAATATGATGGTGATCATTTGTCGTTACTTATTTTGTATTCTAAGTTACGACCCCACTAATGTTATTATTATAATATCGTAAAGTATACTTTTAGATAACTTATTAGTGTCCGTGGAATCGAAATGAAATATTTTTTTTATACTTACAAGCTTTAAAATAACTTGCTTCGCTCTTAGTCATCCATTTCTCAATTTACACTTCCGAGAATCCAATTTATTTATTTATTTAATTAAGGTAAACCAACTAAAGATACACCAAGACATTTAAATTACATATAATTTACAAATAAAATAGCATTACATGCATCTAAAGTAAAGGTAGGCACACCATTTTATTTAGATCTCACTATAAAATGATAATTAATATAAAGATGGATAACAATGTAATTATAACAAAGTAATTTCAATATACTTACTTACCGCCTTACTAATAAACGTTGTATAGCGCCTGTATAGTTACACAACGCTTTTCTTCTTCATTCGAAAGTAATTTCACTTTTGAAAGAAGAAAACAAAGCGTTGTGTAACTATACAGGCGCTATACAACGTTGATTAGTAAGGCGGTAAAAATTTAATTGAATTAGATTAAAATAATATGAATGAATTAAAACGGGATAAAAAATACACAATAAAAAATTAGGATTGAGCAAAACTTACAATTAGTAGGTACTGAATCTTGGCACACATAAGTAACTGCGGTGACAACGCAAAAATATCAGAATCGATCTGATGATGGAGCCTGAAGGTGACCATAGGAACTCCTTAGCCAAATAAGATAGCGTCTTATGGTGGAATCCGACGATCGGCAATATTGCGGATGGACACGCAAGGCAGACGACCACAGAACGCCACGCACCGCGCACCGAGGAACTTCCGATGTCTGCGATACCCCGCACGTACGCCTTCCCACGGTCCGTCGTCCGGGCTCGTCGGTGTCCGTCCGTAAAATCGCAGATCGTGGGATTTCGGTATTAAGGTTTTTGAGTTATGTTGATATATTATTGAATATTAGTAGGTAAGTAGGATTTCAATAACCTACATAAATAACTCTTTTTACTTATAATTTAACTAATATCATTGGGCGAGCCTATTGCTTGAAGCCGTCATCTATACCTAATTAAATCTAAAAAAGCCTAAAACACTACAATATTTTTAAAACAACAGCTATGAACACAAAATAACAAACCACCAATATTGGTTTTATTCAACGAAAAAAATTCGTTTAAACCTAACCTAACTTTTCTAAAATTCAACATGGCTGACAATGACAGGTGTTTGAACCAGCGAACGCGATGATTGACTTGTGTTGCGAAATTCGCGAACAAAACCCGTAGCGGTGGAGTTTAGAAAAATCGGGCTGTGTTCCGTTAGAAAACAGTTGATTTGTTTTTTTTTGGTACCTCAATTATTTTTTAGGGTAGGTATCTATTTTTGTGTTTAGAAATTTTTCATATTTTTATTTTGTGCTGGACTGTAAGCGATGTCTTTTTAACTGTGCGTTTGCACTGGTGAAACATTCCCAACAAAACATGATGAAATCTCTATTTTCTGTCAATGTTTCATAAAATTTTTGACAGGAACAGAATTCAACATGTTTTGTTGTGAATGTTTCGCCAGTGCAAACGCACAGTTCTGCCTACTCTACATCTAAATACATTTTCTTCTCATCATTAACAACAACAAAAAACACAAAAATACATCTTCAAAACGCGCTCAAAGTGTTAAATGTACTGTAATAATTTGCAATCAAGTCATCATACCGGTTTAGTAGCCGTCATTTGTAAACATTAGTTAAACCTACTGTAGCATGTAATTTTAGAAAGAACGTAATTTATTATGATTTTAAATGAATGATTGTCGAAAAAATATGTTTTGTTGGTTTTTGGGGCGTTTGGAGTTCCGTATATGGACCGGATTTTTATGTAAGTAAAATTGAAGTATTTTTGTATTCAAATTTCTTGGATACCTACCTTTGTAACTGGTTTTTTTTTTTATTACACAGAGAAAATGAAAAAAATAATACTGTGTTACGTATTTTTTACTACACAGAAAAGGGAAAAAAAAAATATATTTAGATTCAGACTTATATTTATTTATTTTATTTTACAGAAAGCTTAGACTAATAACACGATTAAAATTCATTCTGCAGTAAAAATTGCTAATTATACTAATGCTAATTATAATTATACTTCCACATGTTATCGCAAATTCGCAACCCTTATCCATAATTATTGTTGGCTTAAATTTTGAACGAGAGCCAAAAACTACTCCTAAAGATCCCCAAAAACATTAATTAATTACATATAAATTCTACAAAAACATCGATAAATTATCCAACAATTGAATTCGCGCCTTTTCTAATGTCAAATTAGGTCGGCCATCGCTGCGAAATGTCAAAATGTCATTGTTCTATTCGGGTGCGTTCGCGCGGACACTTAATTTTTTTAAATGGGGTGATTTTTTTATGGTATACGCTTACTTTTTATTATGTATGCTTGCGTGTGGCCGTTTTAGAATTAAATGCAGTTTTTTGTGTAATCTTCCAAGGAATGTATTGTAGTTTTTTAAAATGTTACAACTTACGTTTTTGCACGTGTTTGCGTGAGAATTCCAAGGGTTTAAATGTTGTGACTGCAGTCAACCCTTTACCACCCATGATTTAGTTAGTTATTTTGGGGAACCCGGCTATATGGTAAAAGCCGCGGTTGGTTGGCGGATAGGTGACCATTGCATATTGTGAAGAAAAACCGGCATGTCCTAGAACCAAAAATTCGAAGACATGTGACATCTAACAACCCGCACCGGGCCCGCGTAGTGGATTACGGCCCACTCCCTCTCGAAGAGAGGAGGCCTATGTCCCTGCAGCATGGAAACATTATAGGCTGATTATCGTAAGATTCTTTGCTTACCCACGTAAGTGTATAGTAATAATATAACACTAAAAAGAATCAAAACTTACTAAACCGTCCCCCTACCTCTGCCTCTGCTGATCCCCCACACTACAAAATGTTACATTAGTAAGCGTAGCTCGTATACAAATAATATTGAATGTACAAATTGCTCTGAAACGTAATACGATGCGAATTTAAGTGGAGAGCAGGGCAGGGCTTGGGTGAAACGTTTTAAGGAGTGTAGAAGTAGGTACTTATTCTCGATTTAGTTTACACGTTCAACGGATACACAGTTACACACTATAGAGGGGCTTGTGGCTAAGTAATAACAGCCGCACGGGCTTGGGTGGGTTGGGTGACCATCTTTACATACCAAGACCCCTCCGTGCCTCGGAAAGCACGTTATGACCTTGGTCCCGGCTGTCATTTGTAGATCTTTGACAGTCGTCACGGGTCGTCTGAAGCATGAAAGTCTGACAACCAGTCTTACCAAGGGATATCGTGTTAAGGGCGCACCCTACCTCAGATTTTATCCCGCTCGCACCATACTACTCGCGACCTGAGTGAGAACGAGACGGAGTGGGGAGATAGCGGCTCTAAAGCGTCGAAAAGTTTAGGTAATTGCTTTTTACGGGGAAAATACTGGTAATAAAAAAAAAATAAAAAACATAAGACCTGCTTTATAGATAGTTCAATTATTATGCAAAGTTTCATGATCTAATTAGAAGTATTTTTTGAATACCAGCGGTTTATAGTTCTGTTTAGAGGTAACTTTGGATTTTTTTTCTATAGAGAAAATTTTATGTAATCGTGTTTTCGCCAAACATAGGACCTAGCATCAATCCTCAACTTTAACAATATTTATTTTAAAATTAATGCTGCAGTGTTTTCGGCATAACGGAGGATCATGCTAAGCAATTTGAGGTAGGGTGCGCCCTTAATCAGTAACTGGGTTGTGGAGGTCAGATAGGCAGGAGTAATACAGAGCATCTAACTGAACTACTTTTTCCAATTTCGTAATCGCGAAAAAATTATGACACACCTTTAAATATAACCACACATTTCTATTATTTCACCTTTCTTTTTCTTCCTTCAGGATCTATAACGGGTCTAAAATACCCGTAACGAAGACGAGAGTCACTTTTTCTTCCTTCAGGATCTATAACGGGTCTAAAATACCCGTAACGAAGTCGAGAGTCACTTTTTCTTCCTTCAGGATCTATAACGGGTCTAAAATACCCGTAACAAAGACGAGAGTCACTTTTTCTTCCTTCAGGATCTATAACGGGTCTAAAATACCCGTAACGAAGACGAGAGTTACTTTTTCTTCCTGTACCTTCCTACTTATAATCATTTTTCTGTTCTGAACCATACCATGGGGCCTTCTGGTTACGGAGAATAAGTTCAATTTTTTTATGAAAATATTTTTAAATGTAGTTAACTTTAAATACTCTCACGATCCCTGTACCGTTGCATCTTTAAACAAAATGTTTCGAAAGCGTTACATTGCGCACTACCGAAAACTGCGAAATAAATTATTTTTACACAAAGTTACCTACTTAGTTTGATGTACAGTCGCCAGCACATCAAGCTACTACAACCTGTCAAATTTCTTTAGTAAATTTTAAACCTTATCGCTAAAGCATTAGGTTCAAGGTTAATTGGGAAAGTTTGACAGTTTCGGGTAGCTTGATGTGCTGGCGTCTGTACATCAAACAAACTAAGTAGGTAACTTACATAATGCGTAGTTGACGGCTTCTTGACGGGTCTTTTTACGACCCTGTATATACACTGGCCTTCATACTTAGTACCACACTTTTAAAATTGCGATTTCTCCTAAACTGTAGAAGGGTTTTGAAATAAAAAAACGTTTTAAAACAAATGGCATCAGCTTTCTTGGAAATTATAGTTTATTATACCTAACGTTTTGGAAAAAAATAGCAATTTTTAACTTACTGGCAAAAAACTCAAACAACATTTATAACTACAGTCTTACGCCTTATTTTTTTTTTTTACACCTTGCCTTTTGAATCAGAATTCATCGATCAAGAAATAAATGTGAAAACAGTAAAGAGTCAAAAGTTGTGACAATTTGAAAAGGAGTGTTTTTGTTTATAACCTTTTTTATTTTAGGTTATCCGCTATAAAGTTTTTATATAAAAAATTAAATTATTTTTGTAATCCTAAATATATCTTGTGTAATTTAAAAGTTATTGCAATTTTAAAAGTGTGTTGAAGGCCAGTGCAGTTTACTGATATATCACCGCGAAATCTTCAATACCCTCCACTATTTGATGGCCGCCGGCAATTTATCATCGAGTCCGTCCCTGTGCTCGTCACAGTCATGTTAACAAGTACACAACACACACTACACTGTGTACTGATGACGTCAGTGTGTGATGACGTGGATGCGGCAGTTTAATACCGGGAGTTTTTGAATAAACGTTAAGTTATGCAAAAATCGTTAAGTATCCGTGTGGTTATCAAAAATAATGTTGGTCACTACTCTTACGCAATTTATTTGGCATATCGAACCCCAAAATAATTTGAATTCAGAAAAATATTTTTTGAAGCTCAAATAAATCCCATTTTGGTGTCCTAAAAATAATAATCGCTTCGCTTGCTCGGCTCGCACGCGCTTGGTCACGGTTCTTTCTAACCTAACTTGGGTTAGTGGAAAATTGGATTTGGTCGTCAACGAAATTAACAACAAATTTTCTACCAATATCCTAAGTCATTCTTTATTTACATTTTTCTTATTCTTATGATTGATAATGATTATCCTATATGTACCTACTATTAAATGAGCAATATTTGTATTCAAATTAATCCATACTATTATTATAAATTGGAAAGTAAATCGATAAAATTTGGCAAGATGACATTCCGGGGAAGGCCATAGGCTACCTTTTATCGACATACCACGCGGGCGAAGCCGCGGGCGGGATCTAGTAATATATATATTTCTAATCACGTTCTCGAAAACGGCTCTTACGATTTCGATGGAAGTTCCAATATAGGTGAGGGCGAGAAATCGATCTAGTTAGGTCTCATATCTGGGAAAATCTCTATTTTCACAGCCTCTGTTGTTTCGTATTTGCATTACTTGAAACCTATTAAATGTTTCCAATAATAACGGCTCGATTTCATGATATGGCATACAAATTTGATATCCAGTCTCACATGACCAGCACACGTAGCATGACAACACGGAAACGGGGTTTCTACGGTCCTGTCGACGGAAGAATAGACAAAATGACGGATTGTGATTGTTTATCTGTCATTTTGTCTATTCTTCTGTCGACGAAACCCGTTTCTATTGTGGACACATGCTAAGCGTGCAGACAATGCAACTTCATTCACTCGAATTTAGAGATTTCGCACATGCATGTCTTTACTCGATCCATTATTACTCTACCTCGGGCAGTATGTTAACGTAAACTATGGGAATGGTAAGTTCTCTTTTTAGACGAACTGATTTTATTTGGTAAGTGCTACAAGTTTTTAGCAAAAAAAATTGAAAAAATTTACAAAAAGAAAATTGGCTTAAAAAAAAAAAACAAAAAATGTGTAAAATGACTTTAATTTCGGAAGTCGGTGTCTTTGGTTTTGGATTTTCGCTTTTTGCCACCGACTTCCGAAATTAACAGTCACGGGAACAAAAAACATCATCCTTATAGACTTAGGGCGAATTTCGTCTAACTTTTATACCGAGTATAAGTCTTATCCTGCGAATAAATTTTGAATTTTTGACAGTTTTTCCATACAAAAACTGTCAGACACCATTTTTATTCCACGGATAAAAGATATCTATCTGACTTTGGTAAAATCAGCCCTAAGTGGGAAAAATACATTATATTGAAGCTAACTCAAAAACTACGCAAGCAAAGTTAATAAGATTTGGGACCACCTCTGAAGCATGACCTACCAAACAAAAAAAGAATCATCAAAATCAATTCAGAATTGACGGAGTAATCGCGTGCCTAAGTAATAACAGCCGCACGGGTCGATCCATCAGGTTAAGCTACGCTTGCTGGGGTTGGTCCGTGGACGGGTGACCATCTTTACACACCGAGACTCCTCCGTGCCTCGGAAAGCACGTTAAGCCGTTGGTCCCGGCTGTCATTTGTGGATCTTTGACAGTCGTTACGTGTCATCAGAAGCCCGAAAGTCTGACAACCAGTCTTACCAAGGGGTATCGTTTTACCCAGTTACTGCCCAACAAACATTTACGACGTTGAGTAGACGTTTTGGTGGCAACTTAATGTTATTCAGTATAATCGTATAAATGTCATAAGGACGTTTACTCTACGGCATTAGGGCCCATTTTATTCAACTTAAGTTGCTAAGAGTTTCGTGTAACAGTCATATAAATACCTACTTAGTCGCATAGTAGTCATATACACGTCGGCGATTTGACTAAATATCATGTAATGATAGCTGTCGTGGCGTGTATTCGACTTCGGGTCGACTTATGGTACACAATACGACTTTTATATAATGTAATCGTTGTGTTATTGTCATTTAAAGATGATGCTCATATTGAACGAAATTATATTGTAACAGATTATATCACGTTAATTTAATATGGCGGTGTTTTTGACAGCTGAGTTAATATTGCATTTTTTCTTTGTTATTTGAGGTGATAAAACCATTTCATCAGTCGTAAACCATTGTGCAATCAAGTTTACTGATTAATGTGAGGTAGGTTTGGAACAATTTTTTTATGCGCTTTTAAAACTCTAACGTTTTCACATATTTTATTAATAATTTTATTAAGTGACTGCGTTATATGACAACTACATAACTTCCCGACCTATAAACTGCGTGTTCATTGTAAATGTTTACGCCATTACAGTTGATTTAGGGATCAGTGATAAAATTAAAAACGCTTAGCTAACTTAGTTCAAAGAATTTATATTAAAAAAATAGAATATTTGTTTGCGTGACTTATAACTTAGTTAACTCAGGTTCCTTGCTGGAACGCGTAATTCTTTTAGGGCCCGCTGCTCGCCCGACATCGCCCCCCGGAGGCCCGCCGCGTGTCAGCGGCTCCGGGTAAAACCTCAATATCTTGAGTTATACTTATCGTAGCTCGATAACGTAAAGTAATTTGGATTCTTGAATAAACAGACCACATACTTATCTATATACGGTGAACGGATGAATACAATAGGATTTACAATATTATTGTAAAGTGCGTGGTAGTTTATTTGTTCTTATGTTTTGACGATTTCTGTTAAAAATACTGTTTCTATTGTTATAAAATTTTACAGGCAGTATTATGAATAGATAACGAATCTAAAAAAAATAACAGTTTGAGATAATAACAGAAAATAAAAAACAAAATTATTACGTAACTAGAGGTCATCTTGACCTTGATTTCAAGGACCGTGTTTTGACGACAAAATGTTGTTATTATGTCGTTATAGTAGTGAAAATCACTTACAAATTGATTCAATTACACTAATTAATATTTTATAGTGTTAAAAAAATGAAACAATTTTTTCTTTCAACTACATAGTAATGTTATCTGTGTAGTATTATAATATCTGTGGTAATGTTATCATTAATCACTGACAGACCTGACTTGACCTGACTTGACCTGACTTGACCTGACTTGACCTGACTTGACCTGACTTGACCTGACTTGACCTGACTTGGCGTGACTTGACCTGACTTGACCTGACTTGACCTGACTTGACCTGACTTGACCTGACTTGACCTGACTTGACCTGACTTGACCTGACTTGACCTGACTTGACCTGACTTGACCTGACTTGACCTGACTTGACCTGACTTGACCTGACTTGACCTGACTTGACCTGACTTGACCTGACTTGACCTGACTTGACCTGACTTGACCTGACTTGACCTGACTTGACCTGACTTGACCTGACTTGACCTGACTTGACCTGACTTGACCTGACTTGACCTGACTTGACCTGACTTGACCTGACTTGACCTGACTTGACCGCCTTTTTTTATTACCTCCTTCATATAGATTTATTTGGCTTTAATGCAACTTGTGGAATATTAAAATCAATAGCCCACTTTTTTAATCGTCTCTGAAGTCATCATTGTTGGTTGAAGTGTCTTCTTTATCAACATTATCTTCATTTTCGGATGACTTCAACTTCGAAAAATCAACAAGAGTCCTGAACTTTGGAAAATGAACTGCGGGGCACACTTGTAGTATTTTGGTTAAATTGATTAGTTAAATTTGCATTTAAATGTGATACGGAACCTTTCTTATTTTGCTCACTCACAGCTTGAGCTCTATTACTTTGTATTAAAGTACGCGAAAATTGTATACAAGGTAATTATAAACCTTTAATATGAGTATTAATTAAGTAGCGGTCGTATTATCATGTTTGTGATACTTTAGGATGTATACAGGTCGCACTCGTAATACTTATTCGACTTATATATAATGGTAACAAATACTACGCGTATACAATTATTATCCGTTTAGCAGAAGTTTAAAAGGTAATTATATGACAAATCTACAGTTTTATGACGTTTATACTACGAAAACGTTTAGAGGACGAAAAGTTGAATAAGTAAGTTTTATAAATGTCGAAATAACGTCATATGACATTATTATACGACAAAAAATGTTTATGACTATTCGGACATATAATACACCAGTACATGACGAAGAGTTAAAATAATGACTATAAAATAACTTTAAAAAGACTTAAGGTCATATAAAAGTTTGATTATATGACAAAAATGTTTGTTGGGTGGGTTGTGGATATCAGATAGGCAGTCGCCCCATGTAAAATACTGGTATTCAGCTGCATCCGGTTAGACTGGAAGCCTACTCCAACATAGTTGGAAAAACGCTAGGCAGATTGCAGATTGATTCCGGAAGTTTTATGTGTATCATCAATATTTAACATACAAATTATAATGAAAAAAAAACCTCGATGTTTTGTTAATATGTAAAAACCGTACGAAGTTGCGGCTTAGTCACTACATATTATAAAATAAAGTCCTCCGCCGCGTCTGTCTGTCTGTCCGCGATAAACTCAAAAACTACTGCACCGATTTTCATGCTGTTTTATGGACAGAGTGGTTCTCGAGGAAGGTTTTGACATCCAGCTAGTAAGTTATAAGAGTGTCGTTTGGTATCCAGGGAGTCAGATAGATCGCTTAGCACAGCCGTTACTAAGCCATGAGCACTCTTTTACCCCTTAATCAATCAATCTCAATCTGCCTAGCCTTTTCCCAACTATATTGGGGTCAGCTTCCAGTCTAACCGGATGCAGCTACATGGAGCGGACTGCCTATCTGACCTCCACAACCCAGTAACTGGGGGTAATACGATACCCCTTGGTAAGACTGGTTGTCAGACTTTCGGGCTTCTGACGACCCGTAACGACTGTCAAAGATCCACGAATAATAGCCGGGACCAACAGCTTAACGTGCTTTCCGAGGCACGGAGGAGTTTCGGTATGTAAAGATGGTCACCCATCCACGGACCAACCCCGGCAAGCGTAGCTTAACCTGATGGATCGACCCGTGCGGCTGTTATTACTTAGTCACGGGCTACCCCTCAATCAATCACAGGATACAATTCGACCAAAAGTTTGCAAATTGCAGCAAAATATTTGCGAAATGTGAAACCGTTCACAAAGTGCTTCGACAAATATTAGCTAGTGGACAGGACATGATGTGTTTGTCTTGTCTCTAAGTATTGTATCATGGGGACTTAATGGGGTATCAGATATTGTTGATAAAAATTTGGGTTGTACTAAGGCATTAAGTCCGCCTTTGTACATTTTTTATTGAGTGCGAAAAGTTTTAATAAGTAAATAATCTATTTAAAGTACAGAATTTATTAATAACTATTCAGAAAGCGAGAATATTAAAGCACACACAGTCATAGGTTCTAGAATATAATTATTTAACCTTTTTTACAAGAAAAAAACAACCGAGTTCCAAAAAAAAACATAAAAAAGTGAAAAATAACTTAAATTTCGGAAGTGTTTTTGCTTTTCAATTTTTCGTTTTTTGCCACCGACTTCCAAAATTAAAGTTACTTTTCACTTTTTAGTTGTGTTAAAATAAATAAAATTTATATGGGACTACCTCTGAAGCACACAAACAAACAAAAAAAATCATAATTGGCGGTGAAATCGCGTAACATAAACACAAAAAAAAAACAGACGAATTGAGAACCTCCTCCTTTTTGAAGAAGTCGGTTAAAAATCAGAATAAATACTTCTTTAAAGCTAGTCATAGTCATAGTCATTTATTCATGAACAAAGTACCTTGTATCTGAATTTACACAAAAATTACACAATCACAGTAATAAATACATAAACGTATACATATTTACAATTATTAAATTACATAAACAATTTCTTTCTACTATTTCTCTTCTCAGCTATCGGTACTCCGAATTTATCGAAAGGGGTGGTACCATGTCAGTAACAGGGAATGCATTATGTCTTATCTTTAACTTTGATGTTTATACATGGGGGTTGGTACACGTTACGCTTGTGAATATCAGAGACCAAAAAT
The DNA here is from genome assembly GCA_947363905.1 of Lithophane semibrunnea. NCBI lineage: Eukaryota > Metazoa > Arthropoda > Insecta > Lepidoptera > Noctuidae > Lithophane > Lithophane semibrunnea. Next base: position 2,793,959 of record OX376213.1, on the reverse strand, counting down.
AAGGCTTTTATCATAACATCAAACAATGTGTTATTGATTGTTAAAGATTAGGTACATAATCTATATCAATCAATAACAGAAATAGCATATTCGGGATTTTTTTGCTCGCAGAAATATTTTCACCATTTTCTAATTATCCTGGTTTTCATAATTAGGGTTTTCACGAGAATACGAATTATCAAATCACTCTGAGACGTGTATAACATAAAAATAAATATACTAATATATATATACTAATAAACATACAAAAAAAAACCGGCCAAGTGCGAGTCGGACTCGCGCACGAAGGGTTTCGTACCATCCATACCAATATTATAAATTCGAAAGTAACTCTGTCTGTCTGTATGTTACCTTTTCACGCCTAAAACACTGAACAGATTTCGTCAAAATTTGGCAAGGAGATAGATGGCATCCCGGGGAAGGACATAGGATACTTTTTATCGACATACCACGCGGGCGAAGCCGCGGGCGGAAGCTAGTTATCTACAAAAATGGCAAAAAAATCACGTTAGTTGTATGGGAGCCCCCTTAAATAATTATTTTATTCTATGTTTTAGTTTGTTGTTATAGCGGCGACAGAAATACATCATCTGTGAAAATTTCAACTATCTAACTATCACGGTTCATGAAATACAGCCTGGTGATAGACAGACAGACGGACGGATAACGTCCGACAACGGATGACGTCTTAGTAATAGGGTCCCGTTTTACCCTTTGGGTGCGAAACCCTAAAAACGTCCCATTTTTACACCCAAAAGATCTTTCAACTTTTGCTACGAAAAACGTAGCACTTCTCGTAGACCTGTCTACGCCGTAGCAAATCGCTACGACCTACGTAACCCTAACCACACACTATTCAACATTCGATATTTTAGGATCTTTGACTTTGTAAACAAACGATTAACGTTTCTGTCCTTTTCTAATACGTCTATCTGTCCCTCTCGCACACCATATGACGGAACGCGTGCAGGTCACGTGTCCCCTTGAAGGATTATCAACGCATTTGTGCTTCGGGTCCAAAAATTATGTGTATTTGTAAAGATAGGCATTAATTTTATTGTTTATTTACAAGCTGTTGCTGTGACGGGGTGAATTGGATTACATGTGGGTGATAGTTGATTAAATAATAATAATAATTTTCTAATTTAAAGGTATAATGTTACTAGCTTCCACTCGCGGCTTCGCCCGCGTGGTATGTCGATAAAAAGTATCCTATGTCCTTCCCCGGGATGCCATCTCTCTCCTTGACAAATTTTATCGAAATCCGTTCTGTGGTTTATGCGTGAAAAGGTAACAAACAAACAAACAAAGTCACTTTCGCATTTATAATAATACTAGCTTCCGGCCGCGGCTTCGCCCGCGTGGTATGTCGATAAAAAGTAGCCTATGTCCTTCCCCGGGATGCCATCTATCTCCTTGCCAAATTTTATCGAAATCCGTTCAGTGGTTTAGGCGCGAAAACTGGGTTAATAGTCGTAGTAAAAGTACGTAAATCTACTGCAGAAAAACAAATGGCCTACAGAATAACAGAGCCATCATTAATTCGTTCAACGTGACGTAGGTTTGAACACGTAAAGGAAATCATTCATTTTGGGCTAGATAATAAAAGGGCCGAAGAAAAACAAAATCCGTTATAACATGTTATTCTCTTCCCTTTTCACTATTGGACCAAACCTGTACGGCAATGAAAAATACTGTTTTCAGTGTGTTTTCGTTAAAATAATTATTAGTAATCAAATTATAGTAATAGCTTGGAGTAATAAAAAATTAAGAGAAAAACGTAATCTTGCGGAATATAGCTTTTTTTCTTACACATTTAGACCAAAAATGTCATCATATGCCTAGCCTTTTCCCAACTATGTTGGGGTCGGCTTCCAGTCTAACCGAAGCAGCTGAATACCAGTATTTTACATGGAGCGACTGCCCATCTGACCTCCACAACCCAGTAACTGGGGGTAATACGATACCCCTTGGTAAGACTAGTTGTCTGACTTTCGGGCTTCTGACGACCTGTAACGGCTGTCACGAATGACAGCCGGGACCAACGGCTTATCGTGCTTTCGAAGGCACGGAGAAGTCTCGGTATGTAAAGATGGTCACCCATCCACGGACCAACCCCGGCAAGCGTAGCTTAACTTGATGGATCGACCCGTGCGGCTGTTATTATGTAGCCACAAGCTCCTCCTCTTCATGTAGCCCAGAAATGTATGATCTCCTTTAGAATACCTTACTGAACCCATTACCAAAAATCACACTAATATTATCTAATTTAATTTGACGGATAAGCAGATGACTGGGTATTATTTATTCAAATAACTTCTCTGTCAAATTAGCAACGGGAGTGCATGTAATGGCCACGGCGAATCAAGATGGCGTCATGTGCATCTGACATAAGTTTTGGCGCGTGACTTGCACGTGGCGTCTGTTAGCCATCGATCGAATTTATTTGAGCTTGTTAATTTGTTTGTTTATTTATTCTTTGGTTTTTGGCTGTGGTATTTGCTAATGGGTATCAATTTTCTGGAATTTTTAATTAAATATATTGCATTTGGGCTTGCTGTCAAATACCATGTGGCTGGTTTTGATACGAATTTGTGTTGATCATTTTCTATTTTGTCAAGTAGTATTTGGTATTTGTTAAAGCCCAAAACACACACAGAGCGGGTGCGGGGCGGGAGCGGGTCGGGTCGTTTTCATCGCGTGAGTCGCGCGGTTCATCGTGTTCACACAGAGCGCGGGCGCGGGGCGGCAGCGGGTCGGGCGCGGGACGGTAGCGGGTCGGGCGCGGTTGTACTTTGACAGACGGCAGCGGTTGCAGTGTGAAAATGTTGGGTGATTCTGACACGGATGAAGAATTATTATTTTTTACTTATTTTAAAGAGAAGAACACGAAAATGGAAAAAGTTGTAGGTTCTTGACATTAATAAAAAAAAACATCAATATGGAGAATATCATCGATACGTGTATTGCAACGAATGTAACGCCGCTACACCCCCCCATTGCTATTCTGTAACCATCTTACCTTGAAAACTTAGGTGAAGTGAGAGTGGAGTGAGTCATTGTCATCGATACCTACTGATGCTAAGGCAGTGACAGTTCACTCCAAGCTCACTTTGATATTTTACTACACTTAGTTTTCACGGAGATATTTTTACAGAATAGCACAACCGCTCCCGACCCGCGCTGTTGTGTCAGCGGGCGCGGCTCCCGCTCCGCGCCCGACCCGCGCCCGCGTTCTGTGTGTTGACATCCATATAATCCCTTGAATTACAAATTATTATACCCGCCGTACTCCCGCGCCCGACCCGCTCCCGCCCCGCACCCGCTCTGTGTGTGTTTTGGGCTTAACGGTACGGTAATTTATAAAATATATTGTTAAAGACAATTATTTTTTGAAAGAGTAACCGTGGAGTTTCTTGCCGCCTCTTCTCCTTACAAAACGACAAATTGGAACCGTGCATCTATCTTCTGACGTTTCTGTGCCCATGTAGGTAATAAGTGAAATAAAATATTTTGATTTTGGGTTTTGAATTAGCGAAAGTTCCCCATAGTGGGATTTTATTTCATAATTTTTTTTTCCTAGCCTACGCTATCCCACTCCTGGGCAAAGGCCTCCCTCCACTCCTTCCATCTTTCGCGAGCCCGCGCGTCCTCTTTCCAGTTTTGATGGAACCTATCCAGCTCGTCCCGCCATCTCCTACGTGGTCTGCCGCGACCCCGTCTCACTGAATCTTTATTACTTCATTTCATTCATCTAGAATTTTTTTTTTTTAAATCTAATACTTTACTGTCATTTTTATTAAATATCCATGCAATTTTTTGAATCGTATACCTATTTTCACTCGCCATTTTATTTTCCCTCCATTCCATTCACCTAGAAAAACCACAGACAAAAAATATATTTACAAAAAAAAAAAACAACCGGGCACAGGCCACAGCGGGTAGGCGGCACAGATTATAAATATGAAGGTGCGAACTCATGTCATCTGCAGTCCGTACGTTCGAACGGTTATTTATATTTCACACCTCTAGTTCACACCCCGCGAGGGGACACCTCTATTGATTGCTTGTTTTGTTCGGTTTTCATATAACTTTGTTTTGTAATTTTCAGTTTTGTGGAGGGTTGTGTTATTTTATTTAAGTAAGTACTAACCTGACCTCTCTATTTTAGGTTTTTGATGCTATATTATATGCTATGCTCGCCACATGACGCTGGCAGAATAGTCGACATCGGCTCAGTTGCCAAAGAGGAAAAAAAAAAAAAAAATATGCTATGCTATGAGCTCTACCTTTATATTTTACTAGCTTCCGACCGCGGCTTCGCCCGCGTGGTATGTCGATAAAAGTACCCTATGCCCTTCCCCAGGATCCCATCTATTTTTTTTTATTTATTTATAAAGTTCAGACAACAACGTGGTCTAATTTGTTAGTAAAATATCTTATCACTAGTGTTAGTAGTGCACAAAAACATGGACAAGAAAAACTGATGATTGCGGCAAAATGTGCAGAGAACGATAAAGCAAGGAATATGCTACCTGACCATTCTCCCCACATAGTGCCTCAGAAAAGGGGAGTAAGGGCTCTCCACCACGGTTTTCGGGATGTTATTGTCACTGACCCGCGTTCTACGCATCAGTGATGCGACTTTTTTGCGAATCACTGCATGGAATCCGTCGGTTCGGTACTGAGCAAACATCTCCGATGCGCTACAGAAACGGGGCAGTTTCAACAGCATCCTAAAAACATTATTTATTGGATGCGTAAGACATCTAGCGATCTTTTGGTGTAACTGACCCATAGACCCCCCGCATACAGACCTTGACAAAACTCCTTGAACAAGGTGACTTATGACTTGGTCCCCACAACGAGAGAATCTACGGGCCAACATGTTCCCTCGGACCGCCAGTGCCCTACGCTCCCTTTCAATGTCTGCATTGTCCTTAGGGATTTATCTATCTCCTTGGCAAATTTTGTCAAAATCCGTTCAGTGGTTTAGGCGTGAAAAGGTAACATACAGACAGACAGACAGACAGATAGACAGACAGAGTTACTTTCGAATTTATAATATTAATTATGGATTTTTTCCCATTGTTCTTGATGTTAGTGATTTTAAGTTGACTTTGTGTATATTTCCAGTATTTAGATAACCTTATAAGTCGTATCGTTATCGCTAAAAACACCTCCCTCAAAAATGAGCTGGCTGAGCTACACATAGAACACATGGACTTAGCGGACCAGTACAGTCAACTACAACAGCAAGTGTCAACATTCCAAGAGTGCAGTGACACCCATGAACTGGCTTTGAACCATATTTCAGAACTTAAACAGAAATTATGTGAATCCCATAAGGCCCTATCTCTCTCAGAGTCTGTCAAAGTCAGTGAACAGGTCGCTAACACCAATAAACTATTTAATGATTTGGTAGGCAGCAAGTTAAAATCAGTGTGTGAGCCAGCTATAACAATAGATTTGACTGGTGACGATACCATACCATTATGTCCTATTGTTATGAGTCACAATAAATTAAAGAAATATATTAAATTGAAGAAAATAATAAAACGGTCACAGAAAGTTATTAAAAAACAAAATCTTTTAAAATTAAATCTTTCCCTTAGAAAGGAACGTGTCATACTTTCAAAAAGTTTAAATAGTTGTACTGTCGAGTTAGATGAATGTAGGGAAAAGTATGACATTGATACAAAGCTCCTTTATAATGATATACTACACAAGGAGCACTTGCTGAAGGATATATTTGAGAAATATGAGACTTCACAACAACAATTAAGTGAGCGCTTGCTTGAGGCTGGGGAACTACTGGATTTGGTGAAGTGCAATGCTGAGAGGTATGAGTCTCTGACTAATAATCTCTCATGCAGCTGTGCCAATCAACCACCACCTCCTCAGATTCAGCCTGACTTGGCTCTTCCAGCAGAGACCTGTGTTAATACACAGAAGAAAAATAAATCTATATTTTTCTGTGACGAATTAGGTTTTGGCTTTGGAAAAATGTTACTCAATTACCTTAGCCATAATTTTACTAATCATAGTTATCATAACATAAGTTTCAAACAAATGATTAAAAGAATTGCAAACACAAACCTAGATGATTATTCTACAATGGTTTTGCTTTTAGGTAATAGTACTGGTATTACCAAAAAGGATATAGTGGATGGTGTGGACATCTTATTAAAATTAAATATAGGAAAAATAATGTTGTGTGCTTTACCTTACTCTGATACTTTATCAGATTATGACAATAATTATATTTATAAGTTGAATAGTACTATTCATAGATTGACATGTTGTCATAGCGACAAATTATTGTATTTTGACACTAACAAGTTTGTTAGTGGTTTTAAGTTAACTCAGAGAACTTTATCTCTGTCTTGGGAATGTAGACATTTGATTGCTATGTTGATAGCATATAATATTAATGGGGTTATAGCTAATATAACAAATGGTAGTATTAGTGACGAGTCTGTGTTGTCTAGTTATACTAACAGCATAGTGAGTAATAATTATAAATCATCATGTTGTACGAAGGAGGATCCACCTATAATACCAACATCTTTGGAGGCCACTACCAGTCAGATAAGGTATTCTCTTCCTGCTGGAACTGCGACGGGCATTCTGGACGCTTCAGTTGTAGTTGTGGAGGTCACTCCGGATAATGTTTTAAACTAGTAAGTAAGACAACAGAAGTTACCCCTTCAAATAAACAATTATTATTATTAGAGAATAATAAAAAGGTATCTTCTGGCAATATTATACACAAAAATAAGAAACCAAAGGGGGGGCAACATACGTTAAAATTATTCAATCAAAATATCCAAGGCTGCTCTTCCAAATTACTGGAAATAGAATTGTTTTTAGAAAATACCAAGTTTGATGTCATTTGTTTAACAGAACATTGGTTAAAAGACCATCAAGTAAAGTCAATTAATTATGAAAATTATTGTGTAGTTAGCCATTTTAGTCGAAAATGTATGATACATGGCGGTTCATTAATATTAGTAAAAAATTCTATTAAATCAAAAGAACGGAAAGACGTCATTGGACTGTCTGTTGAACACACCATTGAATTGTCCTGTGTTGAGCTTGATAAGCATGTTATAGTATGCGTATATAGACCTCCAAGCTACCAGAATCTACCTATATTTGATTCTGTAATGGAAGAGGTGCTAAAGAAACTTAGTGCTAATAGTAAGTCAATAATCATATGTGGTGATTTTAACATTAATTTATTAGAAAATAACTCGAATACTGTCCGATTATTAAGTCTTTTTAGGTCATTTGATTTGTCAAATGTTTTTATTGAACCAACCCGAGTGACAGCTTCTTCTGCCACTTGTATAGATAATATTTTTTGTAATTGTGATTACTTACATAAAGAAATTGTAAATAAATTGCCATCTGATCACAGTGGACAAACAATAACTTTTTGCGCCTACATACCTTTACAAAAAATTCAAATAAGTTTTAGGCCAATTACATGTAAAAACTTAGAAAAATTAAATAATTCGTTGGCCAGTAAATTATGTGTTCAGAGTTTTAATAATGTATGTGACCCAAATGAGTTCTACGCCGATTTCTTTTCACTAATAAACAAACACTTTAATGAAACTTTTCCACTAAAGACTAAAACTATTTACACAAAGTTCTTATTTAGTGATTGGGCTACTCCAGGTATTCGTAAAAGCAGGGAAAATCCTTTTGAACTTTATGGCCTAAAGCAACATATGAATAATACAACCTTTCATCAGTATGTTGCAAAATATTCTAAAACTTTTAAAAATGTGTGCAAATTAGCTAAAGCTCTTTACATTAGCAATAAAATAAAATCAGCTGATGACAAAATAAAAACTACCTGGCAAATAATAAATAATGAAACAGGTAGGAAAAAACAGCGTAGTACTGAATTTAATTTAGAGACTGCACATGGCCCAATCAACTCAAATGTAGAAATAGCTCAGGAATTTGAAAACTTTTTTGGAAATATTCCAGTTAAAACTACTGAAGCTCTAAATTCCTCACCCGCGCTTTCTGCTGCCTTACTTAGAAAGAATGTAAAGGCATGCCCTTTGGAGTTTAGGTTTCAGCATACAAACCCCCAAGCGGTTATAAAAGCTTTTAAAGATCTTAAAATTAAATCAACAGAAGATCTATGGGGAATGTCTGTAAAAGTCTGTAGATCTATCATCGAAACCATTGCGCCCTATTTAGCTTTCATATTTAACACCAGTGTAGACCAAGGAGTCTTTCCAGATCTCATGAAACACAGTAAAGTAGTTCCTTTGTTCAAATCCGGTGATAGTAAGGAACCCAACAATTATAGGCCTGTGTCAATTCTGCCAGTTCTCAGTAAGGTGTTTGAAAAGTTGATGCTCAATCAAATGTTACGTCACTTTAATAAAAATTCCATCTTTCATGAACATCAGTACGGTTTCACCAAAGGGCGTTGTACCACTGACGCCGGTGTCACCCTCATAAAGAACATTTTTAACACCTGGGAGGAAGCATAAGATGCCATTGGAATCTTTTGCGACCTCTCGAAGGCGTTCGATTGCGTCGACCATGATACACTTCTGTTGAAACTAGAGCACTATGGGGTTAGGAATACAGCTCTTGATTTACTAAGATCATATCTGAAAGAAAGAAAAGTTAAAGTTCAAGTAAACGGCGTAAACTCATTGGGGTCTGAAATGGCAATGGGCGTTCCTCAAGGCTCGATATTAGGTCCATTCCTCTTTTTAGTTTATATTAATGATTTACCCCAATTACTTCTAAATCAACCGAAGATGGTGTTATTTGCAGATGACACATCATTGATTTTTAAAATAAATCGACGTTCACAAAATTTTGACGACGTGAATAGCTCTATTCTTCAGGTACAAGATTGGTTTACGGTAAATAATTTGGTACTAAATGAAAAAAAAACCAAATGTATTCGATTTAAATTACCTAATGTTAGAAGTAGCGAATGTGACATCATATTGAATGGAGAAAAACTGGAGTTTATTAATCAAACAGTTTTCTTGGGAATCACGCTAGACGAGAAATTACAATGGGGACCTCATATAAAATCTCTTGCGGGGCGGTTAAGCTCGGCCGCTTATGCTGTTAGAAAGATAAGACAGTTAACAGATGTAGAAACCGCGCGTTTGGTCTATTTCAGTTACTTCCACAGCATTATGTCGTATGGCATTTTACTGTGGGGTCGGGCTGCTGATATTGAATCCATTTTTATTTTGCAAAAAAGAGCTGTCAGAGCCATTTATAATCTATGTCACCGCGAATCTCTCAGGGAACTATTTAAAAAGATTAATATCATGACGGTACCTTGCCAATTCATTTATGAGAATATTATGTATGTAAGAAAAGATTTAAATCTTTTTAATAAAATAAGTGATAGACATAATTTTAATACTAGAAATAAAGATAAAATAGATCAACCATTTTTCAGATTAGCTAAAGTACAAACATCTTTTATGGGGTACTGCGTTAAATGCTATAACAAAATACCTTGTGATATATTGCAATTAAATGAAAGAAAATTTAAAACTCATATAAAAAGTACACTTTGTAAACAAGCTTATTACAAATTAGAGGATTATATCCAAGATAAGAATGCTTGGAAACATGCTGGTCTTGCTCCATAGGACGATTTAGTGTCTGGACAAAATCAAACTGATAGCTAATTTAGTTTTTTTTTATTTTTTATTTATTATTTGTATGTACTACTTGTAACAATGTTAGGACTATTGTAATATCGTATACTTTTACAATCTTTGTGAATATGTGAGCACCATGTATCTGGTAATTAATTTATTCATTATTGCTCCATTTATAATTCTTTTTACCTTTTGTGGTACAGTAATCTTATTATAGATGCATCGTCTTCACATATAATTATATAATTAATGTATACAAAATATTGTAAAACATTTTTAAAAGAGTAACGGTGGAGTTTCTTGCCCATTCTTCTCCATACGAAAACTACCTTTTGGAAGGGGCAACTAGAATCAATTCTATTTCTTTGTTTGACGTTCAAAAGTGCCATATTATGTGCCTATTTGAAATAAATTATTTGACTTTGACTTTGACTTTGTAACATAACATCACGGCTGTATTCCCTGAAGGGATGGGCAGAGGTGTACCTATAGTACACCCAGATTTCGCTAGTTATGTTTAAGTCCCATGTAATAGGAGGCGAGCGTATTGCCATCAACCGGGCACAAATCCAGACTCCGGGCTGCTATTTAGAAATTCCAGATGGAAAACGTTATAACAATTTGCCCGACTCGGGAATCGAACCTGGGACCTTATGCGCAGCAGTAGCACTTGCGACCACTACGAGTATACCAACGAGGGAGTCCATTTTATTATAATGTTTACGTAATAAAATTACAAGCTCTAGAATAGTTTCTTTTGAATGATGACTCACTAGCTTCCGGCCGCGGCTTCGCCCGCGTGGTATGTCGATAAAAAGTAGCCTATGTCCTTCCCCGGGATGCTATATAGCTCCATGCCAAATTTTATTAAAATCCATTCAGTGGTTTAGGCACGAAAAGGTAACATACAGACAGACAGAAAAAAATCAGCTGTTCCATACATTTTGTCGATTTAAGTGACCACAAATGTATGGAACAGCAGATTTTTTTTTCGCGATTTCAAAGATTTTTTTCAATGGGACCACCATTGAAAAAGTTGTTCAAAATTATGAGTACAATGACCCCTTTTCGGGTTTAGCATAAACAAAAAATAATGTTACTACGGATCTAAAATAAAAAGACACTTAACGAAGCCGAAAGTCACTTGTTATTCCCGTTATTGTGATCATTTTTTTATTCTGGACCATACCTGGGAACTTTCTGGTTACGGAGTTATTGAAGGTCAAAGTTCCAGCCGTTTTTAAAAAAAAAGTAACTTTTAAATGTTATAAACTTACATTTTTACTAAAACTTTTAAATACCCCCACAAACCCTGAACCGCTGCATGCACCCATAAACACAATATTTTGCGTGCGTTACGTTGCGCACTACCGTAAACTGCGATTTTTGACACCAAAAATAAAATTCGTTTCCCAGCAATTATTTTTGTGCTATGTTACGTAGTTTGATGTACAGAATGCGTAGTTGACGGCGATGTTATGGGTCTTTTTACACCCTGTATACAATAATGACAAATTAACTTACCTATGTTTTTGGTTGGTGGCCTGTTCTAAGTCCGCCAGGCTAGCAACCACCACCTTATCTAAGTCTGTCGCCTTAACATAATATAGTCCTCCAGCCCGTATTTCGGCCATGGCGGCCAATCTCAACGGAGACTAGCCTTCGGCGCAGGAGATATTATAGTGCACAAGTGTGTGCGCAGACGCTGGAGCTCGTGGCTAACCTGATGCAGGTTAAGCAACGCCTGCCGGGGTTGACCATCTTTATATACCGAGACCATAGACTACTATTTATTACTGACCGAGACTACTCCGTGTCTCGGAAAGTATGTTAAGCCGTTGGTCCCGGCTGTCATTCATGGATCTTTGACAGTCGTAACGGGTCGTCAGAAGCCCGAAAGTCTGACAACCAGTCTTACCAAGGCGTATCGTTTTACCCAGTTACTGGGTTGTGGAGGTCAGATAGGCAGTCGCTCCATGTAAAATACTGGTATTCATTTGCATTCGGTTAGACTGGAAGCCAACCCAACATAGTTGGGAAAAGGCTAGGCAGATTGACTGTCAAGGATCTAGAATTCTTTGTCAAGACATTAAAAAAAAACCAAATCATTTTTCATCATTTATATTTCACATAAAGGTTGACAATATCATATCGATTTATTTAGAGTCTTGATCTTACACTTATGCTATGAGATCACTTATTTATTAATTATTACAAATACATTCGATTTATTTACATGGTTTTTGGTGCAAACTAGGTAGGAATAAAATTTAAATATGAAAAACCTAAAACTAAAAGCTGGTTATACGGAAAAAATATCTGGGAAGCATGAAGCAAGAAAATATTTTATTTCAGACAGAAATATTTTCCTGGTTCATACTTTTCACAAGTATAAGTCACTTTCGTTCTTCTTCACACGCCGGTTGCGAGTACTGCAACCATGACCATGAGTATGACCAGATGTATGAACGTAAACGATGCAAAAGGAGTATGAAAGGATCGTAGCAGGTGGCGTTCTGTAGCTTCTGCCTACCCCCATGGGAAGGCGTAAGGTTTTGTATGTATGTAAGGTACAAAAAATAAACGGGTTTGACTACATTTTAAAAACACCGCGGACTAATAAAATTACAGTTTTGAATTATGAATTAAAAATTAGTTCAAAATACTACAGAAATAGTTAGGAGGGACGGATTTTATAAATGAAACTACGCAAATTGTAATTTTGCACCAAATAATAAATATAGGACATTTACAAACTTATGTAGGTACCTAATACTATCTTATTTACATGCTTATTCTATTAAATTTAGACAATTTTAGCTAGTGTACTTATTTGTGTTTGAGTATTTATTTGATTGAGATTAAAGTACATTTATCTGAATAACCTTGATGTCCAACTGTGCCAAAAAATAACAGTCATTGCGTAAAACACTTGTAATGACAATCGCTTTAATCGACAATTCGACAGAATCGATTGCTTTGTCAAAGCGATTGCGAATGCAAACGCGTTAATACAAATTTAATTTAAAAACACACAGATTCTGTTTTCCATAATTCCATAATACAACGTGGTTTTCCTAATTTGACCTCACTATCAATTATGTATTAGTATTATTTATTACTTAGCTATAAATTAGAAGTCTATAATTAATATTTTAGGTGCGTGACCAGAGAAATCTCTGGTCACGCATATTTAAAGAATGAAAGAAAACAAACTACTTTTATATAATACAATTAAAGTATGTTTTATAATCTCGCAGACTAATTTGACATTTCAAGTGATTGTTTCAACAGACTATAGCAAATTATGAAAATCTTGTTTAAAAAAAAAGGTTTTTTTGTCTCTGATGCCCATACAGGCTGATGTTCCTCAGAAAGGTCAGGTGCGTAGTACTCGCAACTGGCGTATGTGTATGACCAGCACCTATACCATTTTTCCAGTGTTAGTGAGAGACGGAGCTATACAAGGCCGCTAGCACCATCCTGTTTTCGCAGTGGAATAATGATGGCATTAATACTTCATAGTCAGCCCCCGTAAGGATCGTAGCAGGTGGCGTTCAATGGGAAGAAAACGCGAGTTTATTATGTAAGTAACTATGTATTTTTCATTTTCTTTCATTCTCGACAATTTAGAAGACATTTCAACTTCCAATCACCCAACTCACTCTTGTCCCTAAAAATTATGTTGCCGATACTGATCTGACATTATTCTGATACCGATTTTACCAATACTTACAACTGTACCAATACTTATTGCATATAAATGATTAAATGATTAAAAAATGAATAAGGGGAGTAGCAAAAGGAAAATATTTACCTGATCCTCTAAAAACATTATTGAACTTCTAATGAGGGAAATTTTTTAAAATCAATAAACCTCTAAGAACGTGCCGCAGCTGCGGCCGGCGAGCGCTACATCCAAATTGGTCTTAGAACTTACTTGGCTATTTAGTATTTTTTAGGTTTACAATAAGAGGCACAATCATTATATTGGAGTGTTCAATAATCTTTTTAGAAGCGGAAAGGTTCGATTAAAATTAAATACACGCCATAGTAAAAGCCAGAGAACGGCAATTAATTTAAAAACTCGTAAATCGGATAAAAGGCTCTCGAGTTATGAGCGCACTAACTAGCAAACAACGGACAACGTCTCTCACGTTTTAGAAAAAAAGAATGATTTAATATCGGAACAACATCGGCTACTGAATACCTAACCTAAAAACCTTACCCAAAATATACAAAACACTATCCAATTACTTTACAATTAACCTAAATACCATAAAAACACGTCATGTCACATTAATCTCCTCATCACTGGCGCTAGCATCGCTATCAAAATCATCTTCCTCCATATTTTGAAACGGAATTTCGCGGGAAAACAACTGACCGCCGGCCATCTTGTCTTCATAACCTCGAAACTCATTTGACGTTGTTGCGTAACCTTTTTTCATGTCTTCATTTGTTTCTTCGGTATTTGGCGATAAAGGTGACAGCTTAGGCTTGTCTGCTTCAGCATCAGAAAGATCTGGATGTGGGTTGTTCTTGTTCGGTAGTGTTTGTTCACGAGACCCACCTGATGCGAGGAGTTCCCGCTCTTTTGAGTTCCGCCATTTCATGCGGCGGTTTTGGAACCAGATTTTTACCTGTGGAAAGGAAAGAAACTGGTTAGACTTTTTCATTAGGGAATGACCTTGACCTTGGCCTTGGTTGGACCTTGGGTCAGTTTTTAAGGCTCTCAATGTTAGGTCATTTCTTGGTACTTAACTGTTAAAATCAATGGGAAATATTTTCTTTAGGTTAGAAGGCTTGTTGATGTAGATAATTAGTATTTAAATAATAGGTACAGAAATGAATATTATATTGACCCGGTAGATGTCACAAAAAATATCTTGTGAAAGGTATTGCACATTTTTTGTCATGTCTTATCATCTCTGTAAAAGATGGTTCAATAAATTAAAAGCGGGTATCAATAATAATAATTCATTTTATTAGTTTAATGTTTCGTTGAGCATATTATGCCAAATCCACAGAGCTTGAAACTCAGCTCACACCCTAAATGATACAAAGCGTTAATCCTGCTCATAAATGTTCATTATCATTTCACATTTATCAATCGTTCATTTTCACAATTGTATTAAAAAGGCATCACAAACTTTTACGCCATTGCCAAAGAGAAAAAAAAAACACTAATAATCGTCAAAATTATCATCACTGGCAGTAAAAAGGGCGCGACACATAACCTTTTTTTACCATACCATAGTCACTTTTTTTACAAATCGATTTCTCATTTGTATCGTAAAAATCGTTTTATATTTTTTCCGGCAAAAATTCTAACAGTTTTACGGAATAAATAGCGAGTAACGGTGCATTGTGTTTGACGTCGCATGTTATTGATGGTCGGAGGCGGGGCCGTGCGGGTGTGTTCCTTTGCCTGCGCTGTGTTTAGAAAAAAAAAAGTTGACGTTTGACCGCGCACGCGGTTTTTGTTGTGATTCTATTTTCGTATGATTTTTTTTTATTCTGGGCTATATTTTTACGCCTTCATGTTGGGTCAGTTATTTGTTCAGCTGCTAAAAAAAATGCTCTCAGTATTATGTTGTAGGTAGGTATTGTTCCTCAAATAACATCATCGTATAAAGTTGGTGATAATTTTTTTTTTAAATTACCATATTTAAATCATTTTTTTCATTTGAATTGGGAATACCTACACTAATAGGTAACAAACTGTATAAATTAAAAACTTTTCTATCTATGAATCTTACACATCTAATCAAAGTTTAAATAAATAAGTATGTATGTCACTATTATTTCAACGAAAAAATATGTAGGTATGACTAGACTCGCGACAAACTAAAAAGTCCGTTTTGACAGTTATAAAAATGATTTGTGTAGCGATGAAAAAAAAAATTGGTTTCTTTTATACTGATTCTCGAGACATATCGATTGAACATACTTAGAGAGTTTGTAATCGGCGACTTATCTACATTGCGTAAAAACTGATTCACAAGGCTTAACGTTTTATTACATGTACGAGAACGAAACGTCAAAACGGACTTCTTAGATTGTCGCGAGTGTAGGTATACAATTTGAAAGTTTAAAAGCCACGTGATTTCATGATCAACAATTTCGTTGAAGTTAATTTTTTCGTTAAGCAATTGAGGTTGTCATTTATGTTGTCTATGGGTGCGTTCCGAGTTACGCTGTAATCGATTTGAGCGTGCTAAAACCCGTTCCGTATTAGCCTGAGCACGATAACGATGTCCCGTGAATCGTCATAGATGACGTCATGACATGCGCCATCTTGCGATAACGCCGACCATGCCTTAAAATAATATCACCGTGAGCGCTGTCAATGTGGCTGTCAAACTGACAGTTGTACTGTGTTGTTTTAAATCATATTAACAGTATTTTAAAAAAAATGATGAATATACTTGAATTTGATTTGTTTTTTGAATTTGATGTGTTTAACACAGACGCACTACCAAATAAGAATATCAGCAATAATAACAATGCAAGATTTGAGGTTATGTTTATGTTACGAGGACTGTGAGCGTGTTCACGAGCGTTCCGAATTGTTGACAGCCCTCAGCTGTCATAATTGTGATATCTAATTCGGTACGCAAGTTATCGCTGTGAGCGCTGTGAGCGATTATTTTCTAATTCGGAAAGCAGCCTATGAATTAATTTGAAGTCATTCGATTTCATTCATTTCGATTGCGTTCGTGTTCTATCGCCACTACCACAATGATGGTCGATAATTATGACAATAAAAATGAACATGTCATAATTCAACAAAAGAATAAAAAAACAGATCCATCATCCGTTTGATGACGTGTAGGCGTGAGATACAATTATTACGACTATTTAATTTATTGTAGATATTGTAATGTCATTCTTGCTTTGTGTGTAGATAGAATCAACGCAGTTTGTCTTTGATTTTGCGTTGTAATTTGCTTTTTATGAGCGTTTATGCAGAAAGTGGGCAACGTATCAAATAGATGTCAAATATTTCGTTGGTTTGATTAATTTGGCAATATTACTGTACGGAAATATGAAATATGGCTAGACAACTGTTTAAAATATTGACTATGAAATGCAGTAAATAATATCGTAACACCGAATATATTTAGTTTTAGTTGTAAAAAAAGGATTTGGAAACTTTCCAAATTCCTTTTTTATACCTAAAACCGGTTGCAACTTAAATTCAGTGTTATAATTGCAATTCATAATCAATATTCTAAACAGTTGTCTAGCCATATTTCATATTTCCTTAAATTAATATTGCCAAATTAATCAAAACAGGTAAATATTTGGTAGTTATTTGCAACATTGCCAACTTTCAGCGTAAACGCTCATAAGTACCTACATGTTAAAAACATGGATACATTATTATAATTTTTTTTTTTTTTAATAAAAAATATAATAAGTAAATTAAATTAAAAAGATATTTATTATCACACTCGTATTCAATAGTATACGCTATGACAATTCAATCTGTTGCCTTTTCTTTCAAAATACGTACGCATACGGTACACAATAACCAAGTGAACGCGTTTTTTAAATGAGGAGTTTGTTACCTACGTCATTAGGCTGCTGAAAAATAAAAGATAGGCATTCAAAAAAAAATTTGGTAGAAACATAACTCTTTGTAATATTCTTCTGCATTTTAAATAAAAACCAATATCGACGTTTTAGAATAGATTTATTCTAATAAGAACTAATTAACTAACAAACTTTGGCCCATGAACCAGTCAACTCTTCATTATATTCTAATGATTGGTGCGCTCAACTCAAAGTCAATCTACCGTCCATTACCCGCCATTTTTTTTTGACAAATCTCTACCACAGAGAACACAATAGAATAATTAAATCGATAACAATTTCACTTTTGTTAAAACTATTCAATTTTGAAAGGTTAACATGCAGTGCAAAGGCGTCTTGTCACAGAAAGTAAGTACCTACCTACGAGAAAGAATTGATCACACACAGCAGATTGGACTCAGACCAAATAAAACCCAAGAACCGAGCGCTGGCAACAGTGACGTAAGGCCGGTTTCGTAAACATGTGTGCACTTAGTGAGGTGTAGTTTGGTTGTAGATGGTTGTGAACGTGTGCGTGTGAGCGTGTATGCACAGAGCGGAGGTGTAGTTTTGGTATGCTTCACTATATTGTTCGCAGCGCTCTGTCTTGGTTTTTTATTTGGTCTGATAGCGTGGACTATCAGCATGACAATGGCAATTCAATACAAGAAATTACAATATCCTCAAAAAATCGCTGTCTTCCTTAGATAATTAGCTTTTGATAGATGACTCTATCTTCAAATTTATTGAAACGCCAAAATCAATTTGCCAGATCACCGTAAAAATAAAACGTTTTCAAACTTCGAAAAAAAATCGAATCACATTTTTTTTTTTAACAATTTTCTTTTACGAAATGACAAATGGCGCCCGCCGATTGCCCGTAACCAATCAAACTGATCGATGTTCGCGCCCGATTCAAATATCGAATCATTTGTCAAACTTTTAAATATGGCGATGTTTTTTATGCGCGCCAATTTTCATTGTGTCAGATTGAATCGTTAAAAATCTTGACAATCTTTTATCGAAAAATGGGTATAATGTAACAGATGCTGCTGGGTATAATGATTGTTGATTTTCATGGTCTTAATACGGTCTAACTAAGTGAAGTTTAACTTGATAAACTATCAATTTAAACTGACAATGAACTAACGGTCTTGAATAATCCATTGCTTCATGTGTTTAAAAAAATCGTCTTTGATAAATCATACTTTTGCAGCTACCATCGTTTTACTTGTTGTACATCTTAAGTGGGTGATAGACATGCGTACTTTAAGTACGCGGTCTTTAACCCCTAAATTGACAGAGTGTAGCCGGCTGGACGTCAATAAAAAGTAAATTTGTTAGCGAGTATACTGATTATACCAACAATTTTTTTATTCTGGTAACTCCACAAAATGGTAAGCACTTGGTAGAAAAATAAATTAGATGCCTGGCAACATCAAAATATGTCAAAAATCAAAACGATGTCGAAACAACGGTCGGGTAATGCGACACAGGTAAGTTATTGAATATTTTTTCGTATAAAGAATGGTTTAAATGGGTTCGTTATGCATTATATATTATTTCAAAGTGACAGTTTATTATATGGTATCAAATAATTACCCAGTGCTGTGTCAATAACGTTATGAATTGCACTTAAAACTAGCTGTACAGTATACTTCACACTGCCAATTGCTCACAATGCTATCTCTGTTTTTGTTTGGGAAGCGGGCTGGACAACGCCAACTAATTAGTATTTTGGTGTTTGGTATGGGTTGCATGTATCAAATGAACTTTTTCCTTTTGTTTTAGCGATTGATACGCTCCCGCACGCATAGACTAGTTGCTTTGATACCGCCTGAACATGCATGCTCCGATTCCAGTGACGCTTCGTCTACCGAAGACATTGAACTTATCAATAAAACTTCGACAAACCATGATTCTTCCGATGATAGCAGCTTAATCTCAGTCGATTCCGCCTTAGAGGCTTTGAATATTTTAGAATCTTCCGAAGACGAAAATACAGATAATAATTCAATTCCACTCACACCAACAAACAAACAAATTTACGCCATACAAATTTTGATGGGTGTGGTGCACATGCCTAGCTACACTGATTATTGGAGCCGCAGACTTAGATTTACAAATATCGCCGATCTCATGCCACTAAAGCGATATAAAACAATTAGACGTTAGGACATACATTTTATTGATAATAATTTGGATGACGGTGATAGATACGAGTACTTCAAAGTTCGGCCAGTAGTGGAAAAAATTAGGCAAAACTGCCTGAAGATACACGAGGAACAAAATTTCAGTATTGATGAGATGATGATTCCCTATAAAGGGACCAAGGCGGGAAATAGAAGACACGGCAAAATAAAAATAAGGAAAAGTCGTTGAAAGAGTTCAGGTTAGATATATTTGAAAGTCTTGTGAAAAAAGGAAAACCAGTGAAAGATCGGAGTGATTTTACGGAAGATAGAAAAATTAAAAAACCTGTGGTAGCAAGACCAATTGAAGACATACGTTACGACCAAGTAGGTCATTTTCCGGATTCATGTAGTTACGGGAGATGCCGCTACTGTAAGGATGGCAAAACAAACGTTATATGTATTAAATGTAACCAAAGACTATGTTTTGTCGCCGGAAAAAGAAATTTGTTTTTTAAATTTTCATAAAAAATAAATATAATTAATACTTAAAATCAATTTTCGTTTATTTTCCCATTATTAAATTTATCTTAGTAAACTTGGCACTGTCCAGTATATTGCACATACATTTCAGCCTGTTCATTGCTAAGTATTTGGTAATGTCCAGTATACTTCACATATAATTTTCAGAAACCTGAAAGGTTCAGATGTTCTATTTTTTACCACGTCGAAGAAGTGCTAGAAATTGAATCATGATGTTAAAAACTCATTTTTATTGTTTTGATTGTTCTGCCAATTGAAGGGTTAAGTTCACGACCTTAGAATAATAACGCTATTATTCTTAGTTCGCGACCTTACTCGGCTCGCCGTCGGTGACACACGTCAAGCTTGCTCAAAATTTCATTGTCAAATTGGCTCGCGTCTCGCGGCGATTACAGACGGGCGAGTTAGCTCGCCGAGCCATAAGTAGGTACGCGTACTTGCTCGCACGTCGATCACCCCTTTTACCTATGATAATGTTCCGAAATAAACTTTTTATTATTTAATTGATTTGAAATTATTTTTTTTGTTTTTTAGCATTTTTTTTATATTGGTACTGTCAAGGAATCCCTATTCTTTCCCTTTCAAAATGGTTAGCCATTTTGAAAACAACTACCTATCATAAGTACCAAGAGTACTAGACAAGAAAAATCCACCGTTTAATGCTGCTACTTAAACAAACCTAGTATTACTTTTAATCTCAACAAAACGATAACGAAAATTCTCAAACCCACGGCACCAGGAAGCTGAGAAGCAAAAGATCTCTGTAATCTACTGACCCTCCCGCCTCCCCTCCTCAGACGGGTCCCACAGACCCTGGCGTGAAGGGTGGCGACAATATGCCGCTGGCAGATGACGCCGGCCCTTTTGCGAATAGGGATGTGGGATAGCAAGGAGTGATTATCGATGTGAGCTTTTTTTTATTTTGAGATTGAGAGGGGTGATAATTGCAAAGAGTAGACGCTGGAGATAGGAGAACAAAATTAAGAATTAAAAAAAAGATGGAAATTTTGCCTCTTTTCTCTAACGTTAAGGGACACCGCAACGTAATGCCTAAAAAATATTGGACACCTTTATGCCCAATTACCGACAAATATTATATTATCACCTTTTGAGTTTGTTTCGTGACCTCTGAGTTTGTTTCGGCCTTTCTTCTTAGAGTAGTCAGATAGGAAACGCCGACCTCATCTAGTTTTAAAAATGTGATTGACGCGTAAAAGTGTTTTTACAAACCTACTTACAGATATAAAACCATTTATCATATTATATCATTTATGAAGTGAAGAGAACATGAGTGTATTGTTTGTTTACTTCTAAATAAGAGTTTTGTAGACCCAAGAGACTGTGAAGAACTTCAAGATATCGAATTCAAACATAAACTGTCAGGGTAAAAAAGTCGATGATTAACCCGTAATGTTATTATTCTTCGTGTCTCTGCCACGACAGTATTTCAAATCTTGTTGGCCCAAAACTTCGCCACTTCCATGGCGTCGTCGGCGGTGGCAACGCAGAGATCACTTTGACTGCATGTTGTGGGACATAGAGGGTAGGATAGGAGATACAGCATAGTTTGCGACATAACTCCACATACATAGGTACCCTTCTTTTTTTGAGTTTGGGAAATCATCAAATGACTTCACCCGCTCTGGGAGGAGCGGGAGGGCTTCTCAGACTTTTACTGACTAAAACCCACCCGTGTTCCTTAGTTGCCTGCTGCCAAGGGCCCCGGTATCCCTTTCGGACCTTCCCGCAACCCTGGCAGGCATCGATCCTATACCCTGCCGTCGTAACTAAAAGAAAGTACTATCGGAGGCTATAAAAGTATCGATACAAATTCATCGACCCCCAACACAACACTACAAGAGACAGGGGTTCGCCGGCTAAGTATTAATTACTTTTTGACATATTCACTTTTATTACAATTTATACGGAATAGAGATGTAACGCGTGAAACTGACATAAACGAAGGAGGGAGCAGGAATTATAGTTTATTAGATGTTATGATTAAATGGAATCACTTTCTTTCTTGCTTCTCCCATTTTTATAGTGTTTTATTATTAAATGACATTTTGTATAATTCTATGTAGGTAGATCTGTCAATTATTTTGGTCAATATTTAAAAAGTAAATGGCGCTGGCATCTCTTATGTAATGCCGCAATAAACGAAATTCATTAATAATGACATGTCGAACTCAGAGTAAAATCTAGAACAATATTTAAATTCTCTTTTTAATCTCTCTAATAAACTCATACAACATCTAATAGGAGATTATTAATAAACTCCCATTAGTAAAATAAAAGTATTACTTATAAAGTTCTTAATTTAAAAAATTAAGTTATTATTAGTAGTATTTCTCACTTTCCATTATGGCCACTCAACAATCAAACGAAAATAAACGGTTCGAGCATGAATTGAATGAAATTGCCACATTGAAAGCCATTGCAATTATGATACATAATAAGGCCGCAGAATTGTGATGCATTCAAGAGTTCGTCAATCCTATTGATCTTGCAAAAAAATAGGTAGGTAGTTAGGTAAATAGTATGCACACAATTTTATAATTTTTATTAAACCATTGTATTTATTGCAACCACACTATTTACTTAAAAGCCATGTTTACAAAGGGTTAGCAAAAATATTTACAATAATTTGAATACAGTTTAATTTGAATAGTAAAAGTTAAACAAACATGACATGTGTCAATCAAAAAGTCAAATATTAAAATAAAAAGAGACAGATGTAGATTTTTGTAGAAAGAAAAGAATAGAGTGTAACTATGATATAAAAGAATTCAAATTCAAAAGTAAATATTCGACCAGCGTAAAAGAGATAGACGATTTTTGTGATAAGTTAGAGAAGGACAGATAGACTAGGCGCCGTAAAAATAATGTTTTTGCAAACGGAACGCGGCAAAAAGTCCGAACAAAAAGGTCCCGTATCCATAAATAAATAAATGCAAATATTTGAAATTGGAACGCCGTGAATGTAAACACAGAGCAGTTTGAATATTCATTCGAAATATGAATATTTCAGATATGGTGCGGTCCGAGAATGAAAATCAGATTCATTGGTTATACGTATCTAGCTATTATGGTTTGATTATCAATATGGCTGAATAGCCAATGTCTGGCAGATTTACGAAACACACCGATAGTATACAAGCTTTAAAGCTTTAGTTTCAGAAAGCATTAACATCAAAACGTCATGAAAATCTGTCATTTTGACCAGTAAAGTCATTATAAAGTTGTCAAAAACGCTACATAATTGGACAGCCAATATTGTGTGACCGCCACGCCACCGACATTTTTGATACAATGTTTTAGGTAGCTATAAATATCGTAGCATTATGCTGAGATAGGAGCCTTTTTGGCCTCGTACAGGTTTTCCTTGCCCTTGTGTTTTATTTTTTTATCTTTTATGACTTGTTTTACTGATTTTGTTAGTTTTAATGTTTGTTTTTATTGTTTTATTTCCTGTCCGTGTCCCAACTAAAATATTTTTCTTACTTTCTTTCTTTCAAATAGACGAAAAGCCTGTAACTCAATTTTATGTAACATGCAGCCATTGTAAAAACAATAGCCATATGTCTGGATAGGCACTCTGAACTGTATCCCTATTTCAGCCAGAATTTGAAAATAATCTGTCCAATTTAAGAACCGAAAATTCGGAGACATGTGACATCTACCAACCCGCACTAGACCCGCGTGCTTGGTGGATTACGGCCAATAATATTATATTAACAGATATGTTATACAATATACACTCACAAAATAACCGAAAAAAGTGTTCCGCGCAGCAGCGGCACACATACCCACGTTTCATTAATTTTACATTTCACTACAAGTAAAAACGTTACAATTGGAATGTTATCGAGTCTTCACGATTGCGCGCTTATAACATATCTGTTAATATAATATCATTGATTACGGCCCACTCCCTCTCACCGGGAGGAGGCCTATGTCCCAGCAGTAAATGAAACTTATCTGCAGTTGGTGAAAAGGACATAATGTTTTATGTTCGTAAAAATAGCGACGGACTGATGGAAATCGCCACTGTTATGGACTCCTTCCTACAGCATAATACCTACCTACCTATTAAGTTAAGAATTGGTATCAAGAAGTTCTTCAGAATGGTCACGTGCGTACGTAGTACTCGCAACCGGCGTGCGTGTATGACCAGAGGGCCTAGACAAGTGACAATCGTTTCGAAAGCGTTTCGTTTTTCTACAACGACTTTCAACAGGATTGACATAAGCTTTTCGATAGCTTATGTCAGTGCTATACATTTTTATTTATTTATTTATTTAAACTTTTCGCACTAAAAAAGGTACAAAGGCGGACTTAATGCCTGAGGCATTCTCTACCAGTCAACCAAGGGTGGTGAAGAGATTAGATGGCAGGTGCTCTAATTGAGAGGAACAAAGAGAAAAATAATAATAATAATATATCATATTGCATTATAGATAAAGCAATACAGTACATAAATAAGCTATAAACTTATGATACATATACTTACACATATATTTACTATAATAAATACTATAATATATATATATAACATACAAATTCAAGGGTGAGAGGTGATGACATGACTCTACTCTATTTATTTTGAGAAAAAACTCCGCAATTTCCGCTTAAATGCATACCGACTGGTGGCCGTCCTGATATCAAGAGGAAGCGCATTCCAAAGAAGAATGGACTGAATATGAAAAGAAGAATGAACAAAGTCAGAAGTATGAGAAGGACGGAGTAGATTAGTAGATATTTGCCTTTTCCATCATCGTTATCGCTGATAGAATGTCACTTTGTCTAGGGCCTCAAATGTATGAACATATACGAGGCAAAAGGAGTATGTAAGGATCGTAGCAGGTGGCATTCTATAGTTTCTGCCTACCCCTATGGGGAGGACGCGTGAGTTTGTGTATATATGAAAGTAAGAATAAAAAAATCTCTCTTGAAATCGATAAATTGTTATGAAAATCGATTAGGTATTTATACTGGCCCTAGGCAGTAGGCATACATCAGACATACCTTTGCTACCCTTTTACGTATCTATTAAAACATTATCTAACATACACCCACATGAAACTCAATTAACCGATAACCATATTGTTTTTAACACAAAATAATATAATAATTAAATACCAAGATAAACCTACAAGAACATCAAAAGCAGTTAAATTATAATCTATTATTGTACCATAGACAATTAATTAATTCTAACAATGGCGCAGATTAGATGGCGGGAGAAGATAATATTATGGCGGGATTTAGTCGATTCGAGTAGGTTTTGTTGAATTATTAGGTTCTATGGGGGCTATCTTTATGATTTATATCGCTGATAAAATGATGTTATAGAATTAGAATCACAAAAATCATCAATACAACTCCATAGTAATCCAAAATCCTCAAATCAAATCGTGAAATAGTCATTCGACAGGATTACATACATTACTTAGAAAGTTGTATTGATGTTTTTTTTATTATTATAAGTCTTTATATAAATAGTTACGACCGCGAATCATATTTAGAGCAACATACAACCTGATACTGACCTGCAAATTGCAAAAAACGTAAGAAAATTTGAATTTCGCGGGTTACCCTGAAGCTTTTGCCAGCAAAAGGGTAGGACAGAGGAAGCCCTGTTTTAGATCATTAAGTTGTTATTGTGGGAAATAGTTTTAACTTACATAAGTATATTAAAATCAGGAGATACTAACATTTCGCTTTACTATTATCTTATCGGCAAAAATGTACTTAAATATTGAATGGACATCCTTACTAATATTATAAATGCGAAAGTAACTCTGTCTGTCTGTATGTCACGCTTTCACGCCAAAACTACTGAACCGATTTAAATGAAAGGTACACAGATAGTCTAGAGCCTGAGAAAGGACATAGGCTACTTTCTATCAACATACCACGCGGGCGAAGCCGCGGGCGGAAGCTAGTATTGCATTGCATTTATTTAAAACACATAATTATTGTGACTTGTCCAAACTATTGCATAATTATTTTAAATCAATTGCCCTTACATAAAAATCTCATTAACTTAAGCCCCCATCCCACAACTACATACATTAACTAAACTAAACATAAAAATGCTCGAACTAAGCTATATATAAAGGTATGCGCCCACGGGAGTATCGTATCCGCAATCTTGGGCGCTGCTTGCGTCTGACATTAAATAATTGTTGGCCGGGCGGATATCCGCGTTCGGAACGCATAGAGGCGGACGGATATTGTGTTACGATTGTTTTGTTGTTTTGAAATAGTGGATTATTGATTTATTTCTTGGATGTTAGGAAAAAGAGTGATTGGGATTCTTGTTGGCTGCACCAATTGGTTTTAGTGTATCTAAATTGCGTTACCAAAAGTTTCTACTATTATCTACTACTTACTGAAAAACTTTGGCAATTGCGCCGATTTAATCGTAACTATCTATCTGTCTAGCCTTTTCCCAACTATGTTGGGGTTGGCTTCCAGTCTAACCGATGTAGGTGCGGCGATTTAATCCTAAGTAATCCCTACTAATATTATAAATTCGAAAGTAGCTCTGTCTGTCTGTCTCTATGTTACCTTTTCACGCCTAAACAACTGAACGGATTTTCGATAAAATTTAGCAAGGAGATAGATGGCATCCCGGGGAAGGATATAGGCTACTTTTAATCGATATACCACGCGGGAGAAGCCGCGGGCGGAAGCTACTATAAATATAATTATCAAATCCTAGTCCTGCACGCGTAGCATAAAACGGTACAACACAAAATGACAGATTGTATTTGTTTATCTGTCATTTTGTCTATTGTTCCATCGACTAAACCCGTTTCTATGGCGGTCATGCTACGCATGCTGTGCCATTGATTGTATCGCATTTGGTTAGGATGCGAAAGCTTGTTTGTTTGTTACTCTTATACTCTAAAACAGCTGAACGGATTTAGATGAAACACACATGAGTAGACATTGGCACATGAGTAGACCATGACCTGGAATAGGACATAGGATACTTTTTATCCCAATATTCTAACGGGATCGAGACCTACGCGGGTGAAACCGCGGGGCGCACCTAATCCTTTATAAGGGTGAAATAATTCCTTAAGATCTGCTATAATTGCGCTATTACTTATATAAAATCATCATCTGCCTAGCCTTTTCCCAACTATATTGGGGTCGGCTTCCAGTCTAACCGGATGCAGCTGAATATCAGTATTTTACATAGACTGCCTATCTGACCTCCACAACCCAGTAACTGGGTAATACGATACCCCTTGGTTAGACTAGTTGTCAGACTTTCGGGCTTCTGACGACGTAACGACTGTCAAAGATCCACGAATGACAGCCGAGACCAACGGCTTAACGTGCTTTCCGAGGCACGGAGGAGTCTCAGTATGTAGGCTATTACTTATATAAAATATTGTCTATAATTAGGTACACACGGCTACACATCAAGCTATACATTTCCAGTTTATGCTGATCTCGCATTGTATAGGATTTCCGTACAATGCGAGGTCAGCTTATACTGGAAATGTATAGCTTGATGTGTAGCCGTGTGTACTAAACATTGAGCGTCGAAAACGTATTTTAATTAACCGACAAGTCACATAAGATATGAAATGAAACGAAGGGAACTACACGAAGAAACGTTTTGGCGTGGCGTAGCCAACCCACGAAAAGAAAGAAAGTAGGTACATTTATTTAGCACAGACTATAAAGCCGTATATTGACCGGTGTTACGGCGTGTAATGTAACGTGTTACAAAGCGAGCATTCGTGCAGTCAGTACGTGGAAACGAGCACAACCAGGCAAGCAAAGAGCGCATGTTACACGGAGTTTAGAACACGGCGTAACGTAACATGCTCGCTGCGAATGGTACATTACGCCCTGTAACGCCGGTCAGTACTTAAACGGCAGGCACACAACACAATGCACTCAACAGAATCACTTTTTGCAATATACACTTGAATATCAACCTTTAGTATGCAAACAACTCAACGTCAACTCTGCAGTAAAAACCAACATGTTCACAACATTTGTACAAAGTTTTAAATAATTGATGCCCAACTAAAATATCGATAACTAGCTTCCACCCGCGGCTTCGCCCGCGTGGTATGTCCGTAAAAAGTAGCCTATGTCCTTCCCCGGGATGCCATCTATCTCCTTGCGTTCAGTGGTTTAGGCGTGAAAAGGTAACATACAGACAGACAGGCAGACAGACAGACAGATAGTTACTTTCGAATTTATAATATAAGTATGGATTTCTAAGTATTCGGCACTTCAGTAGTCGAAAATCTCATAAAATATTCAGGCTGCCGGCTCTATTAGCTAACAGTCTATGGAGAGGGGGAAGCGTTGTTGAAATTTATTTAATGATGACCAACCGTCGGGATTTTTGTTAGATTATGAAGACATTTCGCAAGTGTTGGCATTTCGGAGTATTTTGACTGTACGTTTGCACTGGCGAAGTATTCACAATAAAACATGATTGAAATCTCTAGTTCCTGTCAAAAATTGTATGGAACATTGACAGATTATAGAGATGTCAACATGTTTTGTTGTGAATATTTGGCCAGTGCAAACGCACGGTTAGCTTACAGGTTATTTTTAAGCAAAAGGCTGGCTACCCCCATGGGAAGAAGGTATGAGTTTATATTTGTACTTACTTATGTCAATTAGTTTTGCCGACGGATATTGATCCGACGCGCGACAGAAAGTGTATTTTATCTGAATAGAAATATTCGCGGTTGGTCCTTGGTCCAAGGTTTAATGAAGGTATAGTACTTAAAATAGACTAAGTCAAACAGCCAGGTAGTCGGCTGGTGGTTGGCAGTTGTTACGGGTCTTCAGAAGCCAGAAAGTCTTGACAACATTTTTACCACGGCATGAGCTTTTCCGTGCCTCGGAAAGCACGTTAAGCCGTTGGTCCCGGCTGTCATTCGTGGACCTTTGACAGTCATTACGGGTCGACAGAAGCCCGAAAGTCTGACAACCAGCCTTACCAAGGGGTATCGTATTACCCAGATACTGAGTTGTGGAGGTCAGATAATAGGCAATCGCTCCATGTAAATACTACTGGTATTCAGCTGCATCCGATTAGACTGGAAGCCGACCCCAACATAGTTGCGAAAAGGCTAGGCAGAGTGATGGATCTTTTCCTATTTGGTTCATTCCAATTTGAGAGACTTAAATGACGGACGATTCAAAGAGAAAACTGAAATTGGTCCTCAATTTTACTGAGTTAGGATTACATTTCCTTGTGCTGTGAAGATTGATTGCCAAGAAAAGGTTGTTTAAGATAAAATAAAGGAAGAATTAAGTACTGCGATTGTCTCAAGGTTAAGATTAAGCATCTTCATCATATTCCTAAGGCACCTCTTGGTGAATTTATTTATTTATTTATAATTAGCTGCACCCCGCGGTTTCACCCGTGTAAGTCTCGACCCCGTGGAAATATCGGGACAAAAAGTATCCTATGTGTTAATCCAGGTTATAAACTATCTGTTCGCCAAATTTCATCCAAATCCATTCATCCGTTTTTGCGTGATTGAGTAACAAACATCCAAACACACAAACTTTCACATTTATAATATTAGTAGGATAAATACTGAATGACATTAAAACCTTACGCTGCTATCTAAATGCGTAATTTATTTTCGTAACCGATTAAGACTAATCTGTTTCATTTTGTCAGTTCAACAACATTCATTGCGCTATTTACGTTGTTGAGCAGATTTTTTTTTCAAACTTATGAAGCAATGGATTATAGTCGTTTGTTTCAAACCCATTCCAATTCTGATTGATCGAGTATTATGACATCATTGGCAAGACTCGTAGATGCGCAGACGTCATTTTCGCTTGTTTTTCTTACCAGTCATTTTCAAAAATAAATTATGGCCATAAATATGGAATTGGCTCTATCTATGTTTCTTATAAAATTGTTATCCATTTGTTATAGCTGTTGGTTCTCCTATAAATAAATAAATAACCATAGCATAATGAAATGCAATAAAAATTGTATCAATTTGTTTGTTGCACTACCTAAGTGTGCATGCGAAAAATTACTCGCAATACGCCAAAACCTCGCCAAGTTACGTGCCGGCGACTATACCTACCCAATTAGGGTGCTGGATGGATCATGAACATGTTTCTTATGTCAAATCTCAATGCAATAGGTAGATATTAGCAAACACATTGCGTAAACTTAAAATGAACATAATGAAAACGTTAGACATGAATTTCTACTACACCAATTTCAAGAATTGAGTACACTTTACTGAATCCCGAAAGGCAAAACCCCAAACTATATCTAAGCATAAACAAGATCAACTAAAATCGACCTACATAAGTATGCCGAAAATAAACAACTACCAGAACCGTATCTACAGCATTTCGTAAATAAATCAAACGTTTATTTGTAAATAACCAGCGAACCTTCTAAATTCAACTAAACCATTCGGATATTCGGATACACACCGCAATCTCTGTTCGCAAGTACCTCATAAAATTCAGATATCGTAAAAAAGGCCCGGTATGAGTATCCGAACGCGAGTAAAAAAATAATATAACCCACCAATAGCGGGGCTTTCACACTTTTATTCGATACAAATCGGCCAATAGAAGCGGGTTTTAAGACGTCGTTGTAGTAATATTGCCGTCTCGTTCTAACTTAGACGAGTTCTATATTGCTGTTTCGCGGGAATGGGTGTATTGTCTCAAGGAGCCAGACATTTGTGTGCTGAGAATTCCTCGCGGGTTGTATTTTTCAATCCTTTTATTTTCTTTTCGTGAAAATGGTTTTGATGTTAGCATGTTTTTTTTAATTATAAAAGGATACTATTAAAGATTACGATGTTTTTTTAGCTTTGATGTTTTGTGAATAATTGCGCGTCATTTTCGTTAACTTTTGCGGTTGTTTATGTAATTGGCAGTAGGCTAGACAGAAGTCAAATGAAATGTTTAATGTTAGTAAGTAACATACAGGGTGTCCGGTAAAAAATGGATAATCTTGAAATAGCAAAAATGGATAAGCTTGAAATACTTAGTAAAAAAAAAACCCTAGTACTAGGTAGTAGGTAGTTAGGTAGGTAGGTACCTAAGATTCTTAACTAACTTTTTTTTACCTTATTCTCACCATTCATTCTTCTTCACCACGACCACAAATGAATGAATTCCATCTGTTATTTCCGGCAGAGAAGCAGTAAATAATGTGACTAGAAATTCTCCATTAGGTACCTACTTACATATTAAAAAAACGAAGGTTTTTTACAAGTACGAGTATAAGTAGGTAATAACCAATAGTGTAATCTTTCTTTTTTCTGGTTTATTATAGCTTACTGCATTTATGTGCATAATCACTAATAAATGTAACTGCTACCAAGGGGTGGAGACCTGGTGTCCTGAAATACAGGCCTTTCGCCTAGCTTAGGCACCAGTCTCCCACAATATATTTAAAACTATTATATTATGTCCTATGATAATTTGAACATGTACTTTTACAATGTGGTGAGAAATAAATAAACTAATAAAATAAATAAACCTTTAAGAGTAATGATTACCTTTAGTTACCATAAAACAAAATAAATTCATGTTATATCTATAAAAATAAAATACAATATAATAACAGCAGAAAGAGTTGAAGTAAATTGCATGCCACGAACAGTCGCTCAGTTGAATGGTATTACTGAACGAACGATATTACTGAACGAATGGCTGAAGGGGATGTATTAAAAAGAGAGAGATTGATATGATGTGGTTTTATATTGCTTTATATGTTTTTGAAATAGGTAATGTAATATCGACTTTGGTTGTAAATAAAACAGGTTAACAGGTTGCTAATAAGACGGTCAGATAGGGAAAAGTAAGCAAGTGAGGGGGGGTGAAGGGCTCGTGGCTAAGTAATAACAGCCGCACGGGTCGATCCTTCAGGTTAAGCTACGCTTGCCGGGGTTGGTCCGTGGATGGGCGACCATATGGAATCTTTAAGGACGCTTTCCAAAAAACACATTTTGGCATTATAACGTTTTCTGTTATCTCACTTCTAAACACACACACACTTTCTATCATACCAATTGATAAGAACCAATGTAAAAAAAATCACCCCTTTTCACCCCCACGAAAACATCAGTATCAAAAAATCAAGATTGAATAAACAAAGGAGAGCTCAATTTTTAATACTTAGTTGAATCAACCCGACTCAACCGCACCCGAGGGGGTGAAACCGTTTAAATGAATAGCCGAGGGGATGTGTTCAGATAATTGCTGGCGTTTATCGAATTAGGGGGTGAAGGTGAGCTGTCTTAGTTATTTGGGGGATGTCTTGATGTGTAGGTGGTTGGGAAATTATTTGATGGGATTATCTAGTTTTGGTTGGTTTACCGTCTTAACTATCAAAGCCCAGAAAAGAAAAAGAAAAATAAACGATTTTTTACACAATCTTTACTTTCATTGTAAGTCCCATGAAATTGTAAAAACACATGAGTAAAAATCTTGGTACCGCTAAAACAAATAGGTAGGTAAGTGTATCACCCAAAACTCAAACTCAAAAAAATTATTTCAACTAAACTTTTGTAATTGTCAAGGAGTTTTCTAAAAATCAATAAAATAAAAATGCTAAAGTCAAAGTCAAACCATTTCAAAACCTAACAAGTGTTGGGCTTTCTACAACTTACTGATTATTTAAAGATAAATTGCAAAGAAGATCAGATAGGCTTCGTCAAGCGTCTTTTTACTCTACGGGTAACACCAATGAGGACCAGGAGGATACCCCACTGTAATACAGTATCAACTAATACAGGGGCACACATATTATAAGACTACAGGGGGTATTATGATTGTTACTGGCGGCCTTATAATATATTGTAATGTCAACAGTATACATAAGGCAATAAATTGTGAAGAAGAAATAAATCTAACTAATATTATAAGTATGGAATCCATCCATACTTACAGACTTTCGCGTTTCACGAAAGTTTGGTGTTTGTTACTCTTTCACGTAAAAATTACTGAATGGATTTGGATGAAATTGGCAAACAGATAGTTTATAACCTGGATTAACACATAGGATACTTTTTATCCCGATATTCCCATGGGGTCGAGACTTACGCGGGTGAAACCGCGGGGCGCAGCTAGTAAATAAATATTTTTTTACACCTGTTATAAATACATTGCAAGATGTTGAGTGAGGGCGCAGTATTATTATTATCTGCCTAGCCTTTTCTAAATTATGCTGGTGTCAGCTTCCAGTCTAAACGGCGACTGCCTTTCTGATCTCAACAACCCAGTTACTGGGTAACACGATACTCCTTGGTAAGATTGGATATTATCGTATTAAATGCTATGCTATGTAATGTATCGTATTGAAAGTAGGCCATCACAACCCACAAATTATCCTAAAGTTCATGATTTAATCCCGTAGACTAATTTGACAGGTGCAAATGTCAAACTCCAAATAAAAAAACCAACAATATCATCTCAAAAATCAATCTGCCTAGCCTTTTCCCAACTCTGTTGGGGTCGGCTTACAGTCTAACCTATCTGACTTCCACAACCCAGTGACTGGGTAATACGATACCCCTTGGTAAGACTGGTTGTCACACTGTCAGGCTTCTGACGACTCGTAACGACTGTCAAAGATCTACGAATGACAGCCAGGACCAGCGGCTTAACGAGACACGGAGGAGTCTCGGTATGTAAAGATGGTCACCCATCTACGGACCAACCCCGGCAAGTGTAACTTAACCTGATGGATCAACCCGTGCGGCAGTTATTAATTAGCCACGAGCTCCATCCATTAACAACAATCATTTGAAATGTCAAATTAATCAACGGGATTAAAAAACGAACTATGCAATCAAATAAAAATTATAGTTTACACCAATATATTTAAACAACCTATCAAAAAGGCAAACTCACAACTCCGCACAGCCTAACCAAAAAGTCTCAATTCAATACTAAAATTCAAATACACCCCCGTAATTGTTTTAAACGGTTCCTACAGGGGGCGGAGTTGGACGGCTGCGTATGACAGCCCCCACTTCGTACCCTTAGGGGTAACAATTTTTTGTAACACCCTGTGTTGAGCTCCCCTCTAGGGGGAACGGCGGAGTATTGTATCTTTACGTTAAAACTCCTTGGTCGGTATGTTTTGATTTTTGAATTATAGGATTATAATGGGATTGGATCAGGAATGTTGTTATTATAAAAAAATATGGTTTAGGAAATGGCATAGATCTGCTCAAAAGCATAAATAAAATCTGCTCAAAAGCGCAAATAACGCAATGAATGTTGTTGAACTGACAAAATGAAACAGATTAATCTTAATCGTTTACGAAAATGTGGGCGGCTGAATCTCACGATCCTGTTAAAAATGAATAAAAATCTTCTCCACAACTAACCTGACTATCCTTCAGTCCCAGTTTCTCCGCCAGCTTCTTCCTATCAGGCTTGGAGATATACTTCTGTACCTGGAACCTCTTCTCGAGACCTTTGCGTTGAAGGTCTGAGAATACAGCGCGACGCATCATGCCGCGACGTGGTTTCCCTGTGAAGAAGAGTTCTTTTGAAGGAATATTTACTGCCTGGTTTTTGGAAAGCCTATTTTAATGAATCTGTATAAACAAATGTCAAGTTTTAGGCTAAGCATAGGCTGAGACGCAGGTGACATAGGTCCACGCAGCGCAGGGCAGTGTAGATTTTGTAATGCATGGACTTTGACAGCTGTGGCGTAGAGCTGCGGTGCTGGTTGAAGAGCCGGCACAGATTTCTGCGCGACGCATGCTGCGCTGTGCCGTGTTACCTGCGTCCTAAAAACAAGTGACGACACGGCACGCAATCATAGAACAAAAAATTTCAACCGTATACTCTATGGTTGGAAGAATGGAACATGACAGGTCTCCTCGACCCCTTCTGTCATTCTTCACCTCTCATACGACCATAAGCAATTTACAAATGTCACTGTCTTTAGCGGTTTTCGGAAGTTTAGACTTTTTCGCCATTGGCGCCATTACAGTACGTATTACCTCTAAGTACCTAGTCTGTGAGTGACGACTAGCTGTCAGTACTTTCATGCATTAAAAAACCTGTCGGCCCTGCACTGCGTAGACCTGCGTCACCAGCGTGTCAGCATAATGCTTAGCCTTATTCTTGGTTGTCAATACTAACCTCTGGAACTGTGTGCCCATGGGAAGCCTCCTGGTAACGGAAATACTTGTGTATGTGCTTGGGCTGGTCGAACTGTAACAAGACAACGATATTACACACAACATATTTTGATTAGTTTCAAGTTAAAATAAAAATATCAAGATTCAAGTTAAAAAACCGGTCAAGAGCGAGTCGGACTCGCGCACGAAGGGTTCCGTACCATTATCTATGAAAACGGCAAAAAAATCACGTTTGTGTATCGGAGGGGATATTTATTTTATTCTGTTTTTTAGTATTTTTTGTTATAGCTGCAATAGAAATACATCATCTGTGAAAATTTCAACTGTCTAACTATCACGGTTCATGAGATACAGCCTGGTGACAGACGGACGGACGCTAAAAAAGAGTTAAAATCTTTATAAAGCTGCTTTTCCACCAAAGATGTGCTATGCTACGTTGCAATGGATGCGTTCAATCTAAAAGTTAACATTTTTGTTATGGCGACAGACTTAGATAAGATTGTGGTAGCTAGCCAGGCGGACTTACCACCAACCAAACAGAGCCGAAAATTTTGCAGCCACTGGGAATCGAACCCGGGACCGGGTTGATTAAAGTTAAAACGTTTAAATGTCCTTGTACCTACGATAAAAGAGCTTTGCGATATAAAGTCAAAGTCAAAGTCAAATAATTTATTTCAAATAGGCACATATATGGCACTTTTGAACGTCAAACAAAGAAATAGAATTGATTCTAGTTGCCCCTTCCAAAAGGTAGTTTTCGTATGGAGAAGAATGGGCAAGAAACTCCACCGTTAATGTTTTACAATATTTTGTATACATTCATTATATAATTATATGTGAAGACGATGCACCTACAATAAGATTACTGTACCACAAAAGGTAAAAAGAATTATAAATGGAGCAATAATGAATAAATTAATTACCAGATACATGGTGCTCACATATTTACAAAGATTGTAAAAGTATACGATATTACAATAGTCCTAACATTGTTACAAGTAGTACTAATACTAATAAAAAATGTAGGTAGGAAGTATCTGCCTGTCGCGCCCGCGATATCGCGCCAGATGCAAGCACAATAATTTATGAACTAGTTACACTGCATGATAAACTTCATATTATTCTTAACAGCTGTTATCGTAACCATAACGCCAATCAATATTTTTTTTATGCCGCCAAAAATCAATAACACTTTTTTCAACAAACAGCATAAATGGCAAAGGTACAAACGCATTCAGCCTAATACGTGCAAAAAAGGCGTGTATGCATTGTAAGACTTTTTGCACAATCGATCTTGTTTGTTGAAAGGCTCACAATAGATTATGGAAAATAATATTACTTGCTCCAGGTTTTTGCTCACGTTACGTATTGATCTAATTTGAGGGATTGAGCTTATTAACGTATATTTGATGAGTGAATGATTGAATGAAAGATAAGAAAGAAAAAAGAATAACAATTATTTGGACACAGTTCGTGAAACACAAAATACAAATGAAAGAATGAAATACAATTGTTTTTACAACAATAGTGTGTGTCTCACGGCTGCGCTAAAATGGTTCATTTAAGCATTAACACCAGACAGAAACTGTCTGACGCTGGTTTTCTAATGAACCTATGGAGTACTGACGGGAAGTAGGTACAAACAGTTTCAACATACGTAATCCTTATCCTTACAATATTATAAACCTAAGTCCTCCGTCGCGTCTGTCTGTTGTCCTGTTCGCGATAAACTCAAAAACTACTGCACCGATTTTCATGCTGTTTTCACCTATGGATAGATTGGTTCTCGAGGAAGGTTTAAGATCCTCGTAGGCTAAGCCGCGGGCATCAGCTAGTAAATAATAAAAGACAGCAGGCATTATTGTGTCAGTCGCACGGACTTCATAGTGAACTAACGTGTCAGTCGTGTTTGGAATGTCATGCCAATAGGTACCTATAGGTCTCGATTACCTTCGGATGGTCATCGTCTCTTTCACACCTCTACCTACCCCATTAGGATAGACAAATATTAATTTTTAAATATGGACTCTCTTCAAAACCTATAGATACCTAGATAAAATAATATTATTCTGTAACTAAAACATTTTTGCTGGATTAAGTATAGAAAAATATTCCCAAAAAATTGCTTGAATATTATAAGCTATTTATGACCAAAGAACTGAAATTAATAAAAACCACATAAAATAAAT
This sequence comes from Lithophane semibrunnea, assembly GCA_947363905.1. NCBI lineage: Eukaryota > Metazoa > Arthropoda > Insecta > Lepidoptera > Noctuidae > Lithophane > Lithophane semibrunnea. Next base: position 2,756,691 of record OX376213.1, on the reverse strand, counting down.
TCAATATTAATTTTTCTACTATTACTTTGGGCCACCCTATAAAAAGCCGTGTTTATCTAATAGATTACTTTAACAATAGGTTTGTTTTTATTTCTGTCCGTCAAATTGGGCGTGTCAGGCTTATTATCCGACGAAATGTTACCATTACAAAAATCTGTTGACATAACCAACAATAGTTGTCTATACTGGGAGGTCTGCTACAAAAAGTTTCAATTCATTGTCTATGGTCGATACAAAAAAAAGATTTAAGTGAATGTTTTATTATCTGTGGTTTTGAAAAAATGGCGTCGTTTGTTTGCAATAAAATAAAAAGAGATTCTCACATACTTACAAATTACCGTTTTTGTTGTGGATTATTTGTAACTACTTGATAAAATTTCGTATTTTTTAGAGATAGATGCTCAGTTTAGCACATTACATTGCCACATTGTGCTCTTCGGAGACAAAACGCGACCTTTTCTCAAAAGTTGTGGGAGTTTTTTAGATTACTGGGTCTACTTTTCACAAATTGTAAAGTTTTAGCCGTCAAAGTAAACTAAAAACAACGTTAGTTCTCTAAGTAGTCTGTGCTAAAAACATTTATTTCAATTATACCATTTACAGGCACTTTTGAATTGTCAAGGAGTCGGTCAGTCAGAAATATAAAGCTAGTGAAGCGCCTGTTTTTGAAAGACGTGTTTATTGTATGTTGGCGCTGATTAATTTGACAGGACTAAAAACTAAAATTTATCTTCTGTCCTTTTCTTAATTAAATAGAAAGAAAAAGATTCACTGAACTTAAATTTAGTTTAGTTTGTGAACAACAGAATCGGCACCATTTTGGGACTTACCTAAGTATGGATGATGGCAGTGCGCTAGAAGATGTTGTAAGTGTTGATGCTGTACTGGTATCGGTCTGCTGGCAATAGGCTTGGCAATAGGCCATGGACTGCCCATTATCGGCTGCCGGTATTCTGTAATGGAAGATATTTTATTATGAACAGGTTCAGTTATTATGCAAAGTTTCATGATCCAATTTGAAGTATTTTTTGAATAGCAGCCATTTATAGTTCGTAGTGAGAAAATTGTATGTACTTAATCGCGTTTTCGCTAAACATAGGACTTAGCATCAATCCTCAACTTTAACATATTTTTCAAAATTAATGCTGCAGTATTTTCGGCATAACGGAGGCTCATGCTAAGCAATTTCAGGTATGGTGGGCCCTTAAAATTAAATGCTCAAAGGGATGAGAGGAGTACAACTATACTGTTTAAAAAAAATACTACCATGAGAAGAAGAATATCGCTGAAAAATATTAACCAATCAGATTATGAGTTGATTCTAAAAGTTGGCAACGTCGCAAATACCTAACTGTCAAATATTTACCTATTTAATTACTTATTTTGGCAATTATTACTGATCTGTGGGAGACCACTGACACGTTAGTAAATTAGTAGACTTGGCTGCCCCTGGTTGTATGTTGATCTAAATATGATTCGCGCCGGTCGTAACAAATAAATATTAGACATAAATTTAAAAAAAAATCATCAATACAACACACAATCAATACAACTCTCTAAGTAACTATTTCACGAAATGAGGATTATGCTATTGAGGATTATGCTAACTACTATGGAGTTGTAGGAGCTCGTGGCTAAGTAATAACAGCCGCACGGGTCGATCCATCAGGTTAAGCTACGCTTGCCGCGTAAGCTACGCTTGGGAAAAGCAACCAATACTAAGGTCCGTATTACAGAAGGAAACTCAAGTATTGATCTCTGTTTAAAACTAGTTTTAAGTCCGCTTTTAATTTTAGAACGTTGCTCAAGCATAGTTTCATTGATCTTAGTTCAACTGAGTTTGGCTTTATTTTACATCGCTACTCAGTTCCTCAATCGAACCCAAGCAGTGATCAAATCTGTAATCACCCAAGTGTGGTCGAGACCGCGCTTGAGCATAGATTGTCATGTCAAATTGTCAATATTTCTTCTGTTCCAATAGTGCAACGTCGAGTTCTGTTGATATTTTTTTAAATTAGGTACCTACTATCAAAATCATAATCGATATATTTGAAGAGGTAGATAATTATAATAACTTATTTAACGATAATTCTAGTATAAGGTTGAACTTTTTCCAAAGTACTAAATTTTTTCTTCCGTCCTTGTATTTTAAAAGTGTTTAACCGATCGATTCCCAATGTGATGAGATGTGGATGAATGTGGGGATGATCCGTGAATTAAATCAGCTAAACAAATAATTAAAACAGACAAACAACAAACTAATGTTTTTCACACTGATGTTTTGACTTTTGACATACTGACATTTTAAATAGCTTATCTATTTAAGGCCACAAATACAAGTCTTTTAAGCTTGACAATTTTGCTTACAAAATTACTATACTTCACTTCAAAGAGCTTTACTTCAATAAATGGGGCATTTTACTTTTCAGGAATGAAATAATAACGCTGATTTCCTAAATAACTGGGCTTCTATGGTGTATTTTAATATTTCTAATTCAGTGAAGATCGGATCAAAGTCGGTTATTATAATAAATCGTAAACGAAAACAGGCTGATGCATAGACAATACACATCTCTGCTTGAGGCTCGATTTGAGTCTCGATTCAGTTGAGTATAGATTGATTACCGTTCTGGAATAAGACCGATGCTCAAGTACTGATTCTATACTCAAACAGTGATCAACTGATTGCAGATCAAACTGGACTTGAGGAACTTTCTGTAATACGGACCTAAGATCCACCCCCGCAACGGATAATGTCTGGCCCTGAGCTTTGTTAATGGTCATGGCGTAACACAGGCTGACGGGGAATTGCACACGCTTAAAACTAAACGGGAAATTATTGGGAATGAGAGGAATTCTTGGAATAAAAACAACATCACCGGCGCCGCAACCTGTTAAGATTTCGGCTTCGATGACGTTTTGTTGGTGATTGGTGACTATGAGCCGAGTGCCGTTGCAAAGTTTGGGAGGACTTAAATTTCTGAGAAGAATTATTGGCACTCCGACTTTTAAACAAATTTTTTTTGTGCTGAAGGACCGGGTGTGTTAAGGGATTCTAAGAACTCTACTGGATAGTGTGTGGCATCTTCTTCTTCGGGAACCGTATTTATCGATGTATATTGTTGACTTTCCCCAGAAACATGTGCCAATGTTTGTGTATTTATTGCTGTCCGATAGTCGAACAAATCAAATCAACCATAAGGCCTCTGCCTCGAATCTTGCGGGCGGCGGCGGCGGCGCGGGCGCAGCAGGATCTTATGCGTAAAATCAAATGGACCGGTTCTCGAAAACAGCGGCGCGGCAGCGGCGAGGCGGCGGGCAGCAAGCGGTGCAGTCCATTCAAGCGGTGACCGCCCGCGCGTCTGCATTGCAGTGCATTGCCCACATTGCCAGTGCATTGTCTGCATTGCCCACAATAAATTGAGCGTTAGGAATAAATTTGAATCAAAAAGATGTTGCCGCCATTGTTCAGACATTTCTTTCGCGAATAAAAACAAATATCTCGACGACAAAATCGTGAACACAACACTACGCGGCTATAGTGACGCGCGATCTGCCCGCTAGTTTTGAGAACGGGTCTTTGATGCCCGCCCCGCTTCCGCGCCGCCGCCGCCGCCGCCCCGCTGCCCGCAAGATTCGAGGCCGAGGCCTTACACACGCCAACAACGATCGAATCGAATGAGCGGTGGTCACGAATCATACGAACAAATTACGAAGTATAGTACAGTTCGATTCAAACTTAATGGCGGCTCGGAACATGAGGCGAGTCGCTGCGCAGTAACAATTTCATCTGACAGCGGGGGTGAGGGGTGGGGTACTGCGCAGCTAAAAGTTAACTTCCGAGCCGCCATCCGCCCCGCTGCCCGCAAGATTCGAAGCCGAGGCCTTACACACGCCAACAACGATCGAATCGAATGAGCGGTGGTCACGAATCATACGAACAAATTACGAAGGATAGTACAGTTCGATTCAAACTTAATGGCGGCTCGGAACATGAGGCGAGTCGCTGCGCAGTAACAATTTCATGTGACAGCGGAGGTGAGAAAAGCTAACTTCCGAGCCGCCATTAAGTTTGAATCGATCTGTAACGACTCGTTTCTTGACTTCTTAATTTGAACCTAATGAACGAAACCAACCAAAATACCAAATCAAAACCAATCAGATCATAGGAGTGAGGCGTATTTATCGTCACAGATAGAAATCACAGATATTATAAAATAGCAGATAGCAATTGCTCCTAACGATAAAAAATATCTGTTACTTAAAATCACAGATCCTCAAGACTGTTACTGTTAAAACTTCGGATACGATTTTCGACTTTAACGAAAAGAAATAAAGAAGATATTCAATTGAGTCAATACGTATTTATCGTCTGTACAAAAATCACAGGCTGTGATTTTATAACAGATAGATACGATTTTCGACTTTAAATCAAAAGAAATAAAGATGATATTCGATTGAGATACGTATTTATCAAAAATCACAGGCTGTTCGGTATGGGCGTTATTTCACGTCACTAGTTACAATAACTGGCTACCTGGCATGTAACCGAATCACTAGTTTCGAGTCCACACACAAACACGTGATTTTTGTAACTAGTTACATTGCAATGCAGTGATCGAATGAAAAGCGAGAAACGAAACAAAAGTACGTTGCGAGCGCATGTCGTTTCTTTAGCCTGAATAAAGTATGAAGGGAAGTTTATTTGTATTACGTTAATCATGTAACTACTTGTAGCTACAAAACTTATTTGTTCAAAAAACTTAAAGCTAAGCGTATTACTTAAGTAACCATTTATATTTTCGTTTCACAAATAACTGTAATAATTCGATATAATCATGTTGGATCACCGAATAGAATTTGAAAAATAACTAGTTACTAAAATCACTAGTTTTCAAAACAGGTGACGCGTTCCAAGTCACTTGTTACGTTACGTTTCGCGAAAATCACGTAACGACCCATACCTACAGGCTGTGATTTAATAACAGATATTTGGATCTGTTATTTTTTGTCACAGTCACAGTGATCACAGATATCGTGTTTCACCTGTTACAACCCATCTCTATTCTCTAAGATCAAAACTTTCAACGAATCAACGAATGACAACCCAACCAACAATTTATTATTTATTTATTATTATTTTATATATTACATATCTCGGGACCATGGGGTCCCGGTCTTTTGGAAGGCGTACGAGGGGCCGAAGCCAACTCGCAGAGGCCCCTTAGACAGTTTCTCAAGGAATGAGGCACCAACCGACGATTATCCCTGTACGCACTATGCAAGTGCATCCAAGGACAATCCCCGGTTGGTGTAGGACTATTGCAGAACATGGAAACAAAACATATTGGGTTATGGGTTTGGGTGGTTTAGTGGATTTGTTACCTATAACTATTGAAGGACTATGTCCCCTGCCTGATCAATGTTATGGTATACACGGATTAAACGGCAGGGGGTGACTTGCACACTCAATAATGGGCCCCCGAACACGGTCGCTAGCACAAAGTGACGAAGCGACAAGGGGGCAACACTTCCTGAGGTGCTTGAGGAGTGGAGAGGTATTCCAAGGCTTTCAGAACAATCCCAGAGCCCGGAAGATGGTCAAGATCCCTACGAGCACTTACTGGAATACTTCCTTCCTCCGAGCACATTTGCTCTTGCGAGTCTCCACTCAAGCCGGCCAATCAAGGCAAGAATGAGGTGGGAGCTCTGTTCCTCGTCATTGCTCACTCCAGCCGGCCAATAAAGGCAAGCCAGAGGTGAGGAACAAGACTTCTCCCGGGAGGTAGGGTCCGTGGGGTCGCTACTGCCCAACAGCTCGCCACAAGCTGCCCTGCGGGTTTTTGTATCTCTCTTGGTCTGGCTCCTCATCCTAGACCCGTTCCGGCAAAGTAAACTCTACCGGCACAGACCTAGAGTTCGGAGCGCGCAAGCCCCACCACGACGTCAACGTAGAGATACGGCGGTGGGGCGTAGAGATACGGCGGTGGGGCGTAGAGATACGGCGGTGGGGTTATTATTATTATTATTATATTATCGACACTAAAGAAGTCAAAAACAAAGATACCTACACTAAAAATTATTTGGAATATCTGGGCGAAATTCATTCTTCGACGGAGACACTTAACACCGCGATTCAGAAAATGACATTAAACGAACAACGCCATCTATCGAGCACGAAATGATACTGTCAAAATATATGGGAAACCGTTCGAACACTCTGTAAGCTAAATAAACTATGTAGAAAAGTGAAAAATTAAAGAATAAATACCTATATTTTTTAAGAAATTAACATTTGTCACTATTCTTTCATGATTATCAAGATTTGAAAGATAGGTAGCGCCACCTATCGCACTAATACTAAACTAATAAATAAACAACGCATCTGGAAAATTTTAATTAATCTAACTTTAGAGTTATATTCTATACACAATGTATCGCGTTAAGTTTCCGCGCAAAGAAAAATGACGGTCATATAACAACACACGATCTCACAAACCTAGTAATTAAGAAGTAAGTATCATTTCGCGTCAATAGATGTCGTTACGTGTATTACGTAATGAAAATTCCTTCTTGAACACTTTAAATTCTTATATCTTTTGATATTTTGAAGCGATTGAGATGAAACAAAAACTAATTGAAACATCGAGTTACACACAATATTTGAGTATAAAAGTTAACCATATTGATTTCGTACTTTTTACGTGATAGTGGAACAATCAAACTAAAGAACATACAAACAGACAGACAGACAAACAGACAAACAGACAAAAATTCCAAAAATGGTAGAAATGGAATCTGTTGGTTATTCTTGGACAACCCACCAATTTTTTTTTTTTTTTTTTCATTGTACAGAAACGTCTTGTCTACAGATTTATTATATGTATAGACAAAGTCCTCCGCCGGGTCTCCCTGTTGTCCTGTTCGCGATAAACTCAAAAACTTCTGAACCGATTTTCATGCTGTTTTCACCAATGGATAGAGTGGTTCTCGAGGAAGGTTTTAGTATATAATAACCGACATCCACGCGGGCATCAGCTCGTTTCGTATATTTAAAGAACTACCGTGTAATATCAGAATATCCGTGATGCATTGTGTAACCTCGCCAATACAGGTACCAAAATGACAGACATATTCATCACAGCGTGACGTTCATAATACACGTAATTGAGTTTCACGTGGGTCAACATACAAGCCTAGCTTGTCTCAATGTTACAGTGTGAATCTCTAGGCTCTAGCCGGCCGGCCAATTTCCATAGATGAGGGAACGTTGCCAATCAATTCAATGGTACGCTTTGCTAAACTAAAATCATTTGTATTTAGTCGTACCTCTAATTTTCCATTTTGATTTTCAAAAAAATATTAATGAGCACTCTAATTTAATAAATGCGTTTCTTTTTGTGAACCTCTAATAGTCCCTATTTTGTGGTCAAAAAAATACTAAACATACAAGTAACTGCGACCATCTTGGATGTAGCTTTCGCTTCGCTCGCTCGGCTCGCGCTCAGGGGGTCACAGTTCTAACCTAACCTAACCAGTTTGATTGGGGTATCCTACCTAGTAGTTACTCCGAACAACTATGAGAAAATGCCAAATACTTTAAGAGAGGCTCAATAATTTAAAAAAAGTGTGCATCATTACAAGCCCAAAAGGTTTAAAAAGTTAAAGATTCAATCAAGGGTATTTAGAAGATTTAATATTTAAAAGAAAGAAAGAAAATACATTTATTTAGCACAGATTATAAGGCACACCAAAAATTATTCCACAACTAAAATGATTACACAACTAAAATTCGCACCCTTGACTTTTTGTATATTCTTGGTAGTTTTGTTATGTGTATATTTATATATGTATATTTTAAATATAGAACCCATAGATCTCGACGTTGTATCTTGTCGAAAAACCGTGGCAAGCAGGGGCGGGTCGCTAGTTCTATAATAAACTAGATGACCCGGTGAACTTCGTACCTACTAGACTCGCGACAATCTAAGAAGTCCGTTTTGACAGCCATAAAAATCCTTCGTGTAGCGATGAAAAAAAAAATTCGTTTCTTATATACTGATTCTCGAGACATATCGATTAAACATACTTAGAGAGTTTGTAATCGACGACTTATCTACATTAAAACTGATTCTCAAGGCATAACGTTCTATTACAAGTACGAGAACGAAACGTCAAAACGGACTTCTTAGATTGTCGCGAGTGTAAGTGAAAAAAAAATCGTTTTTTTCGACTGCAAAATAAGAATTCAAATCAGTTGTTTAATGCACGGCAATTGATTTAAACGGGTTGTTGTAAATTTGCCACAAAATAAATTCGCCACGGAAAAAAAGTATGTGTTTTGCCACAGCTCTATATTCATGAAGTAAATTCGTCACATATTCAAAATCAAAATCAAAAGTCATTTATTCAAACTAGGCTGAGAATCAGCACTTTTCGAACGTCAAAATTACATAAGACAGTCCCCCAAAACGCCCACCCTTCATTGATTATATTGATTTCCGCAAAGTCAACAGAAAAATCAAACAATAAGTATGGCCTATGGTTATACATAGATATTTAAGTAACAAAAGAAAATCTACATAGGTACATTCCACAATCGAATAATAAATAAATTAATCTATCAAAGACACGCGGATCGATATAAAATAATCAAAATTGAACAGCTCACTAATAGGATAACGACGTGATTACTATACAATGCTAGCTGGGAAGGATGGGGGTGGTGCAAGTTGGGAACTGGCAGCGTCAAAAAATAAAATAAAATAAAATTCATTTAAATACAAAAACAATACACAATTTTATAAGGGTCAATTTTGAATTAAATAAGTGCTTGAGCAGTGGTGGCCCAGTGGTAACGGCCGCAATTTACGAGTTGTAGGATGTAGGTTCGAACCCAGACAGGCGCTTTACTTTGTGTAAATAATTTCATCACCACTGCTCTTAAAACGGTGAAGGAAAACATCGTGAGGAAACCGGCATGTCTTAGAACCAAAAATTCGAAGACATGTGATATCTACCAACCCGCACTGGGCCCGCGTGGTTGATTACGGCCCACTTTCTGTCTCAAAGAGGAGGCCTGTGTCCCAGCAGTGGGAACATTATAGGCTGATTATGTTATTATGTATGTAAGTGATTGAGCGATTAATAAATAAACAAAATTAATTAAACATGTATTTTATGTAATGTATGGTAACAATATTTTTGATTTGCCTAGGCCATTAAGTCCGCTTCTGTAAGTACATTTGTGTGCTTAAAGTAATAAATAAATCATATTTTTTATTTAAAAGCATGTCCGTGGAGTTTCTTGCTCGTTCTTCGTCATAAGAACCTTTATATGACATTTCAAGTGATTGTTGTTGATTTTTTCAATTTGGAGTTTAACATTTTCACCTGTCAAATTAGTCTACAAGATTAAAAAACAGACTTCTGACTGACTCCTTGACAATTCGAACAATTCGAAAACTTGAATTTTACGTGCTTAGTTCTACATAATATACTTCTTCCCTAAAAGGCAAATATGACACAAATATTTCTGCCGGTTCTACGTTTGTAACCAATTTAAGTCTTAACTTATAAGTTTACTCTAAAATATCCTTCACCTTAAAATTAATTATTAAACTCACACACACCATTACACGCAATTTTGAAATCCACAACTACTTAACTGGCCAAATCTTGGATGAACAAAAAAGGCACTGCACAGTGTACACAAAATATCCTTACATCTTCATCAATCAATTCGATAATTGATTTAATGAAGTAAACATAACGTTTCAGAATTATTGATAAATTAACATTGTTAAAATAATAATATAAGTATATAAGTATACAAACGTCGGGACAGATCCACAATGCATCAAAAAATTCAAATACGACTGATAGGTAGTTACAGAGATTAGAGCGACAAAAAAAACAGCTTTATTATTATTACTAACTTATTCCCGTGACTTCATCCGCATAAAATTTCTTGTTCCTCCGACCCACCGCATCACATCGCCGGCTAGTTCGTTTTCCACCTCTGATTTTTTGTATTCATGTGCGTAATTGTAACGTTATCACTTGCTTAAAAACGGTGAAGGAAAACATCGTGAGGAAACAGAGGCCCATTGGTGGCATAAAAACTCTCGACACCAGGTTATAGTCAATTATCACACGAAAAAGAAAGTCAAAGTTAAATAATTTATTTCAATTTCCTAGAACCTACATAAAAGGCACTTTTGAATGTCAAAAACAAGGAAATAGAACTGATTCTAGTCGCCCCTTCCAAAAGGTAGTTTTCGTATGGAGAAGAATGGGCAAGAAACTCCACCGTTACTCTTTTAAAAATGTTTTACAATATTTTCTATACATCAATTATTTAATTACGACGATGCACCTAGAATAAGATTACTGTATCACAATAGGTAAAGAAAAGCTCTATTATATTAGTATAGATACAATCCGCCCCTCCCGCTACTTGTACCACACGCACCCCGATTTCTTACCGCCCAGTACTGTCAAAGACACGCTGCCATTATATATTGTGGAGCCTTTGTGACGTCATTAATCATCGCGATCCCTTGCTTTAGATTTAAACTATTATGTGCTGTTATGGGTTGTTGGAGTACTTTAATATGGATAAATTAGGGACTTAGTACTTACATTTAAATACTAGTTTATCTCTACATATTATAAATTAAAGTCGCTTTTCGTGTTTTTATGTAGGTATGTCCGCGTTGTTCTTCTAAACCACGCAACAGATCTTGATAAGGTTTTCACCATCGTTTAGAGAATTTATTCCAACGAATAATATGACATAACTGTGGAGACGAAACGAGTTGTGTAGACCGTAATAAGAGGCGCCAGGGCACTGAGGAAGTACACACGGCTACACATCAAGCTATACATTTCCAGCTTAAGCTGACCTCGCATGTAAGGAAATTCTATACAATGCGAGATCAGTATAAACTGGAAATGTATAGCTTGATGTGTAGCCGTGTGTACAACGTGTGGATGAATTCAATACTAGCAACCTACGATTTTGTCAGTTCCAAGCGCACAGATAAAAAATCAAGTTACATTTAGGTAGGTATTATAATTTTTTCACTTTTTTATTTGTATTCTGTGTTTCGCGTTCTATATCCAAATAAATGTTATTCTTTCTTTTTTCTTTGTTTTATTTAATAAAACATAACGCGGGTAATAATGGGTTTGCCGCCATTATTAGAAAAAGATGTGCATCCCTGAGGTCCTAGACAAAGTGACATTCTATCAGCGATAACGATACACACGACATAAGCTATCGAAAAGCTTATGTCAATCCTGTTGAAAGTCGTTGTAGAAATACGAAACGCTTTCGAAGCGATTGTCACTTGTCTAGGGCCGCAGATGTTACGTGTTCGCGGCAGCACCAACATTATTCTCAGTGTGTTCGCAGATCGGTTGGATTCCCCGATGTTGTGGAGGTGGACGCAGCTCCACGCCGAATTTTAATTGTATGTTAATCTGTCCTACTAACGTCGATCGTGATCGTGAGGAGCTCGTGGCTAAGTAATAACAGCCGCACGGGTCGATCCATCAGGTTAAGCTACGCTTGCCGGGGTTGGTCCGTGGATGGATGACTATCTTTACATGCGGAGACTGCTCCGTGCCTCGGAATGCACGTTAAGCCGTTGGTCCCGGCTGTCATTTGTGGATCTTTGACAGTGGTTACGGGTCGTCAGAAGCTCGAAAGTCTGACAACCAGTCTTACCAAGGGGTATCGTATTACCCAGTTACTGGGTTGTGGAGGTCAGATAGGCAGTCGCTCCATGTAAAATACTGGTATTCAGCTGCATCCGGTTAGACTGGAAGCCGACCCCAACATAGGGCAAATGATGATGATCCAAAAGGCAGGCAGATGATGAGGTGATGATTTGATTTTTGCAATTTGTATGTCAGGTTGTATGTTGATTAAAATATGATTCGCGACCGTAGCAAATATGGCTTTACAGAATTAGGTATAATCATTAGATTCGGCAACATAATTTTATTTATCTGCACCCATGCTATAAATCCTCTATAAAAGTATCTGAAACAGTTAGCTTATAGCCAACATTAAAACATCCAGTATCATAGTAACCATAATATCATCCAAACGGGTGTTATAATGTTGTACTGAATTTCATAATGCAACTCATTAAAAAAAAAGAACATTGTCATTCACGAGCGTTTCACTAACAAAGCACCGTAATTTAAAAACAAAACACATTCGAATTCGAAAAATTCGAATTCACGTCGTACCGCGCCATTTTTGTTCGATATCGGTATAGCAAAGAAACTTTTATAGAAGATTCATATCATGGGTTTAGATAAAATCTTGTATGCAACTGTATATAATTAGGTATTAAAACACTCATGTGATACTATTATCACACTCGGTTTCACCTCGTTCGTGTTTTAATACCCTCTATTATATAACAGTTGCATAAATAACTAATAATGATCAGGAAATGACGTAGTGAACAGTGCTTGTTCATTCTGGTATGAGAAGTTGAGAACTGTAATGATATACCGAATAATAAAAAGGTTGGAAAATCCCGACGGCGGCGCGCGGCGAAGCACTAGAACCCTCAAAAAATGCTCAATATTGCCTGTTTAGACCGCTGTCATCAGAGGCCTATTGTACAAATTTGACAATTTAAAATGAAAAACGAAAAACATAGGGGCGCATTAAATATCCTTCTTATTAAATTTAAAAAATATCTTTCAAATTGGTCCAATATTAGAGGAGGAAATAGACGAGAGCCGAACCTCAATTTATGACTTTTTGTATGGAGAAAAAGACCCACCCTATTTCCTCTTAACGTGCTTTCCGAGGCACGGAGGAGTCTCGGTATGTAAAGATGGTCACCAATCCACGGACCAACCCCGACAAGCCCGTACGGCTGTTATTACTTGGCCACGAGATCCTTCACGAGAACTAATGACAAACACTGCTAACAACATATTTTAGCAGTTGTTAGCAGTATTAGCCATGGGCAAGTAATCGCTAAAATGCATTCAAAATTATCCCCTACATACATAGGCTTATTAAAAAGAGGCGTACCCAACATAAATTAACTGTAACAAACGATCCATTAGAAATAACACCCAATAACAAATATAAAACGTTATTTTAACGCAACCAAAACGAGCTTAAAAAGATATAAAACCTTTTGTTAACAGATCAAAACTATCTTTTTTTATCCTCTATTATGTCTATGGATTATGTTCTGTTTGCTTTGCATTATGGTTTTATTGTCGTATTTTTTTTGTTTTCTCAAGTGTTGCCAGTATTTTTGCGATGCGCTTTTTTTGTTAAAGGAGTTTTTAATATGGTTTGCAAAGAATGCTATGTCAGTTCATAAATTCTATTGTGTGTGTGTTTAATTTCTTTTGTATTTCATGGTTGAAGAGGGGTATTGGTCTTCTTAGAAAATTTCAAGCTCGATTTACTTCGATGAGCAATTTATTGCCTTGGATTCCGATCTGGGGCAATTATCTTCGTCTTTATTGCCACTCAACTGTTGAAGCTGTTTTTAAATGTAAATAAAACAGCTGCTGATTCTGATTTCACACATAACTTGCTGCCAACCAATTCAATTAGAATAAAAACACTATTGGATTTTTATAAGGCCATATCTGCCTTGTGTGGAGGACCTCGTGGCTAAGTAATAACAGCCACACGCGGCGATCCAACAGGCTAAGCTACGCTTACCGGGGTTGGTCCGTGGATGGGTGACCATCTTTACATACAGAGACCCATCCGTGCCAAAATACCTCTGTGTGCAAATAAAACATTTTTCTTTATTTCTTTCTTTAAAAAACAACAATTAATATGGCCTTACACCCCCCTATTATTACAAAATGCCTGACCACATCAGAAATGCACATATTGGTAATTACTAATCAAAAGTCATTTATTAAAACTAGGCTGAAAATCGGCACTTTTTGAACGTCGAAATCCTTACTTTAATATCATAAATGAGAAAGTAACTTAACTCAGTCTGTCTGTCGCGCTTTCACGCCAAAACTACTGTCCCGACTTAAATTACATTGTACACAGATAGTCTAGAGCCTGAGAAAGGACATAGGCTACTTTTTATCGACATACCACGCGGATTAAGCCGCGGGCGGCAGCTAGTTACAAATAAGACAGTCCTCCAAAAACGCCCCCACTTCAGCACTTCCTAGTACTTTAGCTGGGAAGAAGAAGTGACGTATCAAACAACCCAGTATCATTCTCCTTATAACATTTCCTAATACATAAAAAAACGAACATTCAAATCCAAATCCTTTGCCGTCCAGGCCGCTCGTTTGTAGAATGCATTGCCAGTTCAAATAAAACGCGCGCAGTCGTTAATAGAGTTTAAAAGACTCGTTAAGGAACATTACTTGTATGTAACTGTGTAATTATCTATAGTCTTCATTTATTTTTCGTTGCTTATTTATTTATTTCCTATGTATGTATGTATGTATCTATTATTTAGGATATGTATGTATATGTGTATCTATTTTAGTATATTGCACCTACGACAGCCCCATTTTATGTCCAGGCAAATCTCTGTCCATTCCAAGGTTGCCTGGAAGAGATCGCGGAAAGCGATAAGGCCGCCCATTGTATATTTTGTAGTGTTTGTTTTTTCCTTTTGTTATATATTTTTGTGGTGTACAATAAAGTATATATAAATAAATAAATTCAAATTACTACCACGTTCTCAATCTCCTATAATATCAAATTATCCAATTCCAAAGACTCAAAATCCCAAATAACCTATCAGAAACATTCAGGAATTCAACCCCTATATTATTATAATAAAATAATTAAAATCACACCGGGGTGAAACGTTTTAAATCGTTAACCGTTCGGGGTGTTTCGGGGTAAACTTTTCCGGGGTAACGCCTTCACCCCTGTCTGGGGGGTGAATTTTCTTCACCTTAATCGGCTGAGCATATTTTCTGGATACATGGGTTCTTGAGGGTGAGATAAGTGTAGCAAAGATTTCATGGATATATTTTAGTGCCGTAGAATAACCCTCTTATTCATTATGTTGCTTAAAGTTAAGTGACGTTTAAACGTCAAAAATGTATGGATAAACAGACGCTAATCTTACCGTGCGTTTGCACTGGCGAAACATTCACGACAAAACATGTTGAAATCTCTATTTTCTGGCAATGTTCCATACAATTTTTGACAGGAACTAGAGATTTAAACATGTTTTGTTGAAATGTTACGCCAGTGCAAACACACGATTACTTAACTTTAAGAAACGTTTATGATTATTAGGATAAGACTATAATAAATGGGAACGTTTTAAAGAAATCTCCAAACGGCTATTTGACAATTCCTGTGACCCAATGGCTGCTGGCTTATACCTTTACCTGCCATACAACGTGGCAACGTGCAGTATCTTGGATACATTACCAGCCGAGATGCGGAGGAATTTTTCGACGACATGTTTCAATTTTTTATTTGTATAGTTAAACTATAACTACACTAACTAGTTTATAAACCAATAATCTGTAATATGGTGTAACTTTTGTTTGTCCCGCCCGCGATACCAAAATTCTATAAATAATAATGCTCGTTTATCTCTTTTCAGTTAAGTACATGTTATTGCAGTCGGGGTTTTTGGATTTTTTATTTTTTTTATTTATTTATGTACATTTTATTATATTCTGAATAAATAAATGAACTACATAAAATAGAACGTTTTAGTTTTTCCATTTACATTCACTTATTAAACTCACACCATCTTCTCATGGGGGAAGGCAGAAACCACGGAAGGCAACCTACTATGATCCATACAATTAACATATTCATTTTACTTGTAATGTAATGTATTTATTTTAATTAGTTCGTAATAATTTGTAGTAATAATAATTTGTATATTGGGACTTGGTGCCTTAATAAATAGATAAAATAAATAAATGTACTTCGTTTACGTTCATACATCTGCACCCTAATTGCGTGATACAATACCATTCACAATCTGAATCAGTTTGAAACAAATTGCTATTCCCATAGTATACAAGTTAAAAAAAGTAAAGTAAGTAGAAAAAAAAATCTGCTCAACAACGTAAATAACGCATGAATGTTGTTAAACTGTCAAAATGAAAAAGATTAGTCGTATTGGGTTACGAAAATAAGCCTTTTCCCAGCTGAATACCAGTATTTTACATGAAGCGACTGCCTTCGCAACCCAGGTATTGGGTAACACGATATCCCTTGGTAAGACTGGTTGTAGAACCGAAAAACAAAAAAACATCTTTCTAAAAACACGTATTGGAAACGAAATTAAATTGATAGTTTAAACCTAGAGCTCAACCTAGCTCAACACATTATAATTAAATATTAAAGGATACAATGAAAAAAATACTGTACCTAATCAAAATCCAAAAAGGTTATTAACATTACAGCAACGTTATTCAATTAACCGCTACCCGAAAAACGATTGAGTCGCCGTACCTGAATAACGGCTATTTGGCGCCAATTTTTTCGCCGGAAAGTGAGAAAATAATTGATTTCGGCGAGGGGACGAATTTTATTGGACCCTCCCGAATCCCGCCGGGCTTACGATTGTCGCATTTAATTTCTTTGTGATTATGTCCTCAGTTTATTGTTTGGAAGTGATTTTTTTATTGTGGGCTACTTTTTTTTTGGGAAATATTGGAAAGAAAAGGGTGTAAAAGCCTAGCAAAACGTACCACAGAATCATACATAACCTATTAAAGGTTATGTATGATTCTGTGGTACGTTTTGCTAGGCTTTTGGAGATTGCATCGCATTGCTTAAAATCTCCTACTTGATCTCAATACGACTGCAGAAAGTAAAATGCTACCTATACCTCAACTCCATCAGTTGAGACAATAACATTTGCATCAACCAATAAATAAGAAAAAACAAACAGTGCTTCTACAGTAACATTAAGACGAAAAACCAGTGATGGGAAATAGCTGAAACCCGAATGACTAAAAATAGGGATTCTATAAGGTATTATTTATGTGTGCAGTCAAACGTAAACAAATTGTCAAATGTGCCAAATATTTCGAGTCATAGTCAAATAATTTATTTCAATTAGGTACTTTTGAACGTCAAAAACAAAGAAATGGAACTGATTCTACTCGACCCTTCAAAATGGTAGTTTTCATATGGAGAAGAATGAACAAGAAACTCCACCGTTATTCTTTTAAAAATATTGTTCATACATCAATAATTATATTATTATATGTGAAGTGAAGACGATGCATATTTAATTTATTCACAACCTAGTTACCCGGTAATATGTACGATAATATGCACGGTAATATGCACTGGGTTGTGGAGAGCAGATCCAGTCGCTCCTTGTATAATTGTCATAATACAGATATTGCTGCATCCGGTAAAACTAGAAGCCAACTCTAAAATAGTTGGGAAACGGCTAGTCACGTGATGATTCGTGCATATTACCTTTTCTATGAGTAATTTTTCAATAGTAGATATTTCAATATTTTGTCATCAAAAGAAAAAACCTTGTCAAATCTTCTCACTACCTACATAATGAACCTGCCAGTTCTCTGTCTGCTATGACACGTATAAATGGTGACATAAAACAATTTACCATGCAGGCTTGTTACGAATATTAACGTCACAATAGGTACTGCGGTCACCCGTGTGTTCCAGACATATTATGTTACGTTTCAGAATTATGCTACTGAATACTGCTAGCCTATGGAACGTTTACCGTAAAGAAGAAAGAATAACCGTGATTTTTATGTACAATAATTTGGATGGCAGATGATCTTGTTTTGCTGATTTTAATGTCAGTCTAATTTTCTATTCTATAGTGTGAAACTTCTTCATACACAGACAATGAATATTTTTGTATACGTTAATTATCACGCTACTTCGCCGTGCTTTCGCAATTTCTTATCATTAATCTTAATTTTCTTCGTAAAGCATGAAAAATCGACTATTTCGTTAATCAGAACAGAATTGGGCTTAATAAAGTTCCCAGAGAGACTCCAAAAATATTTAAATGTAGATGACATTAACTGCTTAATGTTTGGATACAGCAACGTTAAAATATGGATGCGGGAAGAACATGAAGGAAACCCACTCCTAAAAATGATTCCTACCATCTTTTGTCTGCAAAATGTCACTATTTAGTCAGTCAAATGCGTTTTAAAGGTTAGAGAAGTTTTGTTTCACTATATTAAGTACATTGTACATGCTAAAATCTGTATCATCTTTTGAATGACACTAACTCAGTACCAAAAGCAAGCAACATACCCTTATTATGGAATATGGAAGTGACAATCCCTTCTACCTACCCCAATGGCAGAAACCCTAAAATTTACATACACATACTTAAATAAAATTCATCCTAACCCGCCGACCGCAATCGACAATTTCCGTGGAAACCCGAACGCGTTATCGCGTTGCCATTGGCTCGTTTAAATTCAGAACGTGTCTGCGGTCGTGTGCAACGGGCGCGGAGTGTTTCAAAATTGGAACGCAAACATTTAACAGGTGTAGAACATTTAGTGAGTACGTTAGTGGTAATTTGTACTTATAGTTTTGTGCGTATGCGTGTGTGTTACTGGTAATGTTACTATATTGTGTGGAAACATGTGTTCATATGGGTTTCTGTTTGATTTGGAAATGTTAGGGAAATCTATGTCACTATAGTGATGCTGGTAAAAACTCTATTTAGAACCGAACAAATATTCGCCACTGGATTTTACGTTAACAATATTTTGAGAAGAATAAGGATCTATGAATTAGTATAGGCAATTGAGCTATTTATGATGGTGGATTATTACAATCATTTAAACAGTGGAACACAAACATTGAATTGCTAGAGCTGAAAGTGATGCGGGGAGACCTTTGGCCAGCTGTGGATGATGTAGGCTGTCAGTTACCAGTGTATCTAAGCAGTATCAACAAAAGAGCAAGAAAATCTGAACATGTTTCCTGCTTGAGTAATACTCAAAACACTTATTTCAATTAAACCAATTACAGGCACTTTTATGGTCGGTCAGTCAAAGAGATGAAGCTGGTTGCCTCGCCCAACGCGTTGTAGGTTCTTATGGGGAAGAACGGGCAAGAAACTGCGGGAAATATGCAAGAAAGAGACTATAATAGTAATTATCACGCATAATATCCAGCCATAAATACTTTATAGGAAAACCTTCGCCCCAACTCTAACACAAAATCCTAAAACTTATACCATAAACGCTCACCCCTTTTCACCCCCAACCATTAACTTTTACGTAACAACTTCAGGCACCGACAATCACGTACAGCCTAAACTAACAAAATAATAATTTACCTCACCTGTTACTAAAGAAAAAGTATCCGTCCCAATCATTCGATAATCGAATCGAACTTACTAAAACGATATCCATGGCAAACTTTACGACGGCGATAAAAAAATCCGATTCGGAATATCGACTAATATATACTTGGACAAAAATAAAGTATGCACACAAAAAAAGCTTTGTGTCAAACAAACTAAGGTTGAATATCGTCTGTTTCGGATGTAAAAGTACATTGGCAGTAAAACGTAGTGAGTGAACGTTCCGAATTCGAATATGATCGCAATATGGCGGCAATGACATGTTAATATGAGCCCAGGGACCGATATGCATAATTTTATAACTCCCGATTCAGAATTTTGCTTTTCTTCTCTTATTTCTTGTGTTAGCAGATGTTGTAATATAGATTTTTGGCGCGACTTCGCTTCGGTCGCTTTGTCGAGGTTATTGGAAATTGTTTTAAAAGATATCTTATTGAGCTTACCGCAGATTTGTCTACCATTTTAGGACCTGAATTTGAACCACGTGCCAGATTTATCTCGTTGGCTTTGCCTGAATCGAGACATAATCCCTGCTCTTATCTCAATTTGTTATATATGATCTCATACAACTCTAAGAGCCCTCATCTTTAAAGTCACCCAATGATTCCTAGTCATTTTTCTTTTAACTTCAACAATGAAGCTCTTGGCCTGCACCTCACTTCATGGCAAATGATGATCAGACTGAAAGATGGTGGAAGCAAACTTCACCCGGAATCCTCAACCACAGAGGAACTGGCTATCTTACCTCTAACTGCCTAAACACAACAATGCTGTTAACATTGTTGTTATGGCGACAAGATTTCTTATACTAAGCAAAGATTTCGTATACCTAGACCAATGTAACTTCGTAAAAAGAAAACCCACAAAAGAAACTATCTCCCAGCCTCTAAAACTATTATATTTCCTACTAACAATACTATCTTTATTTCCCAGTAATTGCTTCGTTCCTAATATCGGCAGACAATAAGACCGTATCAACGGAACGACATCAATAATAAAATAATATAAAAAAGCAACTTCCCAGCGTTATGTTAGGAAAAGGACATATTAATTTCGTTGGTAACCCCTCGAATTATATCTATCTCTTTCTTGGGAACACAGTTATGTATAGCACTGTCTCGCTCCCGCCCCCGCGCTTAAGTGTCCGGCCAGATGTTGCCAACATTTTATTGAAAAACTCCCCGAAGCCATATTGCTACTTGCCTTCAGTGAATTAAGATGTAGCAACGATATAGCGTTATTGTACCGTTATTAACGTGTTATTTTCGTTTTTATAGTTTTTTTTTTCGGGAAGTTAATTAATTAATTTATTTTGCCGTAACATTGGGATAGCGATATTATTTCTTGCCATTGGGATATTACGAAATATTGCTGGTTATAAACATAAAAAAAAAAATACAGATCTGAAAATGAAATGGCTATTTAAAGTTAATATTTCTATGATTTTAAATGGGACATTTTCTAAGTTTAGAAATCTTGATAATCAACTGTTAAAATCGTGTGTTTTCTGCCAACAGGCCAAGTGTCATCATCAGCATAAAGAAAAGTGTCACCTGGTATTTAAAAAAAAACAGCCACTTTGGCAGAATCATAATAGGAAAATATTATGAATTATCGTAAAATTGCACAAATTGACAATTTATAGATAATATGATCTGCGTGCTATTCATATTACGAAATAATTCATCTGTTTGACAGTTTTCTATGGAGATTCGTAAAATGGTCCACACATTATGAATTGCTTTTGTGTCAAATTAGAGGATTTGCTAATGTTAGCTGGAAATTCAGGAAATGAATTGCTTTTAGAGGAATTGCTAATGTGGCCGGTTTAGGCCCCCAGTTCTCATTTCACTTCAGGGGGCGAACTACGAAGTATTAATACCATCATTATTCCACTGCGAAAAAAGGATGGTGCTAGCGGCCTTGTATAGCTCCGTCTCTCACTAACACTGTATAAATGATGGCATTAAATGGGTCCAGTTTTCCCCCCTGAGGGGGATTATCTCAGGGGGGAAAAGTGGAATAAGCCAATACGTCGTAGTATAGGTTCAGTTTTCATTTCATTGACTGCCTTAGGCTGCGTTAATGTCCGTAAAACTAGCCAATAACAACGCTAGCTTAGCTCAAGCTATGACAGTGAAGCGATGTTATTGGTTAGTTTCACAAACATCCCTCGCTACGCATCTTAGCTCATCTCTGGTGGAAAGGCAGCCTTATTAGTTTAATGGATGCAAGCGCTACTGAGCATGAGGTCCTGGGTTCGGTTCCCAGGTTGGGAAAAATGTTATTAGATTTTTCTATAAGGAAATTCTCGGTAGTAGCCCGAAGTCTGGATTTGGGCCCGGTTGATGGCAATAGGCTCACCCCCTAATACATGGGACTTAAACATAACTGGCCAAATGTGGGTGTACTATCGGTACACCTCTGCCCATCCCTTCGGGGAATACAGCCGTGATTTTATGTGTGATGTAGTTCTCATTTCAAACATACGATTTTGGTTAAAACAGAGTGCCTAGACAAGTAACAATCGCTTCGAAAGCGTTTCGTATTTCTACGACTTTCAACA
This sequence comes from Lithophane semibrunnea, assembly GCA_947363905.1. Classification (NCBI taxonomy): domain Eukaryota; kingdom Metazoa; phylum Arthropoda; class Insecta; order Lepidoptera; family Noctuidae; genus Lithophane; species Lithophane semibrunnea. Next base: position 2,734,782 of record OX376213.1, on the reverse strand, counting down.
GAATTGGCATACGCTTTTCGATAGCTTATGTCAGTCCTATACATTTTTACCTTTTTGTCTAGGGCCTTAGTACTCTGTTCGACCGAGCTCTGCTCGGGTGAAAATAGATAAACATATCGAGCCTGTGAAAATTGAGAAAACTAATTTTCCCAGATATGAGACCTAGCTAGATCGATTTTTCACCCCCGTAAACCGCCCTATACTGTAATTTTCATCAAAATCGTTAGAGCCGTTTTCGAGAACGTGATTAGGTACAATTTACATAATATATACAAATACTAGCCTCCGCGCGCGGGCGAAGCCGCGGTATGTCGATAAAAAGTAGCCTATGTCCTTCCCCAGGGTGTCATCTATCTCCTTGCCAAATTTTGTCGAAATCCGTTCAGTGGTTTAGGCGTGAAAAGGTAACATACAGAAAAACAGATAGAGTTACTTTCGAATTTATAATATTAGTCATCATCATCTGCCTAGCCTTTTCCTAACTATGTTGGGGTCGGCTTCCAGTCTAACCGGATGCAGCTGGATACCAGTAATTTACATGGAGCGACTGCCTATCTGACCTCCACAACCCAGTAGCTGGGTAATACGATACCCTTTGGCAAGACTGGTAGTTAGACTTTCGGGCTTCTGACGACCCGTAACGACTGTCAAAGATTCAAAAATGACAGCCGGGACCAACGGCTTAACCTGCTTTCCGAGGCACGGAGGAGTCTCGGTATGTAAAGATGGTCACCCATCCACGGACCAACCCCGGCAAGCGTAGCGATCGAACCGCACGGCTGTTATTACTTAGCCACGAGCTCCTCCTAACGTTTTATAATATTAGTTGGATTTAATATTAAAGGATACAATCAATACAATTCGTCAACCACATTATACTATTGGTCTAATATTTCAAAGAACGTATATCACATTCTACACATAATTTCTATGTCCAGATAACTTTGTACTTACGAAAAACTACCCGACGCCGACGGCTAATCTTACATCCAATAACTGGGGTTGGGGCCTGAGCTCCACAACCCCAGCTACTGGGACTGCGACTGTCTATCTGAATAGGCAGTCGCTCCTTATACAATACCCTACTGGTATTTATTCAGCTGCTGCATCCAGTTAGACTGGAAGCCGACCCCAACAGAAAAGGTTACCTAAGCAGATGATGACGACACTGGTGCGATAATCTGAACATCACACGAAATAAAAGGGCTAACTAATTCAGCTACAGATCAGTCATCTTTGAAGGTTATAAGATGCGGTGGTTATCGGAAAATACTGGTAGCACTTTAGCACTTTCGAGTATCGCTTTTACTATGTTTTGAAGACAAAAGACATAAACGCGCTCACACACATACCAAGAAAATGTCGTGAGTTCTCTTCGTAAATATATTTTATTAGCATTGAAAATGCTTTTACAATGCATGCGCTCGACAAAAGCGTTTTAAAAGCAGCCAAATTGTGCGGAAAGTGCCACTTTTTCGCACTAGTGCTTTTTACTTTTCAGTTTTTGAAGTGAAAACTTCTTTAGGCGCGTTGAGCACTTTTTGGGTGAACAAAAATCATGGAACTCGCGTCATCGTCATCGTCACGCTTGAAGAAATGAATGAATGTTAGTTTTCACTTCTATCGGCAGTCACCAAAGACTGCCCCGTATTTTTTTTTTTAATTTTTATCTCCTACTTAATAACAGTGCGTTTGGTCCATGGATGGGTGACTTTACATACCGAGACTCCTCCGTGCCTCGGAAAGCTCGTTAAGCCGTTGGTCCCAGCTGTCATTTGTGGATCTTTGACAGTCGTTACGGGTCGTCAGAAGCCCGAAAGTCTGACAACCAGTCTTACCAAGGGGTATCGTATTACCCAGTTACTGGGATGTGGAGGTCAGATAGGCAGTCGCTCTATGTAAAATACTGATATTCAGCTGCATCCAGTTAGACTGGAAGCCGACCCCAACATAGTTGGGAAAAAAAGGCTAGGCAGATGATGAAGTGTGACGGAACTTCGTTCGTTCGTGGCGGGTGTCGACCGCCGTGTGCTGTTGACCCCCGTCAAGAATAATTTCCTTAGCAATAAAACTAATTCTACTTCATTGAACGCGTTATTAATTGCCTACTCAAGCTAACCTAAGGATTTGTATTCTTATATGTAACGGTTTTAATTCTATAAAGCCTTCGTTACGGTCGCGAATCATATTTTAATCAACACACAACCTCATACTGACCTGCAAATAACAAAACGTAAAAAAAAAAATATTCGCGGGCTACCCTGAATCTTTCGCCTTAAATAAATAACTATCGTAAGTACCATAGACACTTAGAAGAAATTATCCATGAGCTTATCAAAAAATGGCTTTCCAATTTTTTTCACATTCTCTTGACAACTGATGATAAGCGATGATGCGGTCCACGGTAGTGTTCGCTTGCTCAGAAGTAACACTCGAAAGAAGACATGAAATATGAAGAATTTGAGGTTAAGGTTGCGGTACTGATTTGAAATGTCCTTTAAAGCCTTCGTATGATTCAGATAATATACATAGAAATAATAATGTTTAATCATAGATTTATGGTATGTCCAAATAAAATATAATAGTAATAAGTACCTATATTCATTTTCCTGATTGAGAAACCCGCTTCTTTTTTTAAATTATATTTAATAAATTAAATTATTATTTTTAATTATTACAAAATGAATTATAATTTACCATTATTATTTTTTAACTCGGCATGCCTGAGAGATATTTCTCGACGGCATGTGAAGCCAAGTCAGAGGCCCATGGGTGGCTTTAAAACTCTGGCGCCATAGGTTAGTCACTAACCACACGAAAAGAAGAAGATTATTCTTTTTAATTTTTATTTGCTCACGTCACAATATATTTCCTAATATTATATTAGTTGTCCACCGGCCTAGGGAATAAACCGGGATAGGGGTCAAAGCTACCGGCGGCGGCGGCGGTAACGGCTCGGAGAACCTCCTATCACGACGAAGTACCTACAATTTCCAAGAGTACCACTTTCTGTATCAATTTCTTGGTCCACTCGAAAGCCCCACTCATCCGGCTCGAAGGACGACATACGTTCATACGTATAAAATGTAAATTAAAAATACGTATAAAATGTAAATTATAAAACTAATTTATATATATTATAAACCTAATTTATATATATTATAAAACTAATTTATTAAACTAGTTATACAAGAGCACATTGTGCTCGTTCAAAAAAGAACATTTAAAAAATATCAACAAAAAAAAATGCACCTGGACTAACAAAATTAGGTGACCAACAAAATTCTAATTAATTACATGTTCAAGGTGGTTGTAATAAACACACTAATAAAATTACATTCAATTGCTTTAACCCATACCTATACTCTTACGTCATTGGCCGTATATAAATAAGAGAGTTACGAATTTGCCAAATAAAACTTCAACAAAAAAAAAACCAGTTTCCTCGACAATAACGAACAATCAGTCAATCGAAATTAATTTTAAAAGAACATAAATAAAACTCACCATTCACGTTGCTACTTTTCAAACTATCTTCACCCAAAATTGCACTAACACTGAACTTCAATAAGGGCTTCTTTTGTTCCGTATACTCCTCACAGGACCTCACCAGCTCATCCGTGTACCCCTTTCCTTCATGTTTATCCGCCTCATCCCCTGAATTTTCATGATAATTGAGGTTAAACCTTTTTTCTAATTCCTCTAGTCTTCTGATTCCAGACTTCTTGCAGGAAAATGGGGGACAGTCGTATGATCCACAGCTTTGACAGCGCCGAATCAAATTTGGAACGTTCAAAACTTCCTTTTCGGTTGGTCCTTCGTTCCGTGGATAGTATTCATTATTGTAATAAACCTCATTTTTGACGTAATCATCGTCTCTGCTTTTTGAATCGTCGTCTTCTATTTTTGAATCCTCAATCGATTCCTCGTGTCTCTCTTCGTCACATTCTGCGAGTTTTGATTCGTCCATATCGGGCGTATTTTCTCGAGATCTCTCGTAATTTTGACGAACGTAATTTTCTATCTGCTGGTTTATATATTGATTGTGTAGCTCTGTTTTCTGTTGGTGCAAGATATTGTCGACTAGAAAGGGTGACGTCATATTAAATGGTCCCGCACTTGACTTGCTATAGCAAAAGTTTTGAATCGTTTTCAACATAATGTTGTGGTCTAATTGTTTTCCAAAAGTATTCAGTTTCAAGTGTCCATTCTTTAAATCTGTTGGGTACATAATACTTTTTGAATAAAACGATTTAATTTATAATATTATTGGCACAATAAACAAACAAAAAATAAAATAAAAATAGTTATTTATAATACGGCTCATCACTATCACTAAAGTTCGATTCCCAAAATTCAAAATTCGCGCTCGGATACGCAGTAAAAAAATTCATACGCGTCTTCCTCGTTCGACGTTTGAACAACGACTGGGGTTTAAGGGAGTGGTTCTTCAGAAAGGGGCGTGTATCCGAACACGGGGTGGCTTTTTAGCGCGCTTTTGTTACAGCCACCATCTTTGTTTGACCTCCGTATACCTTTTTGAATTTAGAACCAAGAGGTCAGGCTTTGTTTGTCGTTTTATCGACTTACAAAATTACGTAAACGAACCAGCCAAACTGGAATAACTCTTATATTATCCTTAATAAAGGCTTTTTCATATATTTCGCGTGTAAAAATTAAAATTGTCCGACAAATAGGTATGTGTGTTGTATTCATAAGTAAGTAAAAAGGGGTAGATATCTAGAGTTGTTTTTCATGGAGTTAGTTTCTGCCCTCGGTCCCGCCCGCGTTTTATTGTAACAAAACCCGTCCACGATTGATACAAAGCGGTAAATGTTGCTTTGATAATAAAAAATCGGCGCCATATTGGTTTTTTGTGAGTTATTATTTTAATTTTGGTATTAGAGATTGGATTGATGTAGTTACGTGTTACGAATACAAATTACAAATATCTAGATCAATAGTAAGTCTTATAATTATAATAAAAAAGGCGGGGAAATAATCACAGGACGTCAAAAAATTTGTCCGCGTCGCTGTCAACAGGAAAAGTGCCCAAAAGGCTGGCATTGCCAAGCCATTTGGCGATGTTGATTCTAAAAATAAAAGTTATAAAAACTTATTTTGTTTTTTTGTTTATGACTTTATGTCCTCTAGAGGACGCTACATGCCTTTAACTAGCGGACGGTCAACGACGCTTCCAACGATACCTCATTTGTCAAATTATGATAAGGAGTTTATAAGTTATGAGGGAACAGATGAACATGCATACCGGTCAAAATCATAACCCTCCTTTTTGCTTCGCCGTAGTCGAGTAAAAAATGGAAGCCGTCTCCAACATAATTGGGAAAACGCTATGCGGATTTATTGAATGAATATATCAATTCCTCCCCTATAACCTTCCTATAGCACTGAACGATCTAGATTATCAACCCTTTAACAAGCGGTACCTACGCCTGGACGCCTTTGTCAGTGTATGATAGGCAGATGATGCTGGATATTCGGCTAGATAGGCATATTTTAGTGGACGATCTACCAAAATACCTAGTTCGAAATTCAAACGGCTTTTAACAGTCACTTTGGCAGAATCGTAATAGGAAAATATTATAAATCATCGTAAAATGTCACAAACTGACAATTCATAATATGATCTGCGTGCGATTCATAAATTCAAATTCAAATTTAAAATCATTTATTTGCAAACATGGGTCCGTAAACAAAATACGAAACTTAATACGAAATAATTCATCTGTTTGACAGTTTTCTATGGAGATTCGTAAAATGGTCTACATAAGAATTGCTTTTGTGTTAAATTAGAGTAATTGCTAATGACAGCTGCAAATTCAAGACGTGAAATGCTTTTAGAGGAATTGCTAATGTGGCCGTTTTAGGCCCACAGATCCTTTGACCCAGAAGAGAGTTGATCTTAGTCAAGCCACTTTAGTTATCTTATCTATAAACAAAATCAATCTGCCTAGCCTTTTCCCAACTATTTTGGGGACGGCTTCCAGTCTAACCGGATGCAGCTAAATACCAGTATTTTACATGGAGCGACTGCCTATCTGACCTCTACAACCCAGTAGGTAACTGGACAATACGATACCCCTTGTTAACACTGGTTGTCACTTTCGGGCTTCCGACGACCTATAAAAAAAAAAAAAAATTATGAGAGAATGTTCCTGTTATGATGAAAACTTGGTATCATTTCCTCAACCATATTTTCCCTCTCTACATTAGAAACCTGTATAATCTACATAACATAACAAGGAGAAAAACTCCTACAGCCACATCGAATAAAACTCATCAATTGAAACTCCAAGCTTACAATAACAGCATTCTCAATTAATATTGCCGATAGCCAGCCCGTCGCTTTCACACCCCGATACCCCCACCCCTAGTCGTAACAGCTGATACTTACTCTCTCAATTTCCTCTTATACCCAAAAAAATACGACAATAACAACCATATCGCCATACAAATGAACCTCCAGCATTCAAATGAACAAATTGACACAATTTTTCTGTTAAAAATCATATCAATTCGCAAACTTCCAGACGTCTTGCTCCCCCGACATTCGACCACCGACTGAGCGTAAAAGAAGAACGATGTTCTAAAGAAAAAATCGTTCCAATTTCAAAATTGGCCCCGCCCCTCATTGTTATTGGCTGTTTGGGAGTCTATAACCGCTTTTGTTTGATACAATTGATTTTGGACTTTATTTTTGAGCTAGAAAAGTTGTTTTTTAGATAAGATTTTTTGGAATAAAAAAACATCACATGAATTTTACTTCTTCAAGCTAAATATTAGATTTAATGAGGTAAGTCAGAACAGTTGGTTATTGCGGTAAAAGAATCTCGTAAAAGATTGGTTAGAGGTTACTGTGGCTTGTAGATGGGAAAGCAATCTTTTTAAAAAGATTCGTTATTGTTGACGCTGTTACTTTGTTTAGGGGTAGCAGAACTCGTAGCTATTAAGAAAAGTAGTTTTCTGGATTATAATTTAGTTGGTTATGGTTGAATTTTTTTTTTTTTTTTTGTTGTTAGTTCGCCTGCTCTTGCGAATTTCTCCTACTCTTGATGAGGTCTATGATGGAACAAGTGTGCCCAGAAGATGCCTGTTCACACTTGCTTAGGAGCCTGACGGGGTTATACGTGGAAGGGTACACAGATGCTGGAAGTCTGAGAACTTAGTGTTGTTTGTATTATTTCTAATTATGTACCTTGATGGAGTCAATGTTTTATCGCTTTCCCCGAAAAGTTTTTTATTGTTTTGAGTACCTACTTAGCAATTTTTTTTTTTCGTCTGTTGTTTAAAAAAAAATTGCTGTTCCATACATTTTGACCGTGTTTAGGTAAGTATTTTTTGTGATCGTTTATTTGAAAAATTATTTTTAATTTAATGTTAGTTTTAATGCTCCTTTTTTTACTGTTTGTAAATCCTGTGCGTGTCCCAAATAAAATGATTTTCTTTCTTTCTTTATTTTCACTTTTCAATAAATTCAAATTCAAATCTTTATTTCAGACCAAGAGATCCATATAGTGTTAGTATGAACTTAGCCTGTGTTAGTACAACATAATAACTTAAAGATATGATATCACTTATAAACTAGTTGGCTACATGAACATGTGCACGCACATGTCTGCCAGCCCAGAGCCTGATAAATGGTCCATCGACCTTGTCCGCCAGTGTAGCTAAAATGTTGTTAGGGCTACCCCTGAATCGCCGCAACATCGATGCACACCGGTTGCGCATGATGGCATGAAAGTCATCTACTCGCACTTCCGCAAACATGCCCAATAAAACAGCCATTTCTTTTTTTTATCTACTTTCGAAAATTTTCTACTCTAAGGTGTCTAGAATGAGCTGAATTAATGGTTACAGTTTGCGCGTCAATGTTCCTACCATACTCTGCATAATATGATTTCATGATTTCTCCCGGGTCCCGACAGTTAAAATTGTTTAGTTATAACATTAGTAGTTTAACAATCTGTGCTACACTAAGATCCGAATGTAAGTGACAGGTTGCTCCGCCAACACATCGGGTACCGACGTCCGACACAATGGAACGCGACCCTTACTTGTGTAACTTCTATAATGCAACGTGGGGATAAAACAGCTGACGTTGACAGTTGTTACTTATAAGTTACAATTAGTGGGCAGTGGTGGCCCAGTAGAAACGTCCGCGACTTTCGCAAGCTCGAAGCCAGACAGGCACTTTGCTTTGTGTAAATTATTTCATCACCACTGCCTCTTAAAACGGTGAAGGAAAACGTCGTGAGGAAACCGAGGTCCTATAGAACTAAAAAATCGAAACACGTGTGTCATCTACCAACCCGCACTGGACCCTCGTGGTGGATTACGGCCCACTCTCTCTCACAGAGAGGAGGCCTGTGTCCCAGCAGTGGGAACATTATAGGCTGATTATTATGCAAGTTAAAATTTGCTATATCAAACCGTTTGCTTGAAGAAGGGACTCGTATGTGGCTTATTAATAACAGCCGCAAGTGTCAATCCCCAAGGTTAAGCAACTCTTGCCGTGGATGGGTGACCATCTATTACATACCAAGATCCCTCGTTGTCTCAGAAAGCACGTTAAGCCGTTGGTCCTGGCTGTCATTCGTGGATCTATGAAATTCGTTACGGATAGGAAGCCCAAAAGTCTGACAACCAGTCTTACTAAGGAGTATCGTGTTTCCCAGTTACTGGGTTGTGTAGCTTAGATAGGCAGTCGCTCCATGTAAATTACTGAAGCTCGTTCAAGGAAGTACTACCACCATACCCCTATTTGCAGCGTTGGTGTATTCCAGCTTAAAGGGCATATATGGATACGCCGCTGCAGTAGGACAACAATATGCCTATAATACATATTAATAATATCAAAACTATAAAAAATGGCTTTCAAAGCACTGTTTTGACATTTACCCCTTGCTAACAGACAACTGTCCGTATCGAATAGATGTAATTGCGTAAATATTGCGCAGATTTGAATACAGTATAATAGGGGTTGATATTCAATGTATTATACACGCTTGCATTGTTAACGGGGTGAGCTGCACACTTGCTCTGATATAATAAGTGAGTTTGTAATCAATTTAAAGAAAAAAACGATGAAGGGTTCCGTAGCTGGGATGATTTTTTCCTAAGAACAAACTTAACATTGTAGTTGAAAAACATGTTCTCCCAAACGTTCCAACCGCAAATATAACTTTGTACGCACAATATTGGGATATTTACCATGTTTTTTTAAGACCATATAGGTACTTACGTTTTCTGTAATCTATAAGAATTATAGAACTATTTTATGTTTTTTGCTCCAGAGTTTACACACGGGGTGACACGCCAACGCCACCAACCACGCGCATAAGTATCTTACGCGCACTCTACTTACCTATTTTCGTATAATAAAAAGAACTCTTTATTTTTATTTATTTTTTATGTATTAATTAATGAACAAAACAAAATTTAAACAGAAACATCACAAAAACCTCAATAGGTTTGTCCGGATGTTGAAACACTTAAGCAATCTAATCATAATACTAACGAATTATTATAATAAAATAAAAAAAGAAACATTGTGAGTTGATTGTGTAACTTACCTACCTACTGTCAAAACGGTGAAGAAAAACAATGTGAGAAAACATGTGAGGCATGTCCCAGAACCAAAAATTTGAATACATGTGACATCTACCAACCCGCAATGGGCCCGCGTGGTGGATAACGACCCATTCCCTATCATAGAGAGGAGCCCTGTGTCCCAGCCGTGGAAATATTAAAGGCTGATTTTATTATGGTGCTAGGAGCTCCTTGCCGACAGTGGTTGGTGGGCTTACGAATCATAAGTTTGAATATTCTCGGCGCGTGTTCATGTCCTGAACATTCCGATAGGCCGATTTAGGTAGTTTATTTGTGAAAATAAACTAATCAAATCGGTCTATCTCGCAATAAATATGGAATCACACATTAAATATAACTCATAAAATAAATATAAATTTTGTTGAACGCATGCAATTGACACGGATTTTGGCGGTAAACGGCACGCGACGCCATCTTTTGTCAGATTCGTCGCGCTTCCGTATAATTTGACATGGCGAATTAGTATTGCCATAATTATATTATATTTTTGTATTTATTACGATTTAGATCTACTAATGGCGGATTTAACGCTTTGGTTTATTATTTAAATGTGTTATGGCAATTTTGTGTGGATTTAAAACCGGTTTTGCCATGATATATTAAGTGGGAATATTTTAATGGGGAGGCCAAAAGTTTTTGTAAAGATCTAAATTAAAAATCATCATAGTTTTATTTAAAAAAAATAGATCACTAATTACTTACAGCTATTTTTCCATCAATATATACCTATTTAATTTGTAAAATTAAGTAACCTTAAACCTTCAGAATGACCGGGTAACAATAAACAGCTACAAACCTCTCATAAGTTCGCCTATAAAGGCCGCAATAAACCAAATACATTCAAACGGAATTTTCATGATAACAATTTGACATTGACAGCTCCTTTATTTCGTAGCAGTAAGGGCTGTTTTCCTATTGCAAACAGTTCGACGGATGTGCAGTTGACTATACGTACCTACGACCACTCACTTCCTTAAGTTTGACATAGCATCACACCTGTAGGTAATCCCCGAAGGGATAAATGCAGAGGTGTACCTACGTTACCTACTTATATGTAGAACACCTTCATTTCACTAGTTATGGTTACCATGTAATAGGGTTATAGGGGGCGAGCCTTTGCCATCAACCGGGTACAAATCCCGGAGCCCGGAATCCTTAAGTTTATTTAGCTAAAAAGTGGTTTTACATTAATCGGCAGACAAAAATCGTTTGTTCACAAACTGGCACAGAGTATCTATTATGTACCTATTACATTAATTATAACAAACATCAATCAATCTGCCTAGCCTTTTGCCAACCTATGTTGGGGCCGGCTTCCAGTCTAACTGGATGCAGCTGAGTACCAGTATTTTACATGGAGCGACTGCCTATCTGACCTCGACAACCCAGTAACTGGGATAATACGATATCTCTTGCTAAGACTGGGTGTCAGACTTTCAGGCTTCTGACGACCCGTAACGACTGTCAAAGATCCACGAATGACAGCCGGGACCACCGGCTTAACGTGCTTTACGAGGCACGGAGGAGTCTCGTTAAGTAAAGACGGTCACCCATCTACCGACCAACCCCGGCAAGCGTAGCTTAACCTCATGGATCGACCCGTCCGGCCCACGAGCTCCTATATTCCTCGAAAGGTTAGGCAGAGGTGTATATAACACCCACATCTCACCAGTTATGGGACAACCGGGTACAAATGCAGAATCCGAGCTACTATACCGAGGAATATCTCATTGAAAAACCTAATACTTGTGAATTGAACTTAGAACTCCATGCTCCTCAATTGCACTTGCGACCACTAAACCAAAGAGGCAATCAAATCTCATCACATCTAAATATTATAAAAGCTACGTACGTCCCTACCTTAATAACAGGTAAAAACCATAATTAGAATTACAAAGCAGAGGAAGTCAAGAGCACGCTCATTTAGCATTGACAAGAATACATACAAGAAATGAAGAAAACAAGAAAAAACATCAATAAATTTTATTATAAGTTGAGGATTGAGGGCCATAACATTGAGTTGTAAAACGAATGTTATCAAGTTATTATAAGTTGAATATAAGTATTGCATGATAATTCAACTCAGTCTGCCTATCCTTCTTACGTTAAATGAGTTTGATACTGCCTATTATTGTGATGTAATATCAACTTCAAATGTAACTAGCGACATCTGTTGTTTAGTAGCAACACTGTAAATATCATCGTAATAATTCCTCTATTGAACGTAAGATGGCGCTGTTTTAGGTTTTTCTTGGAATGTGTGGGGTAAGTAGAATTCGTAATAATAGGTCTTTACCTATGAAATTGCCGTTCTGCAGTACTGGCCATTTCAAATCAAAATATTTTTTGTTTGGCTAAGAATTCTAATTTCAAATTAATTTTATTTTAAAAACATGGAATTCTTTTTTCAAAAGAAGTCATTTGTTTAATGATTAGTGTTACATTTTCATCGCATTTCAATCTTTTTCGTCATCATGGATACGTTAAAAATTCGAGTAATTATGGAATATGAGTACCGTCGTGGCAGCAACGCGGCACAAGCGGCACGCAACATCAACGACGTTTACGGAGCTAACACTACAAACCAACGCACCACCTGTTATTGGTTTGCTCGCTTCCGGTCTGGAAATTTCGACCTGAAAAATGAACCTCGCGGTCGTCCGAAGACTTTGGTCGACAATGACGAATTAAAGGCGATTGTGGAAGCTGATGATACACAATCTACGGCTGAATTAGCAGCAGCTTTCGACGTTAGCGTCAAAACAATATTGGTCCATTTGCGTCAAATTGGCAAGGTAAAAAAGCTTGACAAATGGGTGCCCCACGAACTCAATGATCGCCAGCGCGAAGTACGCGTCGAGGCGTGCCTTGCACTGCTCAACAGACACATAAATGAAGGAATTTTGAACCGCATTGTTACCTGCGATGAAAAATGGATTCTGTTTGATAACCGCAAGCGCTCAGCAAGTTGGTTGGATCCTGGTTCAGTACCTAAACAATGCTGTAAACGAAAACTTACCCCTAGAAAAGTGATGGTCACTGTTTGGTGGTCTAGCGCCGGTGTGATTCATCACAGATTCTTACCAAACGGGGTGAGCATTACTGCAGATGTGTACTGTGAAGAACTGAACACAATGATGGAGAAGCTGGCACATCTCCAACCAGCATTGGTCAATCGCTCGTCTCCGCTGCTCCTGCACGACAACGCGCGACCTCATACTGCACAGCAGACGGTCTCCAAGTTGCAAGAACTGGGGTTGGAAGCTCTCCGTCATCCGCCCTACTCACCCTCACCAGACCTTGCGCCTACAGACTACTACTTTTTCCAGAATTTGGATAACTTCTTGGCGGGAAAAAAATTCAATACCCGAGAGGCAGTACAAAATGCCTTTGAAGAATTTGTTGCCTCCCGTCCAGCTGATTTCTTTAAGGAGGGCATCAATAAACTGCCACTGCGTTGGCAAAGATGCATTGATTGCATGGGTGATTACTTCGATTAATACAAATAAAAAATACATGAAAAAAATATTTTAAATTTTTCATACAAAACGGCAATTTCATAGGTAAAGACCTAATATTAACTTATTTTATAGCTAAAGCAGGCAGTTGAATCTATACTAATATAAAGCTGAAGAGTTTGTTTGTTTGTTTGAACGCGCTAATCTCAGGAACTATTGTTTGGAATTGAAAAATTCTTTTTGTGTTGGATAGTCCATTTATCGAGGAAGGCTATAGGCTATATAACATCACGCTACGACCAATAGGAGCGGAGCATAAATGAAATATGTTGCAAAATCGGGAAAAATTATTCCTTTTTGAGAGCTTTCATTGCGTGCGCTGCGTAAACGGTTTATGTTACGTAAATATCGTGTATGATGGAATTGTTCCTCTTTAAAGGTTCTAAAAAAAAGTCCGCGACAGCATAATTATGTCTATCTTATAAGATTGACTCAAAAACCTTTTTTTATGGTAATCAAATTTGTTCGAAAGAGTTATATACATTATATATATTATTTGCGAAGGAGGTATATCAACATAATATTAATTCTTATGCAAATAAATAGTTTTTACATAAATAGTTTTCATCAAGAGTATTTATTTAACAGTAAAATACTTTTTAATTCATTCGAATCGGACATTTAATTTCGAAGTTATCACGAGTATAAAAATACAATACGCGAACCGTTCGACGTTGGCGCCGCGACGTTCCCTACTCTAAAGAGGAGAGGATGGGCACACGGGTAGACCATGACCTGGAATAGAACATAGGATACGTTTTATCCCTATATTCCTACGGGATCGAGACCTACGCGGGTGAAACCGTGGGGCACAGCTAGTAATATATAATATCTTTATTTTGGTATAAAATATGTTCCACAAAAGATCTAAATACGTCCACGTTTATTTTGCTTACTTCAACAAACGAAAACACTATTTGCTACTACTACCACTGACTGTAACTACTGTTCTCATGTACTGACTGTACTGTAAATACTGTATTTTATATTGAATTGTTGGATCTGCGAATGGGGGGAAAAGCAGACCGATCAAAGTTGCGAGTTCAGAAGTAAAAAAGCTATAATTTTTATAATTTAGAAAAGTTGACAAAAGTATTCGAACCGGGTGTTCTGTTCTGACAAAACCTAGTAAAACAACGAAAATCAACAGAACAATTTGTCAAACGTAGGTATAAGTAAGTATGGCAACCGCTATGATTGGCTGATCCGCTCAGAAATCGGATCCCAAGTAAAATCACAAAGTTGAATGTCAACATTCAACTTTTACAAAAATATTAAAAAGTTAATTACATGATTATATGAACACAGTTCAAGTTATAATATTGACATAGTACGGAGTTCGCAAAAGTTGAGGCTTTTATACTGAGCCGAGTAACGAAACCATAGCGCGATTCAGGATTCGTTAGATTGACTAACAATGCCATCTATCGAGGCAGGGAAAACTATACAGGCCTGGTTAACTTTAGATTTGTTGACCATTTTCTATTTTGTTACGTACTGGTACTTGTTGAAAGGCCTACACTGTCCTCCCATACCCACAGATATTTCGAAATGCTGTGCAAGCCAATTATTACCGTGGTTTCTTGCCGGCTCTTCTCTGTAAGAAACCGTGCATCTAGCTTCTGACGAAATGAAATGAAATGAAATGAAATTGTTTATTCTGTAAATAGGATATCGCAATCACTTTTACACGTCATATTATTAAAAAAAAAAAAATAAGCTAGATGAGGTCGGCGTTTCCTATCTGACTACTCTGAGAAGAAAGGCCGAAACAAACTCAGAGGTCGCAGTCTCTTTTAAGGTCCAGACATAATCTTGGTCAAGCCATATGAGGACCATGTAGATTGATGTCTGAAATGGTCTTTTGAGGAAAGAACCACACAGATTTGAGTGGACCTGTCCAGTCAGTGCAAGCATTTGTCAGTAACCGAGGAGCTCAACTCAGAGCTGAAGGAGCTCAACGACTCGACGAACAATACCAAAAAAAGGACATTTGGATAGGCCGCAGAAAGTACTCAAAACTGCCAGACCATCATTAAAACAGGGAAAGAGGAGCAAAAAATAAAAATGATCCACATAGTCCTCACATTCACAATAATCAAAACAAAATAATACTTTACAAATGAAATAATGTCATGTTGTATAAAGAATAATCAACAATGTCAATTTGTAGGTATATAAAACTGGTATAATTTAATGATTTTAGATACTAATTAAAATTAAAATGTCAAGTTCTAGGGTTTTTTCAAGGCTTAGCAGAGCGAGCAGCTCAATCCCATGCACTTCTGTCTTCTAAATAATCCGAAATTTTATAGTACCCTTTTTTACATAGTTTGGTTTTAATACTGCTTTTAAATCGTTTAATGGGTAAGTTTCTAATATCAATGGGAAGTTTGTTGTAAAAGCGTATACATTGACCCATGAACGAGTTGCCTACTCTGTGGAGACGAGTGAGATGTACAGCAAGATTGTGTTTATTCCTAGTATTTATACTATGAATATCGGACATTTTCTTAAAATTTGATATATCCTTGTGTACATACAACAGGTTTTCAAATATATATTGTGAGGCTACAGTCAGAATATCTATTTCTTTGAATTTTTCTCTAAGGGAATCTCTTGGACCTAGGTTGTAAATGGCTCGAACAGCCCTTTTTTGTAAAACAAAGATATTATTGATGTCCGCACAGGTTCCCCAGAGAAGAATCCCATAGGACATAAGACTATGAAAATAGCTAAAATAAACAATTCTGGCTGTATCTACGTCGGTTATCTGTCTAATTTTTTTAACAGCATAGGCGGCCGAACTAAGCCTTCCTGACAATTTTTCTATGTGTGGGCCCCATTGTAATTTGCCGTCAATAGTTATTCCAAGAAAAACCGTTGACTCAACAGGGTCCAACTCTATTCCATTGACTTGAACATTGGTAGTTAGCTGCCTGACATTTGGCGTTGAAAATTTAATCAGTTTAGTCTTTTTCTCATTCAGGAGTAGATTATTTACATTAAACCAATGCACAACTTTAGAGAGTGCATCGTTGACTTGTTCAAAGTTGACTAACTGACGTTTGATTTAAAAAATGAGCGAAGTGTCATCTGCGAATAATAAGATCTTGTTATTATCCCTTATATGATAAGGTAAGTCATTTATATAAATTAGAAATAAGAATGGACCTAGAATTGAACCCTGTGGAACGCCCATAGTGACCGCAGATCCTGCAGATCTCTTGCCATTAACATCGACCCTCTGAATTCTGTTATTCAAATAAGAAGTCAGAAGTTCGAGAGCCTTGTCCCTCATACCATAGTGGTACAGTTTCCTGATGAGTGTATCATGATGTACGCAATCGAAGGCCTTGGACAAGTCGCAGAAAATGCCAAGAGCATCTTGCGACTCCTCCCAGGCCTCGAATATGCTCTTTAGTAATTCCACGCCCGCGTCTGTAGTAGAACGACCTTTTGTAAAACCAAACTGTTTCAGATGTAGTAAATTATGTGCATTGAAATGTCCTAACATTTGTTTTAAAATTAATTTTTCAAAGATTTTGCTCAAAGTAGGTAATATCGAAATAGGCCGAAAATTCGTAGGATCAGTTGTGCTGCCAGATTTGAACAATGGAATCACTTTACTAAATTTCATCAGATCAGGAAATACACCAGATGCAATACAAGAGTTAAAAACAATTGCTAAAAAGGGTGAAATAACATCAATTATTGAAGACATGGTATGTACTGACAACCCCCAAAGGTCAGCAGTTTTTTTTACATCAAGATTTTTAAAAGATTCTAAAATGTCTTTGGCAGTAATAATTGTGAATGCAAAAAGCTTGTCACATTCTGGTACACATTCTTTTAGTATTGAATAAGCAGACGTGGAGGACGATGATGATAGAGTTTTGGTTGTTAAAATGGGAATATTTGTAAAGAAATTTTCAAACTCAGTCGCCACCTCCACGTCTGCCTTAATATCTACATCATTGATTTTTAGATGGAAGTCACGATTCCGTACTGTCGTTCTTCCCGTTTCTGAATTAATAATATTCCAAGTGGTTTTAATTTTATTTCCAGAAGATTTTATTTTATTTTTAATGTGTATGGTTTTTGCTAAGGAACAGGCTCGTTTAAAAGTATTGGAATATTTTTTAACAAATTCTTTAAACGACGTTTCATAAGTGCCCATGCAGGGTGAAATATTTTTATTTTGGAATCAAAATTTTGATTTTACTGTCATAGTTACTAAGTCAGTGATCTTTATGGATAAGTAGGTAATGAAGATCAAGATATATTTATTTGCTCAAACAACCAGATATTTATGCTTCCAATGGGATGTAAAAACGAGTTAGGATGTCACTTATTTTTGCATTATGGGCGGCACTGATTGCGATTTCTAAGAAAACTGGAAACATTATTATGCTGCCAAAAGATGTCAGATATTTTTTATAACAACGAGATATCACATTCTTCTGAATTTATTGAGTAGGATATTTTATAATGCAAGAACATGTCCGTCCAAGAAGTGAACACATATTTTTGAAGCCGATGCAAAATCCTTTATTTTGGCTCGTCATCGTCAGCTAGTTGTGATGTTCCTTCGATGTCCAAATTTTGTGCTGCCACTTGCCTTTCACAACTTAATGATCATATATATTTGCCGTCATCTTGAAGACAGATATTAATGGATAAATCATGAAATCAGATATCATTGCTGAGCTGTCCAAGGTCCATAGCAATATATTTATGCTCGTGACTGTGCAAAAGATACTACGCTGACTGTTCACACTGCCGGCGAGTATTCATTTGTTGAAGCGACAATGCGGTGCAACAGGGGCCTTGGCCCCGGGCCTCCACAATATGATTTTTTTAAAATAAAAAACAATATTAATTCACAAGGAACCTTTTTTAATTTTCTTTTCATGTCTTGGGTTGGTGGTCTTAAAAATGATACATTGAATTAGTTTGATACCGATAACCGAATTAAATCTTTTTTTTTCGTCTTTTCCATGAAATTTTAGGGGCCTCCACTTCTTGGTTGCCCCAGGGCCTCCACATCTTTAAAACCGGCCCTGAAAGTACTCGCTCAGCAACGCTTGCTTGGCGGGCAGAACACTCGCTGAGACTCACGCTTGGTACGCATACCAGCGAGTAATCGCTCGATCGCTCGTCGCCCACTCGCTGCTCGCCTATTCGTATTTAGTTGCTAACTCTAGCCGGCAGTGGAACAGGACAGGTGACTAAACCGCTTGGTCGAGAAAGCATGCACCTTTGCGCAACAGTTTCTTATACAGCTAAGCTAAACACTAAGAAAGGATTTTTGAAAATTCATCCCCAGGAGAAAGGGATGAAAGTTTGTATGGAAGTCCGATGGCTTGTTTTGAATGAAACACTTCAATTAATTGAAACAAGCATTTATTACATTATCAATAAGCAAATATACATACAAATTATACAAGCCCACACGTCTTCCTGCTTTGGTGGCGTCCAACAATCAATTTTGAGTCATATTTACAAAAAATAACGGTTAAAAAAAACAGAATTTTGGTACAAGCGCACAACTCTTAACTGCGTAAGTTCATATTTTTACAAAATATTTTTTAAGAAGACATTTTCTCACGGTTTTAGCAGAAAATCAAAAACAAAAATGAAATTACAAGAAAAAGAACCGAATCCGCTATTCAAAAAAGGAATTCGGTTAAAAAACAAAGGAATACACATTTCGAAATTTAAAAAGAAACCGTTACTTCTTCATTTAAATTCAAAATGCGTTCCTAAAACCGTTACTTTAAACTGAAAGATAATATTTTAACTACAATGAAACTTGAAGAAGGGGTTAGGAAAACCTTTTTCAAGCAAGTCGCGTCAAAATATTATAACTAATTAACAATTTTCTGCTGTCACCGTAAGCAACTAACATGATGGTATCCGCAGTCAAGTTTTACCATAGACAAAAAAAAAAGTAGAATGAGATCAAACTAAAATTAAATAATAACCAACCCACCATGTGGGTAGGTATGATTTGTTATAAATTATTTAAAATTACATGGACGACATATTGTCCCTTCACCCTACTACATAAGGGTTTTATCACATAGTCATATTATTTATTGTTGTTTGTGAGTATATAGTTTTAATATCTTATGTTCTCTGACAAATCTGATGTTAACTGTTTTTTTTACAGAAATGACAACATCCAATCAGTACGTTCATCATAACTTGACCCGTGACGCAATTGGTAGCATCGAATTTTGCCGTCTTAGCTTTCAAAATGGCGTCTGACGGAACGGTACTACCATCTGATCTATACATGACTACAAAATTCAATACTACCAATCGCGTCACGGGTCACGGTCAATCGGTCAAAGATGACAGAGACAGAATTATGTTTTAAATATGTTAAGCGATTTGTAGTACAATTGAAAATTACTATGAATTCAGTAAGATATTATTGGTTAAAACAGTTTTTTTAATGTATTAATATTAATTTTTTTTTTTTGCTTGTATCATTAAAATTCGGATATTATAATATGGACTATGTTACAAAACCTTTTTAATAAAGAAAATTTTTCCCTCGAATGACGAAATTTTTATAAGAAAATTAATTCAATTTTTTTTATAACTAAGGAAGAGGTCAGACTGAAAAAAAAATAGTCAAGAAGTGGGAAAAAAATGCCTCAATTTACTTAAAATTATAAAAGTTTTATTTTTCAATAGTTTGATTGGATTATGATAAGTCATAGATTCTACTCTTGCATTTTTTGCCAATGACCATAAACTAAGATGCATAGAACAAAAAAAAGAGGGTTTATAAGATTCTAAAACTAAAAATTAAATCATTTAGGAGTTATTACATGCTAATTAAATTGAAAGGACATTTTTTTGTAAAAACAATTGAGAATTACGATTTGTCTTTTATTTAAACTAGTTTTAAAATCATATTTTGTGGTTAAAATGTATTAAAATGATTATTATTTTAAGTGTTTTTTGTCTATACAGTTTAAAAGTGGAAAAAATCATTGAAATTAGGACACCACAGTTGAAATTACCTTTTTAAAGCCCTTTTTCCTTGGTTTATAATAGTAGCCTGATCTGTGAATTGTTCGAGGTGATCTCATTAAGCTGTTTTTATTACTTAAACAATAATAACCATAGCTTGATAGAAGATTTGAGAACATATTATTATTACATTGAATGTGTAACGGTGCTTTTGAGCACATCAGCATGAGCTCATAATCTTGGAATTGCTGTAAATTAAGCAATTTACAGTAATTCCAAGATTGTATAGAAATTGCCTGCCAAGAATTGCGCAATTTAGTGGCTCGCGTAAGAACACCGTTACTCAGTAACTGGGTTGTGGAGTTCACATAGGCAGTCGCTCCATGTAAAATACAGGTATTCAGCTACAACCGGTTAGACTGGAAGCCGACCCCAACATTTTTGAGAAAAGGCTTGACTTTTTGGTCAACAAATCGCAATACTCAATTGTATATACTCACAATAATTTGGAGAAAATCAACTTAAAGGGTAATAATTCTTATATTTTATAATAATTACATAAGCCTAAGGACCTTAGACAGGTTGGGCAGAGTGCCCCTAAACGCGATTCATTGACGATTGCGCGACGTAGAAAAAATATAAAAAAATTAAAATGTATATCTAAAATTGTTGTTTAGTAACTGGGTTGAGGAGCTCAGATAAGCAGTCGGTCCATGTAAATAATCACTATTTTAGACAGTTGTCTAGCCATATTTCATATTTCCATACAGTAATATTGCCAAATTAATCAAAACAGGTAAATATTTGACAGTAATTTGCGACGTTGCCAACTTTCAGAACAAGCGCTGTTAACTCACGTCTGACAATAGCCCCCCGTCGTCTCCGCTCACCTGCCTCACGCGGTGACTGTAATATTTTTTTTTTTAATTTCTACGCCTCGCATCTTTTTAACTCGCTAACAATATTAAAACTGGTTGATTAGCTTAAAAATTAATAATTTTATACACCTATACAAATTATTTATGTATTTTCTCATATAAATATTACATTTTATTATATTTTTTTATTACATATGATTAGAGAAGCTGCCTTATATTTATATTTTGAGACATTTTGTTGGTTTGTAACTCTGAAACGGCTGTTTTGATTTTGATGGAATTTTTGTCCGTTAAAGTCGAATGTATTCCTATTTAATATACATTATAATGTTTAATTTTTATATATATTTTGATTGTTCCTGTAAATTTTTCGTTCCAGAATGTTCCATGTCTCAAAAATCTAAAAACTAACTACATTTATTTTTTCCAATATTTATCACAAAGAATGCAATGGAAGATACAATTATTATTTAAAGGAAATTTTTCATTATTTATACAAGTTTTTTTTATACTTTAAATTCGATATGAAAGCACTTTTCAATCACATTTGTTTCAGAAGGCACTAATATTAAAATCTATTAACTATATTATGATGAGTAGGTACACTTAGTGCAAGAATGCTGCGACATTTTTTTTGTCGAAAAATCTGACTTGTCAGTCAAGATTTTGACATGTTACTGTCAAAATCTGACATTACTGTGAAAAATCTGACATGTCTGCCAAAATTCTGTATTTTACTTTTGTGAACTATTATTCGTCTATCTAAGTTATTTGTGGAGGTCAGATAAGCAGTCGCTCCATGTAAAATACTGGTATTCAGCTGCATCCGATTAGACTGGAAGCCGATCCCAACATAATTGGGAAAATGGACAAACATTTCTTATTTAGTGTATGAATAATGGCAATCACGATGAATCATAAAGTCGTCTGTCGCAGCAAACTGCAATAACATCACTCATCCTTACATTTAGAGTATAGGCGATATTCAACATCGCATCGGTGGACTTATTTATACATACAGGGAAAATAATTGTTTAGCAAATTGACACTCAACGTCAATTTGTCGTGTTATAGCCATTTCATAAAGTTGTGATTTGATTATACGGACGATTTAAGTTGGTAGTCAAGTTGCTAAACTATTAATTTCCCTCAATTTATACTTCGACATCGAATACTAGCGTTTTTTAGCGCCCATATTAGTATTTAACTTTATAATATAATTAGTCGCTTATATGTAGAGAAAATATGTGAACGGCGTCGATTAAGGTACAGTTCGATTCAAACTTCATGGCGGCTCGGAAGTTAGCTACTCGCTGCGCAGAACCCCTCCCCTCACCCCCGCTGATACATGAAATGGTTACTGCGCAGCGTCTCGCCTCATGTTCCGAGCCGCCATTAAGTTTGAATCTAACTGTAGTGACAAGGATTTTGTATATACCAGATATTTTAAATCGTAAGATAAAATAACCTGCATTTTGGATTCTTGATGGGAGAACTTTAAGAATTAAGGAATCCCGCGCACGAGACGGCCACGACCCGTGGTCGGCACTGGCCAAAGGGCCTAGACAAGTGACAATCGCTTCGAAAGCGTTTCGTATTCCTACGACTTTCAACAGGATTGACATAAGCTTTTCGATAGCTTATGTCAGTGCTATACATTTTTGCCTTTTCCATCATCGTTATCGCTGATAGAATGTCACTTTGTCTAGGGCCTCAGGTGCGACATACAGATGCGACAATTTTAACAAATACTCTACTAAAACTATTACGCAATTAAAATAAGAATAATGGCACCATTAACACCAATGTCTATACAGGGTCAAATTATAATAACTAGCGAAACACCACAGACGCAATGGATATCTAAATGATGATAAAGCAACAAAAAAACAATTTACACTTAATAATCCTAATAAAGTCAAAAGTGAGTTTGCTAATTACGCTTTCACACTAAAACGGCTGAACGGATTTGGATGAAATTTGGCACATGGGTAGACCACGACCTGGAATATGACATAGGAGGGTGATATTCCCACGGGATCGAGACTAAGCCCTCATTTACGGAGACGCGAGACGTCGCGCGTTGCGATGGGCAGAGTCAGCCGCACTGAATTCAAACATATGGCGTTTTATGAGTGCGTTTACGGAGAAACGATTTTACACGCGTTTGCTTGAAATGGAGGTAGACCATGACCTGGAGAAGGACATAGGCTATCCTGGATCGCAGACGAAGTTGCGAGCTAGAGCTAGTAATAATGTAAAGAGGTAAAAATTTTAAGTTTGTATGTAACGGGTAATCTTCGGAACTCCTGATCCGATTCTGAAAACTGTTTCACTAATTGGAAGCTACATTATTGCCGAGTGTCTTAGCATTATATTTCATTTTAAAACGAGACATCTCACGCGGACGTAGTCGCAGGCAGAAGCAGAAATTTATTAAATATTGTAACAATATTTTGATTTAAAAGAGTGTCCGTGGAGTTTCTTGCCCGTTCTTCTCCATAGGAACCTACTACGCTTTGGAATGGGCAACTAGGTTCATCTTTCTGACTGACCGACCCCTTGACAATTCAAAAGTACCTGTATAATTGGTTTATTTGAAATAAATGCTTTGAGTTTGAGTACAATTTCAAGTAACTAACAGTAATCAGCTATTGTAAACTATGCCTTTCCAAAATGGTTTTTAAAATACAGAGCAGAGACTAGAGAGAGCTGGTTTCTCTGCGTCCAGCGCTCGGTGTTGCAACACGTCGTGTTCTGGTTTGCGACTGGTCAATCGTCATCCTGAGGATGCCTCGTTGAGAGGTGAAACTCGTTTCGATTTTTTACACGGTTTTTTATGTCTCTTGAAGAATAGTTAAGCGGAATAGGTTACTAAATATATCAACGTCTATTGTATTTTATAATGGATTTCCGCAAAGTCACGCCTAAATCAATGAACTATCTAAAATGTGTTTTTTTGTTATATCTTCCTTAAAAATCACGTCGTCTGTGAAGTTTTACTAGATAATTTTATTTCACCCTGTACATTCTTATTTTAATCACTTGAAGGGACAAAGATTATAAATCTTAACAGAGGCGATATTAATAAATATTTTTTTAAATTACATATTATTATACCTTTTTCGTTCTCCTAAACGTTCGGTCCATAGTTCTGTCTATTCGTAAAGGCGATGTGACGGATTGTATCATTTCGGCGATGTGTGTGTCCACGCGGGGTTTCTGCAGTCTCTTCGCCGATCTCGTACGGAACTTCGCCGATTCTTGATTCGTTACTATGTTTGGGGTTAATGATTTGATACATCTGTGGATGAGAATGGTTTTTTTGTTAGTAATTTTTTCATTTTTTTTTATTGTCCGCCTCGTTGGTCTAGTGGTCGCAAGCGCTACTGCTGAGCTCGAGGTCCTGGGTTCGATTCCCGGGTCGGGCAAAGTTATATTGGGTTTTACCCTCTAGGATTTCAGCCCGAAGTCTGGATTTGTGCCTGTTTGATGGCAATAGGCTCGCCCCCTATTACATGGGACTTAAACATAACTGGCGAAATGTGTGTGTACTAAGGTACAGTCGAACAAGCTATTTGGTATACAGGCAGATAACCTGGAACTATGCAACTACTTTAAAAAAAAAATTGTGAGTGTTTTTAGCAGTCAACAATCCTTTTACGTCACTCTTCCTTAGCAAACGCTAGCTTAAACGAATTTTGACTGTGTAGCGGAAAATGAATGTACATTTACATTTTGCCTATACAGGTTGTTAGGGTGAACACCGTTATCCTTGCAACCAGTGGTTTGGTTTCATTTATATAACGTAAAATCAATGGAAAATTAGAACATTTTATTTCTTATTTTAAAATCTACATTTTACCACTAGAGACGCAAGTTCGTTGCCCTATGTGCTAGGGCAACGAACTTGCGTCTCAACACGGGCGGGGGGTGCGGGATGTGACCTGACCGACCGCGAGCGCGACCTCTCCCTCAATCAGTCAGCTGTTTCGCTAGAGAGCACGGCGTTGGATAGAAACTTTCTAAAATATTTTAATGAAAATAACGTTTTTTTTTTTTGTGTTCGGTCATTTATTTTTATATTTAAGTCAACTACCCATGGTTAGAATGACAAGAGTGTTTACCCTTACAGCCTGTATACCAAATAGCTAGTTCGACTGTACATCTCTGCCTGACCCTTCGGGGAACGGAAACGTGATGTTCTATACAATAGTCACCTGGCAGCCTCCTGCAGCTTCCTGGCGAGCAGCTCGTTCTTCATCTTGGCGGCCGCCAGCTCGCGCCGCAGCTGCCCCTTGCTCTTGTTGCCGGCCGGGTGCAGCAGCGGGTGGCGGCGCAGGCGCGCGGCCGAGGGGCGCGCCGACGGGTCGGGGTCTACCATTTTCTGTCGGACAAAACAAAAGTTTCAATATGCTGATAACATCAAAACCAATCTGAGGGCCTAGACAAGTGACAATCGCTTCGAAAGTGTTTCGTATTTCTACAACGACTTTCAACAGGATTGACATAAGCTTTCCGATAGCTTATGTCAGTTCTATTATATTTTTGCCTTTTCCATCATCGTTATCGCTGATAGAATGTCACTTTGTCTAGGGCCTCTGCCTAGCCTTTTCCCAAATATTCATCAGCATCATCATTTCAGACGATTGACGTCCACGTGCTGGACATAGGCCTCCCCCAAGCACCGCGCATCGACCAGTTCTGTGCTTCTCGCATCGCATTCCCGCGGCCTTCTCCAGGTCATCGATCCACCTTGTGGGCGGCTATCCAACGCCACGTCTTCCGGTACGCGATCGCCAAAGTACCCTATGTCCTTCCCCAGGATCCCATCTATCTTCATGCCAAATTTTGTCAAAATCCGTTCAGTGGTTTAGGCGTGAAAAGGTAACATACAGACAGACAGACAAGAGTTACTTTCGAATTTATAATAGTAATATGAACTACTTGCTGCCTGCGGCTTCACCCGCGTGGACCCTAATTCTTTTTCTAAAATAAAAGTAACCTAAGTTACTCCATATAACATGAGCTATCTGCCAGTGGAAGACCAGTTAAAATCGGTTCAGCCGTTTCGGATATTAGCCGGAACAAACAGACAGACAAACAATTTTTATTTAAATTGTTTTTTTTTTTACTTTAACTACCGTAATGTATGAATACATTTAGTAAAAAAGCTGTTATGTTGACATTACAAACAGACACATTTTTATTTAATTGTATGGATTTGGTACCAAGTATCAAATCAATTAAAATTCCCAATGCCAGAATCAATGCCATCTTTGACTGAATCATCGTTGTCTCTGCTAAATAAGTAGTTATTACTTATGAATGATATAGACCAGTGGTTCTCAAACTTTTTTTGAAAACGAAATTTTTGACGGAACATTAGAATGATCAAAACCATTCGTCGTTTTTTCAGATGTTGCAAAACTTGTTTCACAGGGTCCAATTTCTTTTTTTCTTTACTTAGGAGGCTCCTCAAAGCCTCTGTGGGGTTCCGCGAAAAAACTGGTTCATTTTGACCAATTATTTCGCGGAGCCCCCACAGAGTCTTTGTGGAGCCCAGGAGCTCCATAATCTGATAAGCTGTATAATCTAATATTTGTATATCATAGATTTTTTACATTTTATGATTATTACACTCACACACTGTCCTATTAGTATTACTTGTAAGTTTGTAGGAATATTGTGATATCATATACTTTTACAATGTTTGTAAATATGTGAGCACCATGTATCTATCACATACTTAATTTATTTATTTGTCATTGCTCCATTTTTAATTCTTTTTTTTTACCTATTGTGGTACAGTAATTGTATTCTCGGTGCATCGTCTTCACATGTAATTATATAATTGATGTATACCAAATATTGTAAAACATTTTTTTTTTAAAGAGTAACTGTGGTATTTCTTTCCCATTCTTCTCCATACGAAAACTACCTTTTGGAAGGGGCAACTAGAATCAGTTCTATTTCTATGTATTTGACGTTCAAAAGTGCCTTTAATGTGCCTAGTTGAAATAAATTATTTGATTTTGACTTTGACTTCCACGGAGCACACTGATATAGACGTATAGGGATTCCTGCGTCAAATAAGCTAAAAAACATCATCCTCCTTTTGGGGCAGTCGGGTAAAATTAAACTTACTCTTAACAACTGATTGAATTCCCTGGACAGCTTGGGCAGCTCGGGCAGCTTCCCCTCTCTATAGTCATGCCACTGCTGGCCGTTCTTAGGGAGGGCACCGCCGCCACCGGCTTCGAATAGCGTTAAACCTGAAATTAATTAATATTATTAAAAACTCAAAACTCAAAGTTGGGATCGGCTTCCAGTCCAACCGGATGCAGCTGAATGTCAGTATTTTACATGGAGTGACTGCCTATCTGACCTCCACAATCCAATAACTGGGAGTAATACGATAGTCCTTCGTAGGACTGTTTCAGAAACGGGTTCGTTCTGGTTTCTGACGACCCGTAACAACTGTCTCAAAGATCCACAAATGACAGCCGGGACCAACGGCTTAACGTGCTTTCCGAGCCACGGAGGAGTCTCGGTATGTAAAGATGGTCACTCATCCACGGACCAACCCCGGCAAGCGTAGCTTGACCTGAAGGATCGACCCGTGCGGCTATTATTACTTAGCCACAAGCTCCTCGGTTTTCAGTGTTTCATGAAGTCAAAAATGTGTCATCACTCTCCTGCCCTTATCCCAATTTATTTGTGGTCGGCGCAACATGGCCCTTTCTTCCACACTTCTCTATTAGTCGTCATCTCGATAGTCACCCCCTTTCTATCCATATCATCTTTCACACAGTCCATCCATCGTTTCTTTGGTCTTCCCCTACTCTTATAGCCATCGACATTCATACCCAAAACTTTCTTCACAACATTTTCCTCAAAGTAGTATTCCTGTTGTCAAAAATCTGTGTTCTTTTAAATAGGGAATATGCATGTATTTTTTATATATTTTTATTCGATAGTTTACGTCGTCAAATAATAGTTTAAAAAATTTTCGACGGCAAAAAAGCAATTTAAAGTACTTAATTATTTTTTTTTAAATATCCAACCGATCTGGGCTATTTAAACGCCCTCCATTTGGCGCGCTTGGTGTGGTGACGTCACAGTCCGTGAAAACAAACAAGTAACTGTCAAGTCAACGTCAAATACTCCTTTTTGTAGGAGCGTTTGACATTGACTTGACACTTATTGATTGACTTGACATTGACATTTTGATTGCTCTTAGCTTTTCAAGTATTTGAATTACCCACTGTTATTTAGACTTTTTAAAAATTAATTTCTAGCTCAAAAAGAAATTTTATTCAAAAATATTGATGGAGGCATAATTCTGAAGTAATATAGTTTATAAAAAAAAATATTTGACCCATATTTGAATCACATGCATATTCCCTTTTTTTTTTTTAAAGTAAACTTACCAAAAGCAAATATATCTGCCTTCGTCAGCTGCGTGAGGTCTTCCTGCAGAACTTCCTTGGGCAGGTACCTGCAGTCACCTTCCTCTACAGACGGAGATGATACGCACGTCACGTGTCCTAAATCGCCTGGTGAGGGAAGTAATGAGGTGATTATCACAAACATATTATAAAACAAAGTCCTCGGCCGCGTCTGTCTTTTCGCGATAAACTCAAAAACTACTGCACCGATTTTCATGCTGTTTTCACCAATGGATATAATGGTTCTCGAGGAAGGTTTTAGTATATAATAGCCGGCATCCACGCGGGCGAAGCCGCGGGCATAGTTATTGATAAACTAAGTGTGTTTACATGAAAATTGTGTGTGTGAGTCATGACCCCTTTTTTTTTTTTTTGGGTGGGAAATCATCAAATGACTTCTCCCGCTCTGGGCGGAGCGGAAGGGCGTGTCAGACTATTACTGACTAAAACCCACCCGTGTTCTTTCAGTTGCCTGTTGCCAGGGTCCCGGTATCCCTTTCGGACTATTCCGCAACCCTGGCAGGCATCGGTCCTAACGGACCCCGTCAGGTGTGCTGACATCTCTTAGAGGCGCGCGTGGAACACGACGCGCCATCGACCCGGGCCTGGTCCTGATCGGACGGCGAGCTACCCATTGCTCGCCGTCCGCAAGCCCGCGCCTATGGTGGCCGGGAATCCGCCTGGGATTCCCGACGCCCAGGGTGTCTCCAGCGGCGGCGGTTAGGGGCGTGAGGGCGCAGGCCTTGCCTCTCCCTCACGCGTTCCGCCTCCTCCTTCGCGAGCATCACTGCTTCGCAGAAGGAGGTGAAGGAGGGAGTCATGACCCTTGATGACCCTTATGCGAATTTCCACCATTTTCGAGTAACTTGACATTTTTTATTACAAGAAAATAAAAATCTAAAATGTCGAATGACTCGAAATTTTTGGATATTTGCATAGGGGTCAAAGGGGGTTATTTGATTGTATACGGCCTCTCCTACATCCCCCTAATGGATTGCCGACATATAACCAAGAACCCTGTATAAAGAGGTACGCGATAGAAAGAGAGGCAACTTCCAGGTGAATATAACTGTAGATAATTAGCGCTGTGCGACCTGAATTGCACTTTATTGTGTCGTAGCAAGAGTAGCTTTTTATTTAAATGATTTTGCGGAATGAACCATCTGTATTAATCTGTGGCTGGACTGAAAGACGGGTTAGGCAGATGATAGTAAAGAAACTTACCAATTTTATACTTATGATGATACTGCGGCTCGTCATCGTCATATCCGTCGTCTGAATCATGCGAGGGTTCCCCTTCACCGCTACAGATGAAGATGTTACCGGGTTTGACATCCATATGGACTAATTGGAGGGAGTGAATGTACCTGTGGGGGAGAATTTAGTGGAATTTAGTAAAATTATTAAATAATTAAACTCAAACTCAAAGCAATTATTTCAATGAAATCATTTACCGGCAAAAGTTTGTCAAAGAATCGGTCAGTTAGTCAGAAAGTTGAAGCTAGTTGCCCATAACAAAACATGGATGTCTATGGAGAAGAACGGGCAAGAAACTCCAAGGACACTCTTTTAAATATGGATATAGATATTACAAAATCATGGGTACAGTATTCTTGTTGCTTCTATATGTGAGAACAATGTAAAACAAAAAATAATCAAAAATAATTCAAAATATAAGATTAAAAATAAGCTCTGACATTAATTAATTATTTTATCTACACCCATGCTATAAATCCTCTATAAAAGTATCTGAAACAGTAAGCTTATAGCCAACATTAAAACATCCAGTGTCATAGTAACCATAATATCATCCAAACGGGTGTCCCCTTTATTTTTTTGGTTGGTGTATTAGCATGTGCTAGCTGACATATGGCTAATAATAGATTTATGTTTTGTGTTGCATAATGTAAATGATTTTGCATACTTTTGTATAGAATCAATTTTTTCTAACTGAACAGACAGCTGTGCTGCTGGGGAGTTTGTTGCGCCACTTCTTCTTCCCATCTAAAGCACTAGGAAGTGGTGAAGGGTGGGCGTTTTTGGGGGACTGTCGTATGTAATTTTAACGTTCGAAAAGTGCTGATTCTCAGCCTAGTTTGAATAAATGACTTTTGATTTTTTGATTTTGTTATAATGTTGTACTTAATTTCATTATGCAACTCATTTCAAAAAAATAACATTGTCATTCACGAGCCTTTCACTAACAAAGCACCGTAATTTAAAAACAAAACACATTCGAATTCGAAAAATTCGAATTCACGTCATACCGTGCCATTTTTGTTCGATATTGGTATTGCAAAGAAACTTTTATAGAAGATTCATATCATTGGTGTAGATAAAATCTTGTATGCAACTGTATATAATTAGTTATTAAAACACCCCTTATTATTTAACAGTGGCATAAATAACTAATATTATTACATCCGGCGTATAAATACATTTTCGGGGTTTTGGTTAGTTTGTCAGATCACACATTGAATTAAATAGATTAGGATAACATTCTAATTGCAAATTAGTCAAATAATAGTTATAGAAATGTCAAATGGATTAAATTAGGTCAAAGTGATAATAAGAACAGAATATAATAATTATTTCCTAATATTTATGTCAATCCTTACTATCCTTACTAATATTATAAATGCGAAAGCTGTCTGTCTGTCACGCTTTCATGCCAAAACTACTGAACCGATTTTAATGAAATTTGGTACACAGATAGTCTAGAGCATGAGAAAAGACATAGGCTACTTTTTATCGACATATCACGCGGGCGAAGCCGCGAGCGGAAGCTAGTTTATCATAAAATCATTAGTTGAGTACTATCATTTACTTTAAAGATAATTGAATATTTTGTATTTAATTGTCCTAAAGTTTAGTTTTAAAACAATCTCGACAGTTTATTATAAACTTATATTAGGTATAAAAGTTTGGTCAAATTCGCCCTTAGTGAGTGACTGTGTAGTAATAATGATCTGAACAGGGTATGTTTAAACTTTAATTAAATACTTTTTGAATAAACATTATGTCTGGTCGAGTTTTACATAACTAATAACACTGTAATTCGAAAATATCGTAACAGCCAATTATTTTCAAGGAACCATGCACCTAGCTTCTGACGTTTCATAAGTGCCCATGTAGGTTTATGTGAAATAAAATATGTTGATTTTACAGCATATAAATGGTATACTCACGCCAAGCCATCAGCTATGTGAGCCAGCAGCAACAACAGCTCAGCTTCAGACAGTGGCCCGTTCTCCATCTTCTGCTGTAACGAGCCTCCGTCGCAGTACTCATTCTGGATTATCATGTGGTCGTCTTCTGCCCAGGCTGAGTAGTATCTGTTGAAGAAGAGAAGCTGTTAGAACATGGATATAGTTAAGGAAATTGAAGTGTCGTGACACCGCATCGAAATATGAACAGCAGTTTCTGAGATAATCGCAAAAATGAATACAAACAAAACAAAATAAGAAGCCTCAATCAATCTGCCTAGCCTTTTCCCAACTATGTTGGATGCAGCTGATGCAGCTGAATACCAGTATTTTACATGGAGCGACTGCCTATCTGACCTCCACAACCCAGTAACTGTAACTGCAACCCAAAAATTGACATATTAGTATATTGTTATTGAATTATTTAACTAACAACATTTTATAGTGACCATATCAATATTAGTTTTTTTCTTCTTAAATAAATAGAATCACTTGGCAATCGCACAAGCTTTATCCGGTTAGACTGGAAGCTGACCCCTATATAGTTTAGGAAAAGGCTAGGCAGATGAGGAAAATAGAATGAATGGCAGACCTGACGACATGCGGATGCTTGCCGAGCGCGGCGTGCGCGTACACCTCGGTGAGCGCCGCGCGCTCGGCCGCCGAGCCCGCCACGGGCCGCAGCGAGCGCTTCAGCGCGTACACGCAGCCGTCCAGCTTGTTCACGCACTTGGTCACGCGCCCGAACTGGCCGCGCCCGATGACGCCGAGCTCTATGAACTCTATGTTGTAGCGGGAGATGTTGGATTCCTGTGAGAAAAAGAAAATTTTGTTAGTATACAGGGTGCAGCCCTTCGCAAATTAACAGGGGGCATTCAATTCCTTATTTTGAATCATATAAGCGCCCTCCCGCCACGGTAATTGCGTACGTTTCGCCACGGTAATGATACATTGCGCGTAAGCAATAAAACAAATCCGGTGTATCGGATTCCCTTTTCGTTCCTAAAATATTTTCATGTACTGGTCCTCTTAGTATGATATACTAAATTCAACCCATCTGTCTGCGGACGGCTGTCCCTTAGACCCTGTATGGAGGTGAGTGCAAGGTGGAGGAGCTCGTGGCTGAGTAATAACAGCCACACGGGACGCTCCATCAGGTTAAGCTACGCTTGCCAGTGTTGGTCCGTGGATGGTTGACCATCTTTACATACCGAGACTCCACCGTGCCACGTAAAGCACGCTGAAGCCGTTGGTCCCGGATGTCATTAATAGATATTTGACAGGCGTTACGGGTCATTAGAAGCCCGAAAGTCTGACAACCAGTCTAACCAAGAGGTATTGTATTTGTCGAGGTCAGATAGGCAGTGGCTCCAAGTAAAATACTGGTCTTCAGCTGAATTCGATTAGACTGGAAGCCAACCCCAACGTAATTAGGGAAAAGCTAGGCAGATAGGTATTAGATATTTACCCTGAGCCTCTTAGCTGGTTGTTCAGGTGTCGCATCGCCCCACGTCGGCGTTTTAGACAACGCTCGCTTCTTCTTGTTCAACGCTTGTCCTGCAAAACAGAAAAATGTTCAGTACATGTAAAGATAAATAAGATAAGATAATACTTTATTTGCCAAAATCAGATATTATAATACTACGTACAGATACCCAATCCCATACAAAGAAATGACACCACCCCAAGTCTGGCTATTCAGCTGGCTATTTTTCTTCCTCCATTTTTTTAACAGATGGCAGCATCAGCGACTCACTAATTGCCAGAGACTGTAGTTTTACAACGCCATCTAGGAGTCTTGCCTAGATACTACGCAAGACTCCTAGATGTTTTTCTTCCTTTTTTACGTTTTTTCTTCCTAGGTGTTCAATTTTCATATTTCTACGTAAAGTGCTAGATTAAAAAAAAAAGTTGTTTGATTTTCCGTAATGAAACAACTCAAAAGCAAGTTTAAAGTGACCCTGTCATCACTTGAGTAAAACGCCATCTATTGCAAAGATCTCTCGACAAAATGATTATCAGATCGCTACTTTATCATTCAAAGGGTTCGAATTGAAGTAAACGGCTTAATTTAAGTTTTTTGTTGAAAATACGAGATTTATGAGTGTAAATATATAAATCAGCATTAAACAAAGATGTTTTGATTTTTACTAATATTAACTCAGCCAAAATTTGCCGTATAACGCATTGTAGTGATTGTTAATTTCATACATTGTTACATATGCTGCCATCTATGATTTTTTTTCAAGACTAATTATAATTTGTTCGAGTTGAGACCCCATGGCCAAAATATAGGTGTACAAAGTAGTATGATGGTATTATAAATGTGGCCCATTCACATTCTACCATTACATGTGGTGTGCAAATATTTATTTTCAAAATACATTAAATTATTAAAAATGTCATAATATTCCTTCAGTTATCATTATCACTAAAGACGTTACAAAATGTCTGATTAAATTAATTAATTACAAATATTTAATTTCGCAATACATTCCACAATTAAAAAATGTCATATATTTATCTTCAAAATTTTATGTCAAATAGGCACTCAATGACCGAATCGCGAAATGAGGCTTTATTACTGGATATTATATTAAGAGTTTGGGGATGGAGGAACAGGGTGGAAAGATCCTTTTTTTCTTTGAGGCTGGGTAATCATCAAATGACTTTTCCCGCTCTGGGCGGAGCGGGAGGGCGTGTCAGACTTTTACTGACTAAAACCCACCTGTGTTCCTTCAGTTGCCTATTGCCAAGGTCCCGGTATCCCTTTCGGAGTTTCCCGCAACCGGGTTGAAAGATCCTAAGAATCCTCCAATAAAATCTACCATTGAATCCATTGCATGATCCATCAATGAAAAGGAAGGAGCCTTCGACTTGGGGTATAGCTACTGCCCAACGACACAGAGTAGTACAGAAGGCGCACTCCGCATTTTATGTATGAAGCTACAAGTACGCGGCGGGCTCGTCTTGTCGGGCCAATTCAGTGAGCGTAACGTAGTCAGAATATACATATAAGAGTTACGCGATAGAAAGAGAGGCAACTTCTAGGTGAATTTAACTTTTAATTAGCGCTGTGCGACCTGAATTGCACTTTATTATGTCGAAGCAAGAGTAGCTTTTTATTTAAATGATTTTGCGTTCGGGATCGTGACAAGTCAATCGTCATCCGGAGGATGCCTCGTTGAGAGGTGAAACACGTGTCCATTTCTTACAGGGTTTTTTATGGCTCTTTAGAATAGTTAAAAGTAAAAGGATACTAAATATACGTCTATTGTATTTTATAATGGATTTCTGCAAAGTCACGCGTCAATTAACTATCCATACTAATATTATAAATTCGAAAGTAACTCTGTCTGTCTGTCTGTATGTTACCTTTTCACGCCTAAACCACTGAACGGATTTCGATAAAATTTGGGAAGGAGATAGATGGCATCCCGGGGAAAGACATTTTATGGACATACCACGCGGGCGAAGCCGCAGGCGGAAGCTAGTCTGTTATAATTAGACTTACCATCAGGTGTGAACGGGTTGATGTTAGCTACAGCTCGTCGCGTCATTCGTGACTCGTCGAGTTCGTCAGGCGGTAGGCTCCCTAGTGCACTGTCTTCGTCACCAGACGGTGGGTGGAGATGGTGGCTGGAGCCTGATGGCATGCCTGTAAGGAAAAAATTATAGTAATTACTTTTAAACTCCGAGGAGTTCGTAGCTAAGTTATAACGGCCGCGCGGGTCGATCCATCAGATTAAGCTACGCTTGCCGGAGTTGGTCTGTAGATGGATGACCATCTTTGTATACGTGACTCCTCCGTGCCTCGGAAAGCACGTTAATTTAGTTACTCAAAATTTTTATTCTAAAAAATTACCGACATAAATGAATAAGTGTCTGTCTAGCTAAAGTTAGCATTCGTAACGTCAAGTTAGTAACACTCTTTTAAATATTCTGATTTAAGGGTCCGTGGAGTTTCTTGCCCGTTCTTCTCCTGAAACTACTACGCTTTGGAATGGGCAACTAGCTTCATCTTTTGGATTGACCGACCCCTTAAAGAAAAAAAATTGAATTTTGCGGGCTACCCTAGCGCGGGATGCGCTAGGGTAGCTCGCGAAATTCAAATTTTCTTACGTTTTTTGCAATTTGCAGGTCCGTATCAGGTTGTATGTTGATCTAAATATTATTTGCAGTCGTAACAAATATGGATTTACAGAATTATAAACATCAGAATGAGCAAGACAACTCTCTAAGTTCATGTAAGAGCACTGAGTGACGATTTCATGAAATTTTCATTCCATGCACTTACATGAACGAGTTGTCTTGCTGCATCCACCTTAACTATGCAAAAGTGCCTGTAATTGGTTTATTTGAAATAAATGGTTTGAGTTTGAGTAACTTACCCGACTGCGCATTTAATTTGGGCGGGAAGAGCCTGGAGCGCGGCGGATGATGTGAAGGCGTTGAACATTTCTCCAGTAGCGTCTTCGGTGTGTGGGGACTGTCGAATAATCTGGAAATAACAGGGAAAAATACATTATTATTATCTTACAAGCTTGTTGCTAATTAATAATAGCCGCACGGATCAATCCATCAGGTTAAGCTACCCTTGCCGGGGTTGGTCCGTGTATGAGTGACCATCTTTACATACAGAGACTCCTCCGTGCCTCAGAAAGCACGTTACCCTGGAGAAGGACATAGTCTACTTTTCATCCTAGATCTCAGACAAAGTCGCGGGCAATAGTTAGTATCAACTAAATACTATTTGTCATTATTATCTGTCAGTACTATCCCCTAGCACACATTTGCTAATTGAAAGTTAAATACCTACTATGCTTATCTGCATCTTAACTCAAAAAAAATCAATCTGCCTAGCCTTTTCCCAACTATGTTGGGGTCGACTTCCAGTCTAACCGGATGCAGCTAAATACCAGTATTTTACATGGAGCGACTGCCTATGTGACCTCCACAAACCAGTAACTGGGTAATACGATACCCATACCCCTTGGTTAGACTGATTGTCAGACTTTCGTGTCTCTGACGACTCGTAACGACTGTCAAAGATCCACAAATGACAGCCGAGACCAACGGCTTAACGTGCTTTCCGAGCAAGGAAGAGTCTCGATATGTGAACATGGTCACCCATCCACGGACAAACCCCGGCAAGCGTAGCTTAACCTGATGGATCGACCCGAGCGGCTCTTATTACTTAGCCAAGAGTCCTTATCTGCATCTTAACTATCCTATCCAAATTCGTACCTTCACAATTTTTTACGAACCAACGCCATTTACAACCGAACAGCTGTCTCCTAAAAATTCACGAAACGCCGACTCAACCCCGACATTTAAAATCTTAAGCACACCTTTTCGAACGCACCCCTATTTTTTTGTTCATAAGAAACTTCAGGTGTTCGAAATTCAATAAGAAGATGCAAGTGTGGGCCTATTGTCGTCAAAATTACAAGTTTCGAAATGTGTGGGGTGGTTCTAAGTTTTTTTTTGGTACCTGTATGAGATTTTTGTAACTTGTATTTTCTTAGGGCAGGATGCAAGTTGGTCCAGGTGGTATTATTGTTGAGATGAAGCAAGTTTTCGCAAGTATGGGGTGATGAGGAAAATATTAGCAGGTTCGGAAACACTGATCGGTATTGGAGCAGTGATGGCCCAGATAGTCGCTTCATCATCTGCCTAGCCTTTTCCCAACTATGTTGGGGTCGGCTTCCAGTCTAACCGGATGCAGCTGAATACGAGTATTTTACATGGAGCGACTGCCTATCTGACCTCCACAACCCAGTAACAGGATAATACGATACCCCTTGGTAAGACTGGTTGTCAGACTTTCGAGCTTCTGACGACCCGTAACGACTGTCAAAGATCCACAAATGACAGCCGGGACCAACGGCTTAACGAGCTTTCCGAGGCACGAAGGAGTTTCGGACCTCGGTATGTAAAGATGGTCACCCATCCAAGGACCAACCCAGGCAAGCGTAACTTAACCTGATGGATCGACCCGTGCGGCTGTTATTACTTAGCCACGAGCTCCTCCCAGACAGTGGCTTATCTTTGTGTAAATATTTCATCACCACTGCTCCCAAAACGGTGAAGGAAAACATCGTGAGGAAACCGGCATGTCCTACAATCAACATTTCGAAGGAATGTGACATCTACCAACGCGCACTGGGCCCCACATTCAAAGAATCTTTGGTCATGCTTCGAATTCTAAATTGCCAGTTTCAGAACGAAATCGAACGTTAAAATACGTCCAAATATTTGAAAGAAGAAGTGACCAAAAAGTCGTTAAAATCCAATACCTACCTACAAAACACGTGACCTCCAACTTACGCGAAAAAAAAACACGTGCTTTTTCGTGAAAAAAAAACCAGTATTTTAAATTAAATTAGCATTTGTTTGAAAATAAACTTTAAAACTTACACTTTTAGATTCACTTTCGCGAAACATTTTATACCTAAGAACCACACATTCGATACAAAACCAACCTTCTTTTAATACCGTCAAGGTTTAATTCACCTTGGTAAGTACAAAGACATGTGGTTGTGGGTGTATTTTTTTCGCCAAAGGCAGATGTCAGCTGTTCCGATCATATGTTTTCTATAACTGTACTATAACTGATTTTACAACGAAATTCCTTTGACTGAGTCACATATAATAGGTGTTTTTTGTTGTCGTAAGCTGCGCGCTTGGTTTCCGTTGGGTAAGCTGAGTTCAAGGTACTTGACGAGTTAGGATGTTGTTCACAAAGAACATTGTATTTTACGAAAAGCACGAATTATATAAGAATCCATCATCTGCCTAGCCTAACACCAAACTATTTGGAGTCGGCTTCCAGTCTAACTGGATTCAGCTGAATACCAGTATTTTAAATGGAGCGACAGCCTATCTGACCTCCACAGCCCAGTTACTGGGTAACACGACACCACTTGGTGAGACTGGTTGTCAGACTTTGAGAATAGGTCATGCCTTGAATGGTATGTATGTATCTGATCTAGGTATCTATGGATGCTACCAATAGATCGTTCTGGAAGTCGGTAGATGGACATCCGACTGCCGACTTTCCAAAAACGCCTTGCTGCGTCAGACATACTCCCTCGTCTTTTGAAGTCATTTAAAAAGATGGAATTGATAACAAAAAAAAGCAAAGGAATGCGGTCGTGTTTCTCTAGCATCTGTTTGTGGACAAAAATGCGATGTCATGCCGTGATAGGACTGTTTCCGCTTACAAACAAAACAAACGTGTGTACGGTACCTTCATAGCGCTCCCAAGAAATCCCGTATAGTTTCGGGAATACCCAACATTTTGCAAATGTAGGGTACCTTCATAGCGCTCCCGGGAAATCCCGTATAGTTTCGGGAATACCCAACATTTTGCAAATGTAGGGTACCTTCATAGCGCTCCCGGGAAATCCCGTATAGTTTCGGGAATACCCAACATTTTGCAAATGTAGGGTACCTTCATAGCGCTCCCGGGAAATCCCGTATAGTTTCGGGAATACCCAACATTTTGCAAATGTAGGGTACCTTCATAGCGCTCCCGGGAAATCCCGTATAGTTTCGGGAATACCCAATATTTTGCAAATTTTGGGTATTCCCAAAACTATGAGGGGACGTGCAGTCCCGCACCAAGACATTGGCCATTATAACAGCACGGCTCCGACACGGCAAATAACTTATTCAAGTTAGGATTTTAAATCAAATGTGTTAAAGTCTATTTTACGATAGCTATGCAGAATAGTGGACGGCTCGGTGGCCGCTCACAGCCCGCGAGCCGTCACATGTAAAATAGACTTTAATGCAATCCGAAGGATTTCGAAAGAAGATTTTTAATTTGTCTGTCTGTGATGTGATGATGTCTTGTTTACATCTTTTTAGTTGACTTTTTTGTTGATAAATAGTTTGGAAGTTATTTATTTATTTATCATAATTATGCACACCAACAGCAGTCACTTACAATTCAATTATTTAACACATTTATGAGGGAACACATGAACATACATACATACCGGTCAAAATTATAACCCTCCTTTTTGCTTCGCCGTAGTCGGGTAAAAATGAAAATGCTATTGTATGTTACGTAACTAACCCGGCGGATTTGTCGCTTTAGATTACGTTTCCTGCTGCCTTGATTGCAAAATACTGTGATTTTGCGAGATTTTGTTGGAGTCATAAAGCATGAGTCATCATCGCCCTACCCTTAATTTGTGTTTGGCGCAGTAAGGCCTGGTGCCCATTGACGGCACGGCATGGCAAGGTATTTTTAGGCGACGAATAAAAATATAACCTAATTGTGTGGAAATAAAGTTGAAATATGACAATGATTATGCCTAAGGACGTCGCACCATGCCTAATGATACCGCTGCATCGTTGCCGTTGAAATTTCAATTTTATTGTCATACCATTAAGTTACATTTTTATTTGCCCGGTTGAAGGGAATAGGTTCGCCATATAATAAATGGGATTAAGTCCCATTTATTATATGGCGAGCCATAACCCGTCGGGGATTACAGGCGAGGCGTGATGTTACATGTTATCATTATCAATCTGCCTAGCCTTTTCCCGACTCTGTTGGGATCGGCTTCCAGTCTAACCGGATGCAGCTGAATACCAGTATTTTACATGGAGCGACTGCCTATCTGACTATCCACAACCCAGTAACTGGGAAATACGATACCCCTTGGTAAGACTGGTTGTCAGATTTTCGGGATTCTGACGTCCCGTAACGACTGTCCAAGATCTACGAATGACAGCCGGGACCAACGGCTTAACATGCTTTCCGACCCACGGAGGAGTCTCGGTATGTAAAGATGGTCAGTGTCACCCATCCATGGACCAACCTCGGTAAGCGAAGCTTAACCTGATGGATAGACCCGTGCGGCAGTTATTAATAAGCCACGAGCTCCGCCTCCTCCACGATGTTATATGTTATGCTACTAAAAAATTTAATCCCGTTTACTAGTAGTAATGTCTTCATTTAAAAGTAATTACCATGCATCACATCAGTATCACATTGGTTTGTTGCATACAAAGTGAGTGTATAACCCATTTTCATTGGTTGAATGGTTACAAGTTATGCATTTTTTATAGAAAAAATACAGTATAAGCTTATTTGGGAATGTTTTGATGATTTTGTTTTGGTATAGGTTGAATGCTCGACATTTTTGTAAGTAGGAGAAAGTAGTAGAAAGAAAACCTTTTAAAATTTTGTCAGTTATGTGATAGTTAATTGATTCAGACGTGAATATTTAGTAACCTATTCCGCTTGACTAATAAAGCGGTGATGATTGCTTGATTGTCAAGCGGAAAAGGTTACTAAATATATCTACATCTTATGTATTTTTTTTTTTAGTATGTGATGTTCAGATCTGCATTTGTATTTTTTACTGTGCATTGAAACGGCCGATTGCAGAAGCTCATCCAAATTGCAATTTTTCAGCTAGCTTGGAGTACAAACTACAAAATAGAGGCCATCTGCACAGGCTCTAACTTTTAGTAGAATTTGACAAATCAATGTTTTTATTTTATTTTTAATCGTCTTCTTCAAAAAGGAGGAGGTTCTCAATTCGTCTGTATGTTTTTTTTTTTGCGTGTATGTTACGCGATTACACCGCCAATTATGAATCGATTTTGATGATTCGTTTGTTGTTTGGTAGGTCATGCTTCAGGTCCCCTAAACTTTTTATTAATTTTAATAATTTTGCTTGCGTAGTTTTCGAGTTAGCTTCAATAATTACGTATTTTCCCCACTTTGCGTATGTAGACGATATCTTAGTTGACTCCGTCACTGTTATTTACATAGCAGATAACGATATACGAATTTGTGTGGGGTACCACAACTGAAAAATAAAACGTATTACAAAAAAAAAACAACCGAATTGTTTTTTTTTTTGTAAAAAGTTTGACTGTGGCAAAAAACGAAAATTGAAAAGCAAAGACACCGACTTCCGAAATGTGTTTTTTTTTTTAAGTCGGTTGTTTTTTTTTTTTTAATTGTTAATATTTTAAGCATAAGGTCTTCACAATAAACTACATATCAAAAATTACAATTTGCCATTCTTTAACACTAAAATGTCCGCAAAAAACCGAAGAAAAAATCTTTCATATCACCAGTTCACCGCACAACAAGTTTTTAGCTACAACGCAAATAACAGTATTTGTGCTGAAACCAGTCAAACAAGTTTGGAATGAGGTCACCTATGAGTTTTGGTGGGTGATAGATGTAGATTTGCTAACATGTTTGGACTTGTTCTAGGTTTTAAGATCTAGGGAAGAGCTCTCTACAGGGATTGGTATACTGGTATTATAGAATACTACTACTACTAGCTAGAATACTACTGGTACTAGTTTTTGCCCGCGACTTCCGAGGAATTTAAGGGGTTTATATACATTTAAGGGTTTCCCGAAAGTCTGACAACCAGTCTTACCAAGGGGTATCGTATTACCCAGTTACTGGGTTGTGGAGGTCAGATTGGCAGTCTCTATATGTAAAACACTGGTATTCAGCTGCATCCGGTTAGACTGGAAGCCGACCCCAACATAGTCGGGAAAAGGCTAGGCAGTAAATATATAAGGGTTTCCGCACACGGGCCACCGGCCACAACCACAAAACGCCGCTACCGGCAGGCATATTTCCTATAGTTTTCATACATTTTATATGGACTCGCCGCACACGGGCTACACGCAACAGCCAGGCGTAAAATTTATGAAAACTACAGGAAATGTGGCGGCGCACGGTGGATCGAAAATCGGTTGTAGAAGACATAGGATCTTGATTTCTTAAATGTTATTTTTTTTTGCTGGAAATGACTTCTGCTGATCATTACTATGTACAAAAATGACACCCGAGTTAATTCTGCCCAAAAACGAAGGAAATATAATTTTTTTACGAAAAATTTGTATGAAGCTAGTATGAAAAATTGAATTATCTCCTAAACGGCATGTTTAACCATAAGATCCTTGGAGGTGGTCATAGTGCTAATTATTTATGATTTTTTGGTTGCCGATTTGACGAACAATTTAATGCCGTTTTTTTAAAAAAAATCGTCAAAATATTTATATTTATTTTTACATGTAAAACGATCCCTTTTAGTGTCCAAGTTAAAAAGTTCGATATGTTATTAACCCAAATATTAAGAACACACAAAACAAGAAAAATTAAATAAAAAAATTGCTGGTTTTTGACACATTTTTATTAATTTAAATAAAAAAAGATTATCAAACTCTTATTTAAGTAACATATAAAGTTATATTATATACAAAATAATTTAATTTAAGGAATTAATAATAAGCATTTGTAAAATAAAGTAAAATAAATTTAAAAAAAGACAAAATATCATTAAATATTACAAAAAAAAAACCCAAACAGCCTCAAATACAAATTTACAAATATGTACAATTTTTTTACAAATTTTCCTTATCACTCTCGTTGTCAGACTCCAATTCTGAGTCAGCATCCAGATTGGATATATCCAAAAACTCGAACTCAGTTTCCTGAAATTGAATTAAGTCGAGAGTTTCAGCAAAAAAGCTCAGCTTTTTCTTGGCATCTAACTTAGGCCTTTGTGCACTTAGCAAAGGATCCGAAGAAACAACAAGCATATTTAAAATGTCTTGATTGGAATCCTGCCTGCTTCTTTTCCGGCAATGATGTTCTCGAAACCTCCTAAAATCTTTGTTTCGAGACTCTGAGGCTTCTTCCGAGAGAGTCCCAATCGGCACAATATTATTTTTCTCGATTATGTCAGCCCCATGGATTAATAATTTATGAACGGTTGACGACATGTAGTACCAGTCGTATAATAATACGTACTTTTCTGCTGTTTTGCGGGCATAATCTCTAAATTTTATTATATCGACCTGCTCTCCAGATGTAATTGCTTGTAAAATTACAGCAAATCTTTTGATGAGGTCTTCATCCAAACCGGTTATAGCTGCGGTTTTATTAGGAAACTCAAAGAATTTTCTTGCAGTATTCCCGTCATTGGTGGTTCCCGAGCCTTGTTTTACTATATCAATCAACAGATTGAGCTCATCTTTGAATTTATTTTGAATTATTTTCTTCCTTCTCTGTAGCATTTCTTTGTGCTCATCACTTCTCGCTGCCCACCGTTTGAAGTCGAGCCTGTATGCAATGTGTAACAGACATTCCATACAATTTATACGGGCGTGTAGGGATGACAAGCCAAATTCATACAGGTCAGAACACACAATTTTTGATGTTACAGCATCTAAGCGGTTCATTTCTGTAGGCTTTGCCAAGCACAGGTAGCACGATGCATTTGATCTAGCTTCAGAAAGGTAAATGCAAACTTTAGCGTCGATCATCGTCATCATTAGTTCATGAGTCACCCTATTATTATTATTGCACTCTGTGGGGATAAGGGCCTCAATTTCTTCATCCATTTGTTTTTTCAGCTCAAGGACAACTGCTTCACTCTCCTTTACAAAAGTAAACTGAACTGGACGAGAAGAGTAAACAATTGGTAATTTGGTTGTATGAAAAGTTTTAAAACTCATGATGTGTTGATAAATATCTAGCTCAAACATAGTTGTCTACGTGTGGGTGTACTATAAACCTCTGCCAACTCCTTCGGAAATATAGGAGTGATGCTATTTTATGTTACGTGTAGTTAAAAGTCCGTGTTCTTCAACATAAACACTAAAAGGAATCGTTTCATATGAAAAAACAAATAAAAATATTTTGACGATTTTTTAAAAAAAACGGCATTAAATTTTTCGTCAAATCCGCAACCAAAAAATTATAAATAATTAGCACTATGACCACCTCCAAGGATCTTACGGTTAAACATGCCGTTTAGGAGATAATTCGATTTTTCATACTAGCTCCATACATTTTTTTCTTATAAAAATTATAACTCTTCCATTTGTGCACACATTTACTTCATATGACATTTTATAGAACAGTAATGATCAGCAGAAGTCATTTCCAGCATAAAAAATAACATTTAAGAAATCGAGATCCTATGTCTTCTACAGCCGATTTTCGATCCACCGTGCGGCGTTTTGTGGATGTGGCGAATGGCCCGTGTGCGGAGACCTTTAACGTTGCTTAAAGTTAAGTAATGATTAGCAACTGTATAACTATACATTTCTGACGTTTGAATGTCACATGTCACTTAACATGAAGCAATGTTTATAAAAAAAACTCCTAAATGTATTTCTTTGCAAAATGACGGAAATGATGATTACTTGTAGTCCTTGTAATTTTTTTCTTTTTTTAATATTTCAATTAAAACTTGATTTAGACGATAAATTATGCATGAGAGATGCATA
This sequence comes from Lithophane semibrunnea, assembly GCA_947363905.1. Taxonomy (NCBI): domain Eukaryota; kingdom Metazoa; phylum Arthropoda; class Insecta; order Lepidoptera; family Noctuidae; genus Lithophane; species Lithophane semibrunnea. The sequence goes on along the minus strand of OX376213.1, from coordinate 2,689,816 downwards.
AATTACCTATTTGATAATAAATAATAGTACATAAATATAAATCTATTAATTTTGTGAAGAAACTAACTGTATTAATGTGGTAAAATAAAAAGTTGTGTAAGGTCAACATACAGTTATTTTTAATTTAAAAGGTCAAAATTGCATTCATTTTTGTACAGTATTACATACTAGCTCCCGCCCTCGGCTTCGCCCGCATGGTATGTCGATAAAAAGTAGCCTATGTCCTTTCTCAGGCTCTAGACTATCTGTGAACCAAATGTCATTTAAATTGGTTCAGTAGTTTTGGCGTGAAAATGCGACAGACAGAGTTCAAATTTTATCAAAATCCGTTCAGTGGTTTAGGCGTGAAAAGGTAACATACAGACAGACAGAGCTACTTTCGAATTTATAATATTAGTATGGATATAGTAAGGAAGTAAGGATTACAAAGAGAAAAATCTCCCAAGACTGAGAATTAACCAGATATTCTACAAAATTCTACCAAAATGACGAGACTCGTCCACTGGGTAGGACTTAAACATTACTGGTGAAATGTGGGTGTACTATAGGTGCACCTCTGGCTAACCATGCCAGGAACACAGGTATGATGTATGCTGCTAGCAAAATCCCCATCAATAAAATATACTACAAACAAAATCTTCCAGAACCTTCTGGCAAAATCTAAAATCATTCTATGGAATTTGTTTACATTCTGTCTCTCACTCTACCCCAAACAAAGTAACAAGGACAGGAAATACTTCTTGAACATTCATGAATACCTATTGTCCAGTTATTTCAGAAGGAGGGGGACTGGTCCGAACCTGTTTGGGGGAGAGGAATGGACTTGTTTTGCTTCAGGTGCTGAAATAGAGACAAGTAAGGACCTGTTGGAACTTGAATTTTGGTGATTTGGGACAGATTTTTGACTGACCATCACCATTTTAAACCATTTTAAAAATTACCAAACTATATTTATAGGTAATGGTGTCCAAGTAAGCTATGTAGCACCGAAGTCTGGCACCCAGTCTTACCCAGAGGTATGTTGTATCCAGTTATGTAGGTCAGATGGTCAGTCACTCCATGTTACATACTGGTATTGAACACCAGTATGTAGTACCACATGGAGCGACTGACCATGATACAACATACCTCTGGGTAAGACTGGTTGCCAGACTTCAGTGCTACATAGCTTATGTGATTCAATGAAGGATTACATGAAATCAATCAATGTGATGAATCAGTACTAAATTGCCTTTAATCAACGATGTTGGGGTCAAATTTGAACTTAACCCGTAATGAACATGAGTTCAATTGGTATCTGAATACCATTAGTATGTAATTGATGAGCATTAAGTTGATTTGATTGATAGAGAGTATTTAACACTCATAGAAACCAAGTTATTATAACATACATAGATAAACTTATGCATTCTTCCCATGGGGATAAGCAGAACTACAGAACATTATTATTATAACAATTTCAACTACAAAATTGACTATTTACCAAAAGATTGTAAGTAATTTCAATTTGAAGATTTTATTGTTATTGTTTTACTGATTAAAGGGTAAGTAGGAATCTAAGTAAAGTGAATTATTATAAATATTTGTATGAGAAAGTCACATTCTGTTTTTAATTTTAAGAGTACCAATGCATGTTTTAGGTCGAAAATCATAGTTATTGCCGATATTTCACGCACACAAAGTTAACTATAGTTTAATTATGGAATAATCCATGTGAAAGTATGCTATTCCACATCATGATGAATAAGAAAACATAAAAAAATCAATAAAACATGTTTACATAAACGAAAAGATGCTAAAATCCATCAGAGAGAGTCGTAAAACAGGCCAGAACATTCGATACACAAAAAAACTAAAATTATCATTCAAATTGCATAATTAATTTGACATTCAGACTCAAAGTGTACCAAAAAGTGAAAGTTACGTTATTTACATCGTAAATACAAGTTCAGACGCTATCGGGGCCTGAAATGCCACAATACCACATAGCGTGGTGATTTCCTATAGAAATTAGAGAGTGGAACCAGAGATACATACCTGAGAGCCCTAACTCTTTTGTAAGGAGGGCTATGTGAAACTGGAGGCGGCAATGCATCCCTCATGCCATCATCGTCATCCATGCTACTAAAATCCAACTTCCTAGGCACTATAGAAGAAGGTATCGGACTCAAATTATCCGAAAATATATTGAAAGAGTCTGACATTTCACATGAAGTTTCTGCCGACAATTCCGATGAATCGTGCTTGTTGATGAAGCCCGTCTTCATTCTATACCACTCGGTCATCTTCGTTAACACATTAAACACTTTTACAACAAATATATATCACAATAAAATCACTATTTTCTTAAACAATTCACAAAACGATCTCACTTTCACGCACTAACAACGTTATGGCGGATGACGCATAGCACCTGTTCAATTGATCCGCCAATCAGAGCGAATCATTTGACCGGTGAGTTGAATACTCAAATTCTATTGGCTAGGGTTATTTTTTTTAAATAACGAAGTAGCTTCTTTGACTGTGATTGGAGGATTTATAGCTGCGTTCGAAGTTAAATTAATTTTGGGCTGCGTTCACAAGAATGCGGTTCCTTGTAGATGAAATCAAAGTTTTTAGGTATAGAAAAAAATATAAGTTTATAAACTTTTTGGAACTTCTTTCTACAGTGTTTTCTACACAACTTTTAGTTACAATAATAATTCATAGCTATCAGAAAATTCTCAATATTTTGTCCTAGCCAGGCAGCATATGTGACACGGAGCTGTACTAACAATCCGCTCCGCTTGTTTTGCACAAAGAAGTTTTAATGTAAGTCATCTAGTGATTGAAAGAACAACTGCTAAGTCCCGGGTTAGGTAAAGTAATGTTGGGTATTCCCTCATCAGCTTTTTCTCAGGAGCAGCCTGGTGTCAGGATTTGGACCCGGTTGATATAAATTCGCTTCCTTTATCATAAAATTCCAATAATATTATTAGTGAAATGTAGGTGTACTTTGGCACCATTCAGGAAATAAAAGCATGATTTTTTATAACGTTAGTCGATTTCTGAAGTTTTAGTTGATACTAGCTAGTGTTTTAGCATTCCTAGAAATCCTAGATGACATTTTGAATTGACATTGACAAAATTGACATTACAGTTTTGATTGTAAAAATCTTCGGTGTTTGTGTCTCAATTTGGTTTTCCGCGATAAATTGCTATTTCTATTATATAAAAATTGTAAAGTATCGTTAAAACACAAAGTAAATGACTCGCTTCGATCACATATCAATTGAATGCCTTTTGAAATAAGATGGCATTGCTAGGATGGGTGAAAATTGTGTTTTTGTTATTCGGTCTGCCTTACCTGTGCTTGCAAGAAAATATAAACAAAGGAGAAATTATATTCCATTACAACAATACGTAAGTTTTGTTATGTTTAGTATTAACTAGCTAATTACGAGGTTTTAACTGAAACAAAAAACTCATTAGATTTTGCGTGAGTATTATAGTTTTTAATCGTGAATAAGTAAATAATCTGTATTGGTGATTAATTAAATGTCATGGACCTTATAAGCTGTTCCTTATTTAGCTACGATCTGCTACGATAGTCGATCTCGTGTGACAACTAACAATTAGTTACAAATACCTACTTTTTAATGCAATTATCTTTTTTTTTGCTGACTGAAATGTTTATGCCTATGTATCTACCCTCACTGTAATTGGTAGAAGTTTAACTCATTAGTTATCCTCATTGACAGCCCCTAAGATGACCCACTGACCTAACCTTGTTCTATACAATGCAGAGTACCTACAGACATCCTAACTTTTATAACATGTAAGCTCTTTTGTCTGCGAGACAGAATATCTATGAAATATAATATAAAACACCACATGCTAGGATTCTTACTATATAGGGTTATTGGTTAAACATTGGCAATCCGTTAAGGGGATGTAGGTGAGGTCATTTGCAACCATTGGTATAATACTCCTTTCCTTGTCATACACGCACGCCTGTTGTGAGAACTACGCACCTAACATTTCTGAAAAACCATCAATAAAGTCATTATATGGCCTTCTTGGGCATTCCCTCCCGTGGAATTTCCACTCACATTTGCCTACCTCATGTACAGTCACGGACTTTAATTTATGAGCCGCCTTCAAACTTTTCAATTTTGCAGTTTAATACATTCACGAGATTACACGATTAAACACGAACTCAAAACGCATGCTCGCAAACAAGATGACAAATAAATTACTTTTAATCGGAAATAGTCTTAACCATAGAGTTTGACTAATAAGTTCTCAATGATAAAAATAAATACAATGTTGCATTAAGTTTATCCAATCTATTTGATAACAACCTCCTTTGAATCATAGCTCATTAACTCGATAATAAAAACTTAACTGAAGACAGGGACAGTTGAAATATCGATGTCAGAGACGTTACTTTCGAATTTGTCGAAATGACTTATTTCTCCGTACGCTAACGTTATTATCGCAACTGTAACCTAGCAACGATTGTTTGTCGTTGCTAGGTTACTGTTGCTAGACCTGCAATTGGTTGACTTTGGTTGTCACTCTGCTGTCAAGTTTGTAGTTCTGGCTCTCAGGTTAGCCAACCGGTAAAGATATGAAAATATAATTTTCTTCTTCTAATATGAAGACTTTTTATGACTTTGCGTGTCGGGAACCGAATAAACCCGATTTGCATTAAACGGCTGAAATACGAAAAGTGCCAGGTGGCTCATCAATTAAAGTTCGTGACTGTACATAATAGAAAAGACCTACTTTTGCACACAACTTGTTATTGAAAATTGAACCTTGTGGCTAATCACAAGACTCATAAGTTACTTTGTAGAAAAACCATTACAACAGCTGTATTTATAAAGTAAATAAATAGAAACTCAATGTATGGATAAGAACAATAGCTGTTTACAATATCTGTATTGATTTGTTTTTAAAACTGTATACTGTAGAAAACCCAACTACGACTAAAAGTCAACTAAAAAGATGTAAATAAGACATCACAGACAGGCAAATAAATATTATAACCGGCCAAGTGCATGTCGAACCATGCACAATGAAGGGTTCCGTAGATGGGATGAATTTATCCAACGAACTTAACATTGTAATTGAAAAACTTGTTCTAGTTCTAATTGAGAACATGTTTTTGCAACTGCAAATTTAAGTTGGTTGATTATTACTCAGTAACTTCTGGAGCCTACGTGGGACACTTGACTCTAACAAAAATTAGCACTTTAAAGCTTAATATTTCGCAAACCGATCCCTGAATCCAAAAATGGTTTTCACAAACTCACATTATTATTAAACGTCCTTTCCAACGATACCCCACACCATGGGATTGACGAGAAAAAAAACCATCCTTACTTTACGTGTAGGTGAGATACCCTAAAAAAATATTTTTTTAAAGATTTCTTTTTGCCACTTTGTCGGCATGATTAATATTTATTACATACCCATACCAAATTACAGCTTTCTAGTACCAACAGTCTCTGAGCTGAGCCGCGGACAGCCAGGCAGACAGACAGACAGACTGACATGGCGAAACATAAGGGTTCCTTATTGACTACGGAACCCAGAGATAGAAATCCAGAGTCACACGTAATCTGTTTGATTTATGCCCTACAATATGTGACTCCGGATTTTTAATTTGTCTGTCTGTGATGTCTTTTTTACTTTTCTTGACTTTTTGTCATATTTGGGTTTAGTTTTATAACTTTTATTTTTATTCAATACTTGTGTAACAAATTCGCATTATTACTGGGTATAGAAATATTGCTTGTAAGATTTCTTTGTTAGATTGACCTTATCAAATAAATTCAGCCTTTTCATGTTCTTTGTGATTGGTCAACTAAAATAACAATAGCCAATCAAATTACTGAGGGTTAAAGGGGTAATAGACGTGCGAGCAGGTACGCGTACTTATAGCTCGGCGAGCTTACTCGTACTCGCCCGTCTGTCATCGCCGCGAGGCGCGAGCTAATCTGACAATGAAATTTTGAGCAAGGTTCACGTGTGTCACCGACGGTGAGCCGAGTAAGATCGCGAACTTAAAGACTGCGTACTTTAAATACGCACGTCTATCACCCACTTTAGGCAGAGGTGGACCTATAGTAGAGCCAAACGCCAGTTATGTTTAAGTCCCATGTAATAGGGGGCCAGCCTATTGCCGTCAACCGGACACAAATCCAAACTCAAGGCTGCTACTGAAAAATTTCTGATGAAAAACCCCCAATAACACTTTGACCGACCTGGGAATCGAACCCAGGACCTCATGCTCAGTAGTAGCGCTTGTGCCCACTAGACAAAAGAGACGGACAAATAATCTAATAATCAATACAACAGGTAATAAAGATTATAAATTTATCAGGAATACCTGGCTAATGTACTCATTTATCATTATTATTGTTTGATAACAATTCAATATTTTATTTTATGACTAGTGATAAAATCAATATTGGATGACTCAGAGTCACAGTACTAAATGACTTCTTAATATTATTATGAGGATGTTATAAATAATGGTACCTACGTACCACAACTAAAAGTAGAAAAATAAAAACTTTTTTTAAAAAAAAAAACAACTGTCTTCCATTTACTTTCCGAAGTCGGATGTTTTGTTTTTGTAAAAAGTTTTTATGACTAGGTGCCCGGCCCGGACCTGACGTCTCAGTGCTGCCATCTAGTGAACGTCATTTCAGAATACCCTCAATTAAATTGGGCTCAATTTACATCAGGCACTGCTTTTAAAATATTGTGGGGCTACAATAGCCAATCAAATAAAGGGCTCTGCACACAGCGGGCGTGGCGCTGACGCGACGGTAGTGTTCACACTGCGGGCGCGATCACGTCCCGCAATTAGCGCCATAATTACACGATATTTTTTGTTACAGATATAAATACAACATACCATATACAGTAGCTGTGAACAAGAGTACGGAATACATCTTGGAATTTGCTGGGGTAAGATCCGCACTCGCATCAAATCAAGCTATGCTTGCTGGGGTTGGTCCGTGGATGGGTGACAATTTTCACATATCGAGACTCCTCCGTGCCTCGGAAAGCACGTTAAGCCGGCTGTCATTTGTGGATCTTTAACAGTCGTTACGAGACGTCAGAAGCGCGAAAGTCTGACAACCAGTCTAACCAAGGGGTATCGTATTACCCAGTTACTGGGTTGTGGAGGTCAGATAGGCTGTCGCTCCATGTAAAATACTGGTATTCAGCTGCATCCGGTTAGACTGGAAGCCGACCCAAACATAGTTGGGAAAAGGCTAGATTAATAGATTGATTGAAGTTTGATTGATCTTTAAGGCGCCCCCTCACCGGAACATTCACCTGGAATGTAAAAATCCAAAATTTGATTTTGAGCATTACGTTGCAACACTCCTTGACAAGATTCACATTATTGTTACAAATTGTATCGCGATTGTTCTCACTCACTACTGTTAACTTACAACAGGCGAATGATTCCGGTGAATGTAATGTTACAAATTGCATTATTACAAGATGCACACAATTCGAATTCAGTGCTGATTGGCAGCCTAGTTTGAATAAATGACATTTGATTTGACATACGTATAGTAGAAGATGTTTCGTTATGAGTACGCCCTGCTGAATAAACTTTGCTTCCATGTGAATATTCACAGCTTTCGTTGTTTTACACTTAGGCTGCTTTCCGAATTAGAAAATAATCGCTCACAGCGCTCACAGCGATAACTTGCGTACCGAATTAGATATCACAATTATGATAGCTGAGGGCTGACAACAATTCGGAACGCTGGTGAACACGCTCACAGTCCTCGTAACATAAACATAACCTTAAATCTTGCATTTTTATTATTGCTGATATTCTTATTTGGTAGTGCGTCTGTGTTAAACACATCAAATTCAAAAAACAAATCAAATTCAAGTATATTCATCATTTTTTTTAAAATACTGTTAATATGATTTAAAACAACACAGTACAACTGTCAGTTTGACAGCCACATTGACAGCGCTCACGGTGATATTATTTTAAGGCATGGTCGGCGTTATCGCAAGATGGCGTATGTCATGACGTCATCTATGACGATTCACGGGACATCGTTATCGTGCTCAGGCTAATACGGAACGGGTTTTAGCACGCTCAAATCGATTACAGCGTAACTCGGAACGCACCCTTACACTACACACCATAAAGTTGCAACATTCCACCGATAGATGGCGTTAATCTAAATGATGAACAATTTCTTTCAGGAACTTGAGGCGTATGATACTCCTGCTAGAGTGACCGTAGCCAGTGACTTTGCTAACAAGACGTATCCTTTGTTTATCACAGCGAGACAGCAGAAAGGTATGTTTATCTTCATCTTTATCATCTAGGTAGACAGAATATCAGTATTACACAAAATTACGTCACACATTTCCTGCATCGCGCAAGCAGTGTTTACCGCGCGACCGATGAATAGAACATCTTGACCTGACACAATACCCGTCTGGTCGGAGGATCGTCCCTTTTATAGGGGATGAGTGAAATGTACAGCTTGGCAAAAAAGAGTATGATGCGGTGACAAATGAAACTAAATATTTTACGTAAGTAATGCAGACCTGTAGTGTTGGCACTACTTTGCCGACAAGTGCTAGTAGGTTTTTGAGTCAGTACAAGCAGCGTTTTTAACTATTTTTATAAATTCTTTTACTCATTTCCCATTTGAAGTGATGAAGTGCAGTAGTGGCGCCCTCATTTTTTCCAAACTCTTTTTTGCCAAGCTGTACACACTGGCACCCTTATTGTGTAATACACGATCAATCGGATTCGGTTTGAAACAAAAGTCTACTTCATAAGTTCGAAAAAAAATCTTTTCAACAACGTAAAAACGCAATTAATGTTGTTGAACTATCAAAATTAAATATAAATTAGTCTTAATTGGTTACGAAAATAAGTTACTCAATTATAATAACTGTTCCTCATACCTATATACTGGTGACCGCTACATCACAGACACTTCAACATGAGATGTCTCGAATTATTCTTTCGTCATCTTCATAATCAATTTACGCAAACAATCTTAATTTCCAGGAGTATTCTCATGGCAACTACCCATGCTTGTCCAGACTCCAGTCAGCCTGGAACAGTTCACCAACATATCCAGGACTCTGTGTCCTCATAATAATATGTTCACTGAAGACGAAGACACTTGTGGTGAGTGAGAAGTAGATTAATAAGGAGTGACCTCCATTTTGTTTTAATTTGTCCCATAAAATTGATAAGAGAATAAATTCTTTGAAATAGTATTTTGATGTGATCTTTGTTTTTTTTTTTGCGAATACTCTTGTAATTTTTTTATTTTCGCCTTCTTTTTTTCCAAGATTGTAGATGTGTGATAAAATAGTAAATAATTATAATTAGTGAAGTAGTTACTTAGTATATTTATTTTATTAATTAAATTCTAAAAGATATAATATTAGGGGCTGCCAGAAACGGTTTAACGTAACGTTTAAAAAAAAATTATTAAGCTTAACAATGAAGTAGGTACCATATTTTTCGTTTCTTGTTTTTAGTATATTTTAGATTTTTTATATCTGGCAACCCAATTCACGATTCAGCATAGCATTTACATTTCAATTCAAATACTTAGCATTTATATTTTTATAAATACTTACCTCGTAAAAAAAACGACTTTTTTGACTCGCCCTTTTTTCGACTCGCCAGACTTTGTTGACTCCCATTTTAATTTACCTTCTCTTTCTGTTCACGCTGTCTTAGTCAGTGGGAAAAGGATTAGAGTCTACTGTGGTCCTCTTATACGTAAATATTTATTGTTATATTGTACCTTTTTATATATATTTTTATATGCTCGATTGGGATTTTAGAAATATTTTCATTCTCAAATTATTTTTAATTTAAAATAGGTGTATTATTAGGCCGCGTCCTATTTAAAAGCGATTGTCGCGGTCATATGCAGTGATCGTAAAAGGGTGAGCTAATCTACCTAAAGTTCAAAGAATAGAGACAAAAAAATGGGAGACTTCCTTACGACTAGAATATTTTTTCGGGACTTATGCTTGGTAAGTTTATGAATTTTACATGACTTTAAGACATTATAAACATTAAACTATTCTTGATTAATTTTTCAAATTCAAACAATTTTATTCAACAAATTTTTAAAACAGTAATTCAATTCAATTCAATTTATCAATTTATTTATTTAATTAAATAATGTATATTTACAATATTAAGCCTTATACTAAAGTGGTACGTATACAATGTGGAGACGACAATACAACAATAAATGAAAACACTGGCAATACTAATGCATAAGAGTATTTTCGAACTAACAAATCAAACATCGAAATTAAAAAAGTCATTTTTTCAAACAAATTAAATAGTAGCGATGGGCCGACTATGGGGTTTGCCCATCTTTGACTAGCTATCGTAACTAAACTATTGGATATATTTGATTAATTCTTTGTATGTAGACCGAGAACGTCATTAGATATACGGAGTTTTATTTTTTGTCGTATTGTCGTCTCCACCTTGTATAATAATGGTTCGACCTGAACTAGGATAAACCTGTATCTCGGGTGATAATAATAATCAACAAGGGATAATAATCGTACACACGGCTACACATCAAGCTATACATTTCCAGTATAAGCTGACCTCGCATTGTACGGAAATCCTATACAATGCGGGATCAGCATAAACTGGAAATGTATAGCTTGATGTGTAGCCGTGTGTACATACTTTAGTTTTTTAAACAGAAACAGGAAATTAATTAAATAGTTGTTTTACTTTATTAATATTGGTTGTACCTAAGTAATGTTCCGAAACCCGGGATATTAATCCCGAAAAAAATATTTTGTTGTAAGGCGTCTCCACTTTGTCTCTGCACTTTTTCGAACTTAAGGCATTTTAGCTTACCTATTTCCGATCACTGGTCATATTATGTCACTGTTTGTTCGGACAAACCGAAAGCGCCCTCTGTCGGCGCGACCACACGTTCGTGTTCACCGAATAAAAAGTGACATATGAAAGCGTCGATCGCGTATTCGCGCGACGATTGCCTCTAATAAGGACGCGGGTTTACGCAATATTGTTTGTCACGGACATTTCATCAGGAAGGATCGACTGGTTTCGAACTCGAAACGCGTGCAGTTCTGATAATATGCGCATGAGTATTTCTCTGACTAAAGTTATAAATATAGTACCCATTTACACTTCAAGTTAAAAAAAAAATGGGGCAGAATTTAAATTCTTTCGCCAATCAATCATTTATCGACGTCAACCGGTTATTTTGAGTGGTTCATATTTGACTAATTTTTGTGTTAATAAAAAAGATTGTTTGAATATTAAACCTGTTTAATTAAAGAGCCTGGGATTTTATACAGTCGAAATACTACGCAGTATTTCGACTGTATAAAATCCCAGGCCCTTAAAAAAAGGTTACTAGTATTAGATAGACCCAATTTTAAATATTTTTATGCTACTGTAATAGGGTTAGGCTCTTTTAGCATCAGCTTTACACTTAGCCCAAAAAACTTCAAAAATAACACCCCATCTCTCTTCCAGACGTATCAACACAAAACACACCAATTATCCACTTAACATCATCGTCCCCGGATTCCATAAATGTTACCATTTTGGTAGAAACCGTCACGGACTTCTTTGTCAGACTAAATTCTACCACGAACTTAACTACCACGCCGAGTCAGCCTATGTATTATTTCTTTCCTTTCGATCAGTCGAATAATTTAAATTTGGCTTATCAACATGAGAAAAGGAAGTATATGTGTAATCAGATGGATGATACAGAAAGTATTCATAGGTATGTAATCATTTATTTATTTTGTTTCTGCCTTACACTACTTGATGGTTATTCCCTATTTTCATTTCATGAAATATAGAAGCTGTCATTGTGTCAATGTAAAACAGTTACCATTGATGTGAGGCTGACTAGACCATAGACTTCAGCGCCTTTCAATAAAAGTTAACGAAATTGCTGAACCTCGTATTAACTAGGTCCTAGTGAATACGAGGTTTAACAATTTCGTTAACTTTGTTAACAATTTCGTAAACACGTGTCGCTAGAGATGCTGCCGGACATTTGTCCCCGTTAATTGGCATCGGCGCAGCATTATTTTTTCTTCCATTCTCCCCTGTCAACCGTCACGCTATCATTATCAATATCTTTATCAATACGGGGCCTTGTTGTTTTTAATTATAAATTTAATTTAATTTAAATAACTTTACAGGTATTTGCTAAGGACTAACCTGGAGACCAGAAGTTGGCTCTCTCGACCTAAGAGTGTTATAGTAATGATTGAGTCTGATGATGACATCTGTGCCGTCGTCTCCATACAGAACTTTTCGGTGAGTAATTTTTTTTTGTTGGTTTTTGATGTGAAAACTTCTTGGGTGAACAAAAATCATGGAACTCGCGTCATCGTCTCCTTGCTTGAAGAAATGTTTTTAGCGCCATCTACCGTCTACCGTTTGAACTACGTAGAGGTTACGCATTGTTGCTTAGTTTTCACTTTTATCGGCAGTCCCCAAAGACTGCCCTGCATGTTTTTTTTTCGGGCGCATATCCATGGATTTTGCGGACGGTGTCGGATAGAAACTTTTAAATGAATATAATGTTTTTTTTTTGTTGTGTTGTGACTCGGTGATTTATTTTTATATTTAAGTCAACTACCCATGGTTTGCGTGACAACGGTGTTTACCCATACACCCTGTATATTATTGTATCTGTATTACGACACTGGCAACTGTCGCACAGTTTGGCAATAAGGGCGTGATGTTAACTCTATTTTTTCGTTTCCAGTGCCCAGTGTTCGACAACGAAAGAGACATATTATATGATGGTTATTACTTGACTATGACTAGAAGGGGAGGCATAACTTTAACAGTAAGTAGCTCTTAGCAAATAATAATCGTGTATTTTAGAATAGTTTATTTATAAAAGGCATATTTACAATAACCGCCTTACTAATAAATGTTGTATAACGCCTGTATGCCACTACGCTTTGTCTTCTTCTTTCAAAAGTAATTTGACTTTTGAAAGAAGAAGACAAAGCGTTGTGTAACTATACAGGCGCTATACAACGTTTATTAGTAAGGCGGTAAGAATTTTAACAATTAATAAATAACTTTTTACAAAAAAAAAACAACCGACTTTGAAAAAAAAAACACTATAAATATGGAATGAATTTTATATGGACATGGCAACTTGTGACATCCTTTTCGTTTCAGCAAGACACATTTCCCGTGGGATTCTACATAGTATTCATAGTGAAGACTTCAGACGAGGACTGTACCGACAGGACTGGTAACGCCACCCTACCCCAAGTGGCGCAGTACCTCGGCTGGACACAGGAAGAGGAGGTGCGGCTAGTCACCAATGATGGCAGGGTCAAGAAGTTTAGGTAAGTAACTAACAGCTTCCAAACGTCGGGAGATGCCCTAGAAGGACATTAGTAAAACAGCTAAAATCAAAAAACCAGCTATGGATGTCAAAATACTCGCCCGCGCCCCCCCCTCGACACAGCGAGTGCGGCTACGCGGGTTGTGCCACGGTAACGCTACATTGCGCGTGAGGTAATCAGATTTATTGTATTCCCATAACGTTCCTGAAATAATTTCATGTACCGATCGTCATAGTATGATATGCTGAATTCATCCCATCAGTCTGCGGAGGGCTGTCCCTTACACCCTGTATACAGTACAACTAATTTCTTAATGTCCCTCGGCAAACTTCGTATTTCGTCTGTCGTCGGATTTCTATCAGTTCCCTTTACACAGAGCTTCCGGTCCAGCGTTGCTAACTCCAAATAATGGATTACGGTGGTTCCAGTTTAAAAATACGGTAGATTTTTAAAAGTCGTGCAAAATTACATAGTCGTTAAAAAAAAAAAAACTTCGGAATTTGACAAAATAACTGTGTGATCATGATCAATTTGATACATTTCAGTATTTTTGTCTCCTAAGCATGTCTTCTGACGGCAGAAAGTTGACACAATTTTTTCCACCATCAGATTCACTACTTTCCATTTTAATTTATTTGCAAAACAGATTCCCTTTCAACGCAGATATAATTACAACGCAATTACGCAAAGTACATCTGAATAAAGAAAGTTGGTAATAAAAAAGGTTACTATTGGTTCAAACTACTAACTATGGTTGAGGAATTCCCCCTAGTTCACTGCTATTTAAAATGTTGCCATGTTATGACAACTAAAATACATGCAATATTCCATCTGCCCAATTACAGTGTTTTTTGACACCGTAATGAAATTACTACGGTAGACGGTGAATCAATGCTGAATACGGTGTTTCTACCGTAATTACCGGTGCAGTTGGCAACGCTGGTCCGGTCTGCACCAAGTGCAAAGGGCAACTGATAGAAATCCGACGACTGTACCTACTTGACTGTACCTACTTGGCTAGTAGCCAAAACAATAAAATGATCCCCTCACAAGAACGCCAATCATTGTCGCCATATTTAATGATCGTTACATATGGTCATTTTAAAATCTCCACTCTAGCTTCTACGTGGAAGTCAACTCTCACTGGCAGACCCACAGTACTATAGCACTGACAGATGTGTGACAGATTCAGGATATTCCATACGATATCCTATCAGCATGCGTATCATGAACACTCATAATGACAGATAAACAAACACAATCTGTCATTTTGTCCATTCTTCCGTCGACAAAACCCGTTTCTACGGTTGTCATGCTACGCGGAGGGCCTAGACAAGTGACAATCGCTTCGAAAGCGTTTCGTATTTCTACAACGACTTTCAACAGGATTGACATAAGCTTTTCGATAGCTTATGTCAGTTCTATACATTTTTGCCTTTTCCATAATCGATATCGCTGATAGAATGTCACTTTGTATAGTGCGTCAGGAGTACGCAATCGCGGCGGGCGCTACGCTCGCGTTTTTAAATCAAATCAAAATATTTTATTTCACATAAACCTACATGGGCACTTATGAAACGTCAGAAGCTAGGTGCACGGTTCCAATTGGTCGTTACCTGTCGAGAAGAGCCGGCAAGAAACTCCATGGTTACTCTTTTAAAAATTAATTGGCTTTTACAATACTTTCAAATTACAGTGTTGGTAGGCATGGGAGGACAATGTAGGCCTTTCAACAAGTAAGTACCAGGTACTTAACAAAAATAAAAGATGTTCAATAAATCTACAGTCCAATAAGCCTACAACGTTCTCACATTCACAAAATAGAAAATAATCTATCTAAAAGACTAATTATAATAAAATTAGAATTCAAATAAAAATAAAAACCTATTTAAACCAATTGACGTGATTGCTATTACAACTGTAACAAATTGAATAATTATAATCCTGTCCACAAAAGCCGTTCTTCAGTGTGTTCTGTGTGGCCATGTTCTGACTGATACATTGTCTTGTGTACTAGCTCACTAGCAGACCATTAATGGGCCCACATTAGCAATTCCTCTAAAAGCATTTCATTTCCTGAATTTCCGGCTGTCATTAGCAATTCCTCTCATTTGACACAAAAGCAATTGATAATATGTGGACCATTTTACGAATCTACATATAAAACTGTCAAACAGATGAATTATTTCGCAGATCATATAATTGTCAGTTTGTGACATTTTACGATGATTCATGATATTTTCCTATTATGATTCTGCCAAAGTGACTGTTTTAAGCCCCCAGAACTTTAGCACTGGGCACTGACAGATATGTTTCAGTTTCAGGATAATCCAAACGATATCGTATCAGGAGTACGCGATCGCGGCGGGCGCTGCGCTCGCGTTCTTCAGCTCTTTCTATGTGGCCTTCATCGTGGCTGTGCTGTGTCGGAAGAAGGTGCAGCGGGTAGAGACCAGTGAAGAAGGTATGTACTAGACTCGCGACAATCTAAGAAGTCCGTTTTGACAGCTATAAAAATGCTTTGTGTAGCGACGAAAAATAAATTGTTTCTTATAAACTGATTCTCGAGACATATCGATTGATCATACTTACATAATCAGCCTATAATGTTCCCACTGCTGGGACACAGGCCTCCTCTCTGTGAGAGGGAGTGGGCCGTAATCCACCACGCGGGCCCAGTGCGGGTTGGTAGATGTCACATGTCTTCGAATTTTTGGTTCTAAGACATGCCGGTTTCTTCACGATGTTTTCCTTCACCGTTTTGAGAGCAGTAGTGATGAAATTATTTAAGGTTTAAAGATTCTTTATTTATCCAAAAGAACATTTTACATTGTTCACTTAGCGAATAAATATAACTAGGGTAAGTGTAGTCCAGTAGCTGATAGTTTTGTTGTTTTTTTTTTTTTTTAATATAAGTAGGTAGGTATGGTGTCTCATTTTATGTGCAAGACCTTATTAGTTTTGTGTTGTTATTGACGTACTGCTTAAGTTTAGCTTTAAATATGTTAAATGAGGAAGTGCTCCTGATATCTGCCGGTAGATTATTATAGAGTTGTACGCCTTCGTATTTTATATTTTTCCTGCCATATTGCGTCCGCGGGGGGTGCGTCTGTATTTGGTTGGGGTTTCTTTGGCTGTATTTGGATGTTTTTATGTTGAAGGATAATTGTGTGTGTATGGCTTTGGTAAGAATTTTTCTAATGAGAATGCAGGAATTGAATGTGTAAAGTTGATGAGTGCTCATTAGCTTGGTGTGTTTGTATAATTCGGATGTAGGTGTGTGATAATCGTAGTTGAACAAAAGTTTAATTATTTTATTTTGCGCTATTTGTAGATCTTTAATCGTAGACTTGGTGGCGCATCCCCAGATTTCGATTAGGTAATTTATGTGTGAGCGAACTAATGAGTTGTAAATATTGAATCGGATTTTTTTTGGAATGTTATTAATATACCCGCGCATTGCTCCCATTAGCGATGTTATTTTAGTTTTTAGGTAATCAATATGTGCTTGCCAAGTCAGTTTATTGTCTAATCTAAGTCCGAGGTATTTTTCACAATTACTTTTAACGATTTTAGTGTTGTTTATGTGTAAGGCCGGATGGTCAAGAATTTTTTTATTTTTTGCTGAGAATATCATGTACGATGTTTTAGATGCGTTAATGGTAAGTAAATTAGAGCTAAACCAGTTGTATAATATATCTAGGTCTTTTTGAGCGTCAGCTACAATGGTGTTTATGTTATTACCGAAATAGAAAAGGCAGGTATCATCGGCGTACAAAGTTAATTGTCCAGTTAAGCCTAGGTCTTTGATATTGTTTATGTAAATGGCAAATAAGAGGGGGGATAGCAGCGATCCCTGGGGAACACCGAATTCTATAGGAGATGCACTACTCATAGCGTTTCCTATTTTGACTATTTGTTTCCTATTGTCAAGGTATGAGGAGAGGATATTGTACATTTCTCCGGTGATGCCAATGCTTTTCAGCTTTAATAATAGAATTTTATGGGACACTGTATCAAAAGCCTTTTTTAGGTCAATAAAAATACCAAGTGCAATGTTTTTTTTGTCAATGTTTGTTTTTATGGTGGTGACTAAGTCGATTGTGGCGCACAAGGTGTTTGATTTGGGTCGGAAACCGAACTGCCGTTCATAAATATAGTTAATGTCATTTAGGTATTTTTCTAGTCTAGTGTAGATTACTCGTTCGAAAATTTTTGATAGTACCGGTAAAACCGATATGGGTCGATAATTCCCGGGATCTGTCTTTGTGCCGGACTTGTATATAGGGTTGACTTTCGCAATTTTGAGGGTATTTGGGAATTTACTACTTTTAAAACAGTTATTGACACAATTTGTTAGGTTGGCCGCTATTAGGTTTTTTATACATTTAATAGTTTTAGTGGTGATGCCATCAATTCCTGAGCTACAACTCGGGTCCAAGTTATCAATTATTTTTATGATTTCAGTACTAGTGCAAGGCGTGAGAGTATCTAATTGAATTGTGTTGGGGTTATTGTTAATTGTCGTGTATGTTAAGTTATTGTGGAATTTGTGTGGTATTTGAGTGGCTAGCAGCTTCCCTACAGACGCAAAATAGCTGTTGAACGATTCACATACCTCGATAGGGTCGCTAATGGTTTTGTTGTTTACGTTTAGCTTAGGTATGTTGCAGGCGGGGACCGGTTTGTTATTGCACAAAGTAAAGCCCCTGTCAGGGTTCGAACCCACGACCTACAACTCGTAAATCCCGGCCGTTACCACTGGGCCACCACTGCTGTCACTGGGCCACCACTGCTGTCATATCTTCATATCATGTCTGCTGTGATCATACTTAGAGAGTTTATAATCCACGACTTATCTACATTGCTTAAAACGGATTCTCAAGTCATAACGTTTTATTACATGTACGTGAACGAAACGTCAAAACGGGCTTCTTAGATTGTCGCGAGTTTACTTATATCACTATTCATGATCATTTCTGCAAAAAAAAAAATCAGCGCAGCACTTTAAAAATAAAATCCTTCATAAGGTTTGAACTTCAGCAAAGATACTAAGATTTTCCAAAAAAAAAATTGTTATTAGTCTTTAGTAGTTGGTAGTAGTTATTAGTCTTTTTACCCGACTACGGCGAAGAAAAAAGGAGGGTTATGATTTTGACCGGTATGTATGTGTGTATGATGTATGTATGTATGTTCATCTGTTCCCTCCTATCTTCCAAACCAGTTATCACAATTTGACAAATGAGGTATCGTTAGAAGCGTCGTGATTGTCCGCTGGTTATAGGCGTATATATTAAAAATGGCGCCCTCTAGAGGTCATAAAGTGAGGAACTTAAAAAAAAAAATGGTTTAATCGTACCATGTTGGGTATCGAATAAAAGGGCTAAATGAGCACATTTAAAAAAAATATATATTATAACCCCAAAAGAAACTACGACTTAAAAGGTATAAAGAAGACACCACAGACAGACAAATTAAAAATCCGGAGTCACACGTAATCTGTTCGATTTATGCCCTAACACGTGTGACTCCGGATTTTTAATTTGTCTGTCTGTGGTGTCTTGTTTATACCTTTTAAGTCGTAGTTGGGTTTTAGTTTTTATTACTTGATTTTTATATAGGTTAATTTATACCTTACCGTGTATACTTTCATAAGCATTTAGTAAAAAGCTGTTATTTTTTATTAACACAATACAAACGGACACTTCAAAGTGTATTTATTTGTATCCAGACTAATATTATAAATTCGAAAGTAACTCTGTCTGTCGTGTGTCTGTATGTTACCTTTTCACGCCTAAACCGCTCAACAGATTTCGATAAAATTTGGCAAGGAGATAGATGGCATCCCGGGGAAGGACATAGGTTACTTTTTATTGACATAAAACGCGAGCGAAGCCGCGGGCGGAAGCTAGAACATTATATATTTTGAAATAATCAGCTATAAAATGCATCATTCAAATCAAATCATTTATTAAGTGTGTTTTTTGGTGAGGTTACATGGTCTTATAAAATACAAACATTGTGCTCAAAAAACTACCCATTGGGCTTACACTTTTTTAAGAAAATTCGTTCATTATTACTGAAGTATATTATATTATTATGCAAGGTACATGAAGCTATATAAAGTAATGTCAGATAAGTAAATAATCAAATTGTCAATTAAATATTTTTGTCATAAAGAAATTCAGTAATTGAATAATAGCATTTTTGGATTAATAAATTATATAATTTTCGTTTAAACTGCAATAAATTATAATCTTTAATAGAATTAGGCAATTTGTTATAGATTTTAGGTGCCATGCACAGCATGCTATTGTGCATGAGGGCGGTTTTTGATGGCCTTAATTACAATTCATGACGATAAACTTGTCTTGTTGATTTAGGATGATGTTCTGTTTTTTTGCGAAATAGTTCAATATTTTTCTTTACAAAAATTGCGGTTTCATATATATAGAGACATGGTAATGTTAATATTTTGAGCTCAATAAAATATGGCTTACAACTATCTATCGATTTCAAACTGCATATGGACCTTAAACAACGTTTTTGTGCCTTGAAAACAGAGGTTTTTTCACAGGAGTTGCCCCAAAAAATTATACCATAGCGAAGTATGGAATCAACATAACCAAAATAGGCGGCAACGACTGCTGATCTATTGGCTACTTTGCTAAGTTTATATAAAACAAATGAATATTTACTAAGTCGTGCTATTAGTAGAGCTGCATGTTCTTTCCAATTCAATTTGTAGTCAATTGTTAGGCCTAGAAATTTAGTGCTTGAAACTGCTTCAATTTTTTCCTTATTAAAAATTATATCAGACGCAGTAGAAGCAGTTCTTTGTCGGAAATTTATAATTTTAGTTTTACTTAAATTTAAGATAAGATTATTTTGGTCAAGCCATTCAGTCGATTGTTTCAATGCATTTTTTATTTCTGTCTCGCGGTTATTCTCATCAAGTTGTCTTACTACTAAAGTACTGTCATCAGCAAAAAGAATCATTGGATGATTCACGTGCCTAGGAAAGTTATTTATATACACAAGGAAAAGCGGAGGGCCTAACACGCTGCCTTGTAGCATGCCATAAGAATTTGTATATACTTCAGATATATATTTAATTTCTTTCTTGGTCTTTTTACAAATTCGTCTGATTTCTGTGTATTGTTTCCTATTACTAAGGTAGGAATTTATTAACGAGAGTACATTTCCTCTTATTCCATACATATTGAGCTTATTTATTAATATATCGTGGTCTACTAGGTCGAATGCTTTCGTCATATCCATAAATATTGCACTGGTTCTGGTTCTTTTGTCCATATCTGGCACTACAATATTAAGTAAATCATAAATTGCTACATTCACTGTCATGTTTTGTCTGAATCCTTTCTGTTCCTTTGCTAGAATTTTATTTTTAGTTAGGTAGGACTGTAAGGATCGGTAAATTACCTTTTCAAACATCTTTGATATAACAGGTATGAGCGCAATAGGTCTATAATTTTGCATGTGAGATTTATTTCCTTTTTTGAATAGCGGTTTTATAATAGTCTGTTTTAATCTTTCAGGAAATATTCCAGACGAAATACATAAGTTTATTATATGGCTAATATGACCTGATATTATTTGTGACACGAATTTTAAAACTTTTGTAGAAATGTCGTCAAACCCGACGCTAGTTTTATTTTTTAGGTCTAGAATAATACGATGTACTTCGTATGGGGTGGTAGGGGCTAAAAACATGGACTGACTAAACAAGGGATGGTCCACGTGTGGGTACTTGTTATATTGAGACTTTGTGGTGCTTGAAAGTATTCGTGGTTGATTTACAAAATACTCGTTGAATGCATTTGCAATTTTACTGGGACTTGTTAATGTAATACCATTTTCCTTTATTTCAGTAATGCTTTCAGTGGGTGAGCGATATTTATTCTCCTTTATGATTTTCCACGTGTCCTTTGATTTATTTGTGGATGTTAAAATTTTATGGTTATTTTTAGCTTTTTGAGTTAAATTTATAATTTTTTTAAGTTTCCGTGAATAATTTCTATATTTATTTATGTTATCGTTATTAGGATTTCTTCTTAATTGCCATAAACAACGGCTTTTGACTTTACTGCAACGTTTTATGCCAGGCGTTATCCAATCAGGAACAATCTTTGACTTAATTTTTACATTTTTCATGGGGAAACATAAATCATAAAACAGTTTAAACAAATCAATAAAGTCGTTGTATGCCATATTGGGGTCACTTGTATGATAAATATTCCCAAATGATAATGCAGCTATACAAGATTTAAATTTTAGAAGGTTATCATGGCTGTAGTCACGTAATTTAATAGTCCAACTGTCTAATGTACAAGTATTTCTTACGGGAATTTTTAAAGTTTGAGCTGTATGATCTGAAATGTTAAGATCTATTACTTGATGGACACACTTTCGTTGTAAATTATGAGCAAAGTTGTCAATACATGTGTTACTTTTTAGTCTGGTTGGTTGGTGAATTTGCAATTTTAGGTTGTAGTTTAATAAATAATTTGTAAATTCAAGAGAATTCCTATCATTTTTCAATGTATTAATATTAAAGTCACCACATATAATGACACTCTTGCGCGTTTTATAACAAATCTTTGATAGAATAACATTTAATTTTAAGTAAAATGTATCAAGATTACTGGATTTAGGTACCCTATAGATACACAAAATGATGATACTATGCTGCGTTAGCTCGATTGCGCAACATTCAAATACACCTTGGACTGATAACTTCTTGATATCTTCTAGCTCTTCATATTCATGGTTGTGTTTTACTAATATGCATGCTCCTCCTCTTTTTGTGTCTCTGGAGTAGCAAGCTGCTAACTTATAATTAGGAACATATAAAATATCTTCATGTCCAGCTTCTATGAAGTGTTCAGTAACACAAATAACATCCATGGTATCGGTTAATTCATGTACATGCAGTAACAATTGGTCACATTTATTTATTAGTCCGGCGATATTCTGATGCATAATTGAAATATAATTATAGAAAAAACTGATCAGATTGTGCTAAGTGATTTTTCGGACATTTTAAAACGTTAGGTTTTACGTTTTCGTTGTATAAGTCTAGGTCAACCAATATGTTACTCTTGATCCTATCATATATTTTTCTTACTCCGTATTTATTTATCTTGCCATTTTTGTATGAAAACATTTCATGAGATAATTCACTATTGCTGTCCAGGAAGTATGCATACTTGTGGTTCTGCAGGTCTGTATATAGAAGGTTGTTGAATATTTCCACTTTAAAGTTATATATCGGAGCACCAGCTATATACGTAGGTAAACAGAGAACTACATTGGTATGGGTAAGGCTTTGTAATGATTGTCTTATATTGTTTATTATATTTAAATAGTTAGCATGTTCCCTGATATCGTCTCCTCCAATAAAAATAATGCAGTAGTCATTTAGGTTAAAATCTTTCAGTTTATTTTCCAAGTTTTCCAGAAGATGCTCTATATTGCAACGGGGCATGATGTAATGGCAGTAATCAAAGCCATTTGAGAAAATTTCTTCAATTAATGTTAATGATCCTATGTTTTTATCGTTGCTCAGAATACATAGTTTGTTTTTTTGTTTCCATCTTCTTGATGTATCATTTCGCTCGTCACTTTGAGTCTGTAGATGATCTGAATATAATTTTGACTGAGAGGTACTCATAGTATTATTGTTAATATTGGTATTATTATGCAGACGATGAGTTAGGGATGTAAGTTGTTGTGTGAGGTTTTTAATATCCTGTTCTGCATTTTTTAGTTGCTGCTGCAAATTTCCTATTTTTTGTTCCAGGTGTATTATGTGTAAAGGATATAAGTTTTTCTTCGATGAAACTGGTGTAGACTCATGTTGTCGTAAAGGAGTTTGAGGATACTTTTTCTGTTTCATACCCGGAGAGTTCTCTATTATCGATGATGAGTTACACAACGATTTTAGTATATTATTTTCCGCGGTCAGTTGATCTATATGTTTATGAAGATTGTTATTTTCCAATATCATGTTATCCAGCTCCTGTTCCGTACTATTAAGCTTTAAAGTGCGCTGTGTTAAAACTTCTTTTATCTCCGTTACGGAAATTAAGTCAGATATTGTACCATCTAAGCTCCTCGATAGTTTATTGGGTGAGATTATTGAGTCTTGTGTTGTTTCTTGGTCTGAAAGAATTTGAGAATCCATCAATGGTGCATTATTTGCTAGGCGCTCTTTGTTGCATTTCTTGGTTTGTTTCGGCGAGACTGTGAGTAGGGAAGGATTTTGTTTTTTTCTCGTTGTGATATTGGATGAATTGTTGTCATTGGTAGTCATTTCATTTTTTCCTCCAATTTTTGCACATTTTTTGCAGCGCCATTTCTTTTTTGATTCCTGGTTTAATAGTTTATATGTTTGTTCAGGATATCCATCACAATCCGGTTCAAATCTATTATTGCACACGGAACATAACGCAGTAGATTTTATATTAACACTTTTCTTGCATTTAAATCATGTTACCATCACTGCCATCTGGCGGTCGCTACTACTGGTATTTGTTTTATTTGACATCTTAGTAATGGTTGATAGTAGCAGTAGTAAGTAAGCTATTCGATAGGAGATGTCGTTATCTATTCGTTCTCAAGTTGCAATAGTAACTAGTGTCATCTACTGTGATTTTTAAGTATTAGCTGGAAACGTCGATAGAATCAGATTTTGCTATTAGGCAATAGATGTCGATTTGCTCTTATTGTTGAACGGTCATACAAACTGCTGCCATCTTTGATTTCAAAGTTGGAGTATTCTTGTCAACTGCCGACCTTTTCAAACAATAGTTAACAGCTACTCGACGCAGTGTGCGTTGTAGACGCTTAAAGTTGTTTCTAGATTTAAGTTAATTAAATGACTTAGATTTTTGCAGTTATGAGTAAAGCAGTACATACGTAGGTTTCCAGTTGTTATTTTCATCAGTATTATCGTTTAAACTCTACTGCTGCCGGTTTTATTACATTTTCTGACAGTCATGTTCAGATCGTTGATTATGACTTCATGTTATTTTTCCTTAATTGAAGCAGTTGAACGCAGATAACACTTTCACCTTAAGTTTGTTACACTATTAGCACTTTTATGTATACTAATTAACTTATCATGCACTATGCGATTTTTCCGAAATATTTTTAAATACGATCGACAGGAGCTAATGTTTACTTATGAGCGCCATCTAGCGAAAAAAACAATCATTTAGGAAAGCTTCCCCCTTTCTACTCATATTTTCTATCACCTCCACAGAAGGCCGTCTAACTCCCCCTCTAATCCCTCACGACGAACTCAACATCAACGAGCTCCCCACAACAAGGCGACGTCACGTCAACGTTGTGGACACGAGCGGAGAGAGCACCTCGCGACAATGTTTAGTCGGCGACGGAGACGCGTTCACCTCACGAACAGGTAACCATCATCTGCCTAGCCTTTTCTCAACTAAGGCTGAGTCCTGAGTGACGGCGCACCGCGCAGGCGGATTGAACGGCGGATAAAACAAATGTTCGTGATGTTCGAACTTGTCCGGAGTGCGAGCGGGCGCGCCCATATCACGCCCATCGATTCGTTCATCTATACGCGTATTTTGATTTATACTGGCGGAGTGGCGGATAGTATTGACGTTTCTCATTATACATGCCGCGATAACTTTGTATGAACGTATACGTAAGATATCGAAAAATCAAATTCTAATCCTCATTAATTACTATGTTATCCATATAACAATGAGTATCATTCGAAAGCACCAAATTTCACTTTATATTGGAAAAATGCACTCAAAAACACGAATAAATCGTTGATTAATATTCTGTCAGGACGTTATTACAATATCATTGTTTGGGTTCGTTGTTATGGCAACGGTAGTGCCATAGCAACCAACAAAGGCGGTGCGCCGTCACTCAGGACGCCCACTAGACTCACGCGCACGCACCAATTTCAAAATCCGCCCTGCAATCCGCCTGCGCGATGCGCCGTCACTCAGGACACAGTCTAACCGGGTACAGCTGAATATCATTATTTATATGAATCGACTGCCTATCTGACCTACACAAGCCAGTTATTACGTAACACTATTTAAATACTGTTTGGTAAGACTGGTTGTCAGACTTTCGGGCTTAAGATTGCCCGTAATGACGGTCAAAGATCGAATAACAGCCGTGACCGACGGCTTAACTCACGTTTACTCACTATTACTGACAAATGCTTGCACTGACTGGACAGGTCCACTCAAATCTGTGTGGTTCTTTCTTCAAAAGACCATTTCAGACTCTTATCTACATGGTCCTCATATGGCCTGACCAAGATTATGTCTGGACTTTAAAGGAGACGGTGTCCTCTGAGTTTGTTTCGGCCTTTCTTCTCAGAGTAGTCAGATAGGAAACGCCGACCTCATCTAGCTTATTTTTACAACTTTTTAATATGACGTGTAAAAGTGATTCCAATATCCTATTTACAGAATAAACAATTTCATTTCATTTCGTTTGTTGTATGGGAGCCCCCTTAA
Organism: Lithophane semibrunnea; assembly: GCA_947363905.1. NCBI lineage: Eukaryota > Metazoa > Arthropoda > Insecta > Lepidoptera > Noctuidae > Lithophane > Lithophane semibrunnea. Next base: position 2,663,864 of record OX376213.1, on the reverse strand, counting down.
ATAATTATTTTATTCTGTTTTTTAGTATTTGTTGTTATAGCGGCAACAGAAATACATCATCTGTGAAAATTTCAACTGTCTAACTATCACGGTCCATGAGATACAGCCTTGTGAATGTGATAGACGGACAGACAGCGGAGTCTTAGTAATAGGGTCCCGTTCCCTTTGGGTACGGAACCCTAAAAAGTGTGTATTTTCCGTACCCTTGGGTGAAAAATACATTTTATTTTTTTTATCTTCACAGACGGCAGTTCTTCATCAGACACGGAGTCAGATTTCTCTACGTTGGATGATGTTAATACTGACAAAGATATCTATAGACTTGGAGGGAAACTATGTGTCGCTAACTTAGCGAGGTATGTCTCATTGCTGAAGTAATTATCAATCTGCCCAGCCTTTTCCCAACTATGTCGGAGTCGGCTTCCAGTCTAACGGGAAGCAGTTGAATACCAGTATTTTACATGGAGCGACTGCCTATCTGACCTCCACAACCCAGTAGCTGGGTAATACGATACCACTTCTACAACTCAAATCTTTCTTTGTCTATTGATTAACACAGGGGCTATAAACTAACCAACTACAAAAAATGTCTGTTAAAAACAATCTTATCTATCCATACTATCCTTACATAAAACACAGTCCTCCGCCGCGTCTGTCTGGTCGCGATAAACTCAAAAACGACTGCACCGATTTTCATGCTGTTTTCACCAATGGATAGAGTGGTTGTCGAGTAAGGTTTTAGTATACAGGCTGTAAGGGTAAACACTCTTGTCATTCAAACCATGGGTGAGTTGACTTAATATAAAAATAAATGACCGAACACAACAAAAAAAAAAACGTTATTTTCATTAAAAGATTTTAAAAAGTTTCTATCTGATACCGTGCTTGCTAGCGAAACAGCTGACTGACTAAGGGAGGGGTCGCGCTCGCTGCCCGTTAGGTCACATCCCGTACCCCCCGCCCGTGTTGAGACGCAAGTTCGTTGCCCTAGCGCATAGGGCAACGAACTTGCGTCTCTCGTGTTAAAATTTAAGTCTATAAAAATTAAAAAAAAGTTGTAATTTTCCATTGATTTTACGTTCTATAAATGAAACCAAACCACTGGTTGCAAGGATAACGGTGTTTACCCTAACACCCTGTATAATAACTCACATCCACGCGGGCGAAGCCGCGGGCCTTAGCTAGTAATATTATAAATTCGAAAGTAACTCTGTTTGTCTGTCTGTCTGTTTGTATGTTGCCTTTTCACGCCTAAACCACTGAAAGGATTTCGATAAAATTAGTCAAGGAGATAGATGGCATCCCGGGGAAGGACATAGGCTACTTTTTATCGACATACCACGCGGGCGAACCCGCGGACGGGAGCTAATCCTACTAATATTATAAATGTGAAAGTTTGTGTGTTTGGATGTTTGTTACTCAATCAGGCAAAAACGGCTGAATGGATTTGGATGAAATTTGGCAAACAGATAGATTATAACCTGGATTAACACATAGGATACTTTTTATCCCGATATTCCCACGGGATCGAGACTTACGCGGGTGAAACCGCGGGGCACAGCTAGTAATAATATAAATCTGAAAGTGATTTTGTTTGTTACGCTTTCACGCTAAAACGGCTGAACAGATTTAGATGAAATTTGGCACAGGGGTAGACCATGACCTAGAGAAGGACATTGTATACTTTTTATCCCGATATTCTCACGGGATCGAGACTTACGCGGGTGAAACCGCGGGCGCAGCTAGTATTATATATTTATTTTCCTTACAGGTGTCGCCCACGAGTCCTGTCAGCCAGATCTAAGATGTATCTGTGGAATGTGCTCACTGTGGCTGTATTTTACACATTACCCGTCATACAACTCGTGGTCACATATCAGAGGGTAAGTCTTTTGTAAAATAGAAGGTTATAATACCCTTATATTGAGAGCAGTAGTGGCCCAGTGGTAACGGCCCTGACTTACGAATTGGTCGTGAAAAAAGCAGGCACTTTACTTAGGGTCAGCTTTGACCGCGACGTGAAGCGACGTTTTCTCGATTATCGTACTTATTATCTTCATTCTTAATTGTACGGAGCTTTCGAATGGATTGTGTTACGTAGTACCTAGAACTGTTATTCGGCGGGGAGTGCGCGCACCTCGACTATTCTACACCGCGCGGTGTAGAACCAAGGCTGGGGTGCGAGCCCCTCTCCGCCGACTCTTAGAAACTCACAATTAATTGATTTTGACATTTTCGCGTTGTCACAGTCTAAATTTAAAAGAATGGTTGCACAATCTCTTGCAAGTCGCCAATAAGGCGGATGCTCTTGTCGCTTCCTTCGATGTGCCGGTATTTGTTTTGTTTATCTTTTATTTTTTTCCCTGCATATATACCTACTTCTATTTTTATTTAACATGCGTTCTCTTTCATACTCCGATGTCACTTCGTGGACAATAGTGTGGGTTATACGTTTTTTCGACTAAATACTTTAATTACTTTTTAGTAAATGCTGTAATGAAAAGGTATAATTTCAGTGCGAGGGTTGACACGTGTCAAAGTACGCTGCGATGCGCAGCGCGTGTACCTTATTGTGTAGTAAATAAATTCGATATTGTATCGGATCATAAAAAAGTGCGCGTCGCTTCGCGGCTCGGTGTGAACTGACCCATAGTGTAAATAATTTCATCACCACTGCTCTCAAAACGGGTGAAAGAAAACATTGTGAGGCAACCGCCATGTCCTAGAACTCCCGTTACAGGCAAAAAAAAACATCAAAACAAAAAAAAAATTGTTTATTGTAAGTAGTGATTAGTGATATAATTTACAAAACTATTAAATTGATACGTAAAAGAAACAGCCTGTACACGCACACTTGTATTTCAACGTAGAAAGACAAGTGTGCGTGTACAGAGTGTTTAATATGTTAATGTTTTTTGTGAATATTTTACTATATTTAGTTACCTATTTCGCTTAATTATTCTTCAAGAGTCATAAAAAAACCGCGTATGAAATCGACACGTCTTTCGTGAGTGCAGAGTGTGATGAGTGTTTACTCTGCTTCCAGCGCTCGGTGTGGCAATGTCGTGTTCTGGTTTGCGACTGGTCAATCGTCATCCTGAGTATGCGTCGTTGAGAGGTGAAACACGTGTCGTTTTCTTACAGGGTTTTTTATGACGCTTGAAGAATAATTAAGCGAAATAGGTTACTAAATATATCTACGTCTATTGTATTTTATAATGGTATCCGCAAAGTCACGCCTGAATCAATTAACTATCTTAAAACTTTTTATTTTAATTGTTTTTTTTTTTGCCTGTGTACTACTATTGCGGGTTAACGGTAACGTCGTTATTTAGATAACATACTGTGTATCAAAATTGTTACAGCTCCTAAATCAATCAGGAAACCAAGATCTCTGCTACTTCAACTTCCTCTGCGCACATCCTCTCCTGGTACTATCGGATTTCAACCACGTGTTCTCGAACCTGGGCTACGTGGTGCTGGGCCTGCTGTTCCTGATGCAAGTGTGGCGACGACACAATACGCACCACAATAACACTCCCGCGCAGGTAAAGAGAAAAGTATTTTTATACAGGGTGTTAGGGTAAACACCGTTATCCTTGAAACCAGTGGTTTGGTGTCATTTATAGAACGTAAAAACAATGAAAAATTATGACTTTTTTTAAATTACTTTTACCACTAGAGTATTTTACCCTTTCACTTATGCGCTAGGGCAATGAACTTGCGTCTTAACACGGGTGGGGGGCGTGGGATGGGACCTGACTGGCCGTGAGCGCGACCCCTCTCTCAGACAGTCGGCTAGTGAGCACGGTGTCGCATAGAAACATTTTAAAATCTTTTAATGAAAATAACGTTTTTTTTTTTTTTGTTACTCGGTCATTTATATTTAATCAACTACCCATGGTTTGAATGACAAGACTGTGCACCTTTACAGCCTTTATAGAGGTATGAGGAACAGGGTGTAAAGTTCATTCATCCTCCATAGAAAAGGGAGGATCCTTCGACCTGAGGCCCTATGCAAAATGACATTCTATCAGCGATAACGATGATGGAAAAGGCAGAAATGTATAGGACTGACATATGCTATCGAAAAGCTTATGTCAATCCTGTTGAAAGTCGTTGTAGAAATACGAAACGCTTTCGAAGCGATTGTCACTTGTCTAGGCCCTCAGGTGTTGTGTCTGGTGGACTACCGACACACGACTATGCTTGACAGCGTATTTCCCTTTCCGTGTTCAACTGGCGACACCGGTCTCGCGAAATCCACACGCTTTTGTTTTACTACGGAATCCTACGATCCCGTGTTCAATTCGCGTCAACTGAGCACGCTTTTGTGATCAAGCAACGTTAAAAGAAGTTTTACAAAACAGTGTGTAATTGAATTGAACACGGTTTTTTAACCTGTCTATTCGAAACAAATCCGTACTGATTTAGCGCGTTCGTAAATGTTCGGGATAAATCGTGCGGGCCGAAGCAGGCGAGAGCGCCCGAAGTTGGATTCGCGCGCTTCTCATTGCAGTTTGTTACTGTGCGTTCAAGGTTATGTTTTGTTTACATAGTGCATAATGGAAGAGTTTAAAAGGGTTTTCAGTGAAATCACTAAAGATTTTGAAATACTCAACTATGACGGACAGTCGAGTGACAGTTATAAGTGTAAACTTCAGTGCTTATTACATTATGACGTAGAATACGACGAAAAATGTGCTAGATTTGTGGAATGTTTTTCAAAACAAACAAATTCTAACTGGGTTATGAAAAGACGGTTTGCAGAACCCATACGTTATGAATTCAGAAAATTGTTTGTATGCCATCTTTCGGAAAGAAATAAATTGATAAATAAAACGCAAGGTGTTAACAGAAACTTTAATTGCAAGTCGTCTCTTAATATAATTTTTTTGAAAACTACACCAAGTACTCTGAGAAGTTCAGCCCTGCTGAGAAAAGGATATAATGTTATAGTTGACATCCACTCCAATCATTCCCACAGAGTTAATGTAGCTCAGTCGTTATCCTTGCTCCGATGTTCGAACGATACGAAACAAATATTTATATCTTATTTCGATAGAGGTATGACTGCCGCGGCCGCTAAGATGTACCATGAATTAAATATTAAGTACGTATGACAGCGATGCCTACAAAATCTTAGCTAACGGTCAGCATAACCCTCTAGATCGTCAAGTTGTGTATCTTTACGAACAATGGCGTAAACAAAATTATGGAAATAGAAATGAACAGACTGTGTTACAAATTTTGAAAAGAAAACAAGACGAGTTAGGGAAGTTGGGTATAGACTTGATCATACTGGAGAATCCTACTATTTGTGTAATTATTACACCAATAATGCAGCGAGTTTTCACTAAAGGATTAGCCGATGAAATAGTTTTTATAGATACCAACGGATCATGTGATCAATCAAACACATGTGTGACATTTATTTTTGCAGCTTCTAATATTGGTGCGTTGCCTGTTGCAATAATTTTACACGCTAATCAGACAGAAGAACAATACAGTTTAGCGTTCAAAACTCTGAAAGAGTTCCTCGAAAATAAATTCAACAAATTATTTCAGCCAAGTCTAGCCATGACCGATGACAGCAGAGCTGAAAGAAATGCGTTGAAGTCAGTTTTACCTAACACCCGGCTTTTGCTTTGCATATTTCACGTTAATCAAGCAATATGGCGTTGGCTTTGGCAAACAGAGCATAATGTTAATAAAGATGACAAACAATACATAATGAAACTGTTCCGCAAAGTTATGTATTCAAATACTATAGCAGAGGCCGAATTAAATATGTCCATATTGAATGAAGATGTAAAAGTCGCGACAAATTATAAATTGCAAAATTATTTAACAAATATGTGGGCCCGACGAGAAGAATGGTGTTTGTCATATAGGCATGACATTATCAATAGAGGACATAACACAAACAACTTTTGCGAGGCGTCTTTAAGAATTTTTAAAGATATTATATTGCAAAGATGTAAAGTTTTCAATATGTGTGCCCTGCTGGATTTTATCACTGACACGTTTGAAAATTACCACAAAAAAAGATTGTTGCAATTTGCTAATGGGAGAGAGCGAAAGTTAACAGTAAGCTACGAAAAATTTTGTCAGAAAAGTAACGTAAAAAAGACGTAGTAGTCGATAACTCAAATATCACCACTTGATGACACGTCTTACTTAATAAAAGAAAAAACAGACGTGTATGTAGTTGATTCTGAAATGGGAACGTGTGACTGTTTATCAGGGAAAGGTGGACGCTACTGCAAGCATGTATGTGCTGTGGAACTAAAGTTTGGCATAACGATTACTACATCGTTAAATTTGACTGAAGATTGTCGCCAAGATTTGGCCAAATTGGCATTGGGAGACGAATATAACCCCTATTTCTTCCAAAATATAACACTGGATTCAAATGACGTGGAGATGGCTGAAAAAAGTCAAGGCACCTCACAGCAACAGTTTACGTTGCCGATTAATGAACCTGATAACACAGAAAATAATATTTCCACAGAGTCTTCAATTCAAGAAAATTATATGATTACTGTAGACGCAATTGAGTCTGAGTTTATTAGAATAATCAAAGTACTTAAAGAAGAACCAAATCCAGTAAACACACAAATACTGAAAAAATATTCATCTGAACTATCTCGATTGCAGACTCCTTCCTCTATTGTTTCATACATGCATGATAAGAAAATACGATGTTCACGAAAAATAAAGGTCCAACCTACATCTATTTCGAGACGGCATCAAAAACAATTACCCAGCAGTGGTAGAATTCAGTCCGGCCGTCCTGTTAAAAAGAAACGTGCACACAATATCGCTGTGAACATAGACCAAAACGAACGTTCCGCAAAATAGTTGTCTTGTCGGTGTTTTTTTTGTTATTTTTGTGCTGATAATAAATGTTTCATTAATTGTATTGTATGTAATATTTCATTGAAATCATATTGAGTTAATAATACAACCTACTGTCTACTATAGAATAATACCGTCGCTGATTCAACACGCTTTTGAAGACTCAAACAGTCTAAGAGTCAAGTCAAAAAAGTGTTCAGTTCAACTGCACACGATTTTGTTAAACCTTACTCAGCGCCACTTGATCAAAAAGGCGTGCTCGGTTGACGCGAATTGAACACGGGATCGTAGGATTCCGTAGTAAAACAAAAGCGTGTGGATTTGTCGAGACCGGTGTCGCCAGTTGAACACGGAAAGGGAAATACGCTGACGCGGCTTGACAATTGCTGTCGGGACGTTGTATATATGCGCGCGGTGAACTCTGCTTGCGATGATAGGATTTTGCGTGAGGTCATCACGATACGTAATTCGCATGTGGTGGTTTGAGAACCCTTACTGAGTCGAAGAGGTCCGAAGCCCAGTAGTGGGACCGTTGTTGGTCAAATTATGTACTAAAATCACACCAACGGCGCATTTCAATTTTTTATTGTTTTATTTGCTTAAACTTGTTCAAGAAACCTAGGAGCTCGTGGCTAAGTAATAACAGCCGCACGGGTCGATCCATCAGGTTAAGCTACGCTTGCCAGGGTTGGTCCGTGGATAGGTGACCATCTTTACATACCAAGCCCCCTCCAGTATCGTATTACCCAGTAACTGGGTTGTGGAGATCAGATAAGCAGTTGCTCCATGTAAAATACTGGTATTCAGCTGCATCCGGTTAGACTGGAAGCCGACCCTAACTCGTCAAGTACCTTGAATTCTGATTACCCAACGGAAACCAAGTGCGCAGCTTACGTCAGCAAAAAACAACTGCTTTAACAGAATTTTTTGAATTAATTTATTTGAATTGTTCACAGAAAGAGCTGGGCATCCCACAACACTTCGGGCTACTGTACGCGATGGGCATCGCGCTCGTCAGCGAGGGTCTGCTCTCCGCGGCATACCACGTCTGTCCCAATAGCATGAACTTCCAGTTCGGTGAGTTATCTAGCAGAAACGAAACGGGCATTCCAATTTCTACATATAAGGTGTTAAAAAATTTACTTTTCAAACATCCATAGGTAATCATAATCATAAATCTTTATTTATCTCAACATCATGTTACAGGCACAGGTTAGTGAGATGCACAATCTTAAACAGAGAAAGGTGTCTGTGGTAGGAGGATCCTGAGTTACAGATCAGCCGGCTCTCTTAGTAGAGTTTAAAAAATTTAGAAACAATCCTAAATAAGAAAATAAAATAATAATGAGCTTAATATAATTATGAATAATGCAAATGGGGAAATGAAGGGCTTGTGGCTATGAAATAACAGCCGCACGGGTCGATCAATCAGGTTAAGCTACGCTTGCCGCGGTTAGTCCGTCGACGGGTGACCATCTTTACATACCAAGACCTCTCCGTGCCTCGGAAAGCACGTTAAGCCGTTGGTCCCGGCTGTCATTTGTGGATCTTTGACAGTTGTGTGTGGTGGCCAGTCTTACCAAGGGGTATCGTGTTACCCAGTAAGTGGGTTGTGGAGGTCAGATAGGCAGTCGCTCCATATAAAATACTGGTACTCAGCTGCATCCGGTTAGACTGGAAGCCGACCCCAACATAGTTGGGAAAAGGCTCGGCAGATGATGAATGGAAATGAATAATGATTATGTGTTGACTGTTTGTAAGTGTAGGTGTGTGAGTGTTAGTGTATGGGTGTAGGTGCTTTAGACCATCGAACTGAATACCTTTTACTATGGGGCAAACTTTAAAATGGCGAAAACAAAAAAACAGATAAGTACCTACTGTTCTAAAATGTATGGGACAGCTGTTCTTTTCCGCGATTCCCAATGACCGTTCCAACGACGCTCCACAACATGGGATTGGCGAGAAAAAATAAGTTCCCACCTTAACGTACACAGGGAGGTTCACAAAAAAAAAAAAATTACCACTTTGTCGGCGTGACATATAGGTATACCCATACCAAATTATAGCTTTCTAGTACCAACAGTCTCTGGGCTACGCCGTGAACAGACGGACATGGCGAAACTATAAAGCTTGATTCACACATATCAGTGAAGCCTCCGTTCCGACACAGTACCGGCACAGTGCAAAATATTGTTTCATACATTCATGCCGGGGTCGGCACTGACAAGTGGGGATGTGTTCATCTATCTAATCTAACTAATATTATAAACGCGAAAGTTTGTAAATATGGATGGATGGATGTTTGTTACTCTTTCACGCAAAAACTACTGAACCGATTTGGATGAAATTTGGCAAACAGATAGTTTATAACCTGGATTAACACATAGGGTACTTTTTATCCCGATATTCCCACGGGATCGAGACTTACGCGGGTGAAACCGCGGGGCGCAGCTAGTAAAGAATGTATGAAATAATATTTTGCACTGTGCCGGTACTGTGTCTTCACTGATATGTGTGAATCGACCTAAAGAGTTCCTTGTTGACTACGGAACCTTATTAAATGTTGTGACTAGTGTGTGAGTATGACTTTGTTTTGTTTTTACAGACACATCATTCATGTACGTGACCTCAGTACTCTGCATGGTGAAGATCTACCAGTCCAGACATCCTGACATCAACGCGCGCGCACACGCCACCTTCGGAGTTCTAGCGCTTATTATATTTATTGGTAAGTCTTTTGAGTGGCATGTCACTGGGCAAATCATCATCATCATCATCATTTCAGCCGAAAGACGTCCACTGATGGACATAGACGTCCCCCAAGCACCGCCACTTCGACCGGTTCTGTGCTTCTCGCATCCAGCGCATGCCCGCGGCCTTCACCAGGTCATCGGTCCACCTTGTGGGGGCCTTCCAACGCTACGTCTTCCGGTACACGGTCGCCGCTCCAGCTGAACCTTTCGGCCCCATCGGCCATCTGTTCTGCGAGCAATGTGCCCTGCCCACTGCCACTTAAGTTTGGCAATACTTAACGGGCAAATACGGGTCTCCAATGTCATAATTCGTGACTAATTTTCTTTTTATATAATACTAGCTTCCGCCCGCGGCTTCGCCCGCGTGGTATGTCGATAAAAAGTAGCCTATGTCCTTCCCCGGGATGCTATCTATCTCCATGACTAATTGTATCGAAATCCGTTCAGTGTAGAGATGGGTAGCTCACCTTTTTAAAATGAGGATCGTGCGAGGCACTCTTTTTACAAAGTGTGGTACCACACTGTGCTACCACGATTGAGGCGAGGCTGCGGTGGCTTGTGAGCACGAACGTGCTGTGAGTGAGTCAGTAAGTCGCGTGACTCGCCGACTCACCGATTCGCCACGCGAGTCACGTGTGTGGTGTGTATAGTGAGTAGTGACGACAACGCGACACGGCACACATACGTAGTAGAGTAGGCACACGCGCGGTGAGTTCTGTGGTGTATGTTTGTGCTAGCAACCGTGAACGAAGATATCAATGATCAAAATACAAAAAAAGAGTGAGTGACTGGATCGACTGACTCATTTCGTTCAAAACAGTACAAATGTTCTGTGTGTAGCTAATCTGTGCCAGTGTGTCGTGTGCTAGCACATCAAAATAAAATGAGTGAGTTACTCTTTTCAACCAAGTGAGTAGCTACAACTGTGCTAGCACGTGTGCCGAGTCACCCAACACTAGTTCAGTGGTTTAGGTGTGAAAATGGAACATACAGACAGACAGAGTTACTTTCGAATTAATAATATTAATATGGATACAGCGTGTACAAAATACCCTATCCGATCCGTTAGGGTGTTTTTTTTTTCGGATAAAAGATTTTTTTTTAATACAGTATGTTAACTAACAAAGGGCGTTCCCGTTAACCTGCAATAGTATAGCGTGTATACATGCCAAAAAAAATATTACTACTCAAAAAAAAAAATTTTTTTTTTTTTTTTGTGTCGTGAAATGTTCACAAAACGATTAAATTTAAACTTAAAAGAAACACACTGTACACGCACACTTGTATTTCAACGTAGAAAAACAAGTGTGACAAGGTGGGCGTGTACATACAGAGAGTTTATTTTCCGTAACAATTTAATATTTTTTGTGAATATTTTACTAAGCAAAAACAAAAAAAAAACTTTTTTTTTTTAATGGTAATATTTTTTTTTATTTTTTAGCATGTATACACGCTATACTATTGCAGGTTAACGGGAACGCCCTTTGTTAGTTAACATACTGTATATTTATTCAGATTAGTTCCGTTTATTTATTTATTTTCTTATCTAATTACATTTTTAAATATTTCTTAAATTAAAATAATAATATAAAAAAACATTTAAAAATAGTGTCTGCCGGTGTCGGGAGCAGGGTCCAAGCTACCGGTGGTTAGGGCTGCAGAGACAGGAACCTCCTCACAATGCGAGCCGTATCAAGGAGTACTGCCTTCTGAATCAGGCCCTTGATCCAACCGCCTAACGAGAGCCTCGAGAGATGTTGGTCGAGGCTTTCGGCCATCAGGCCATTGGCCGTTACGACAATCGGCACAATGATAGCCGAGCTCACATTCCACATGTCGACAACCTCGTGTGCTAAGTCGAGATATTTTATTTGTTTCTCATATTAGTTATTGTTACATTATCAATAACAATAATCTTGAATTCCCCAGGTCTTGTGGGAGTGCTGAACGCTAACTTTTACTTCTGGATAGCGTTCACGGTGCTGCATCTGGTCACCTGCTTGATAATGACCTTCCAGATATACTACCTGGGAAGATTTAAACTGGGTAAGTTTAAGTAATGCATTGACTAAGGGTCTCCGCACACGGGCCACCGGCTGCAACCGTAAAACGCCGCCACAGGCATATTTCCTGTAGTTTACATGGCGGCGTTTGTGGCTGTTGCGTGTGGCCCGTGTGCGGCGAGTACATATAAAATGTATGAAAACTACAAGAAATATGCCGGTGGCGGTGCTTTGTGGTTGTGGCCGATGGCCCGCGTGTGCGGAGACCGTTTTTTTTTTTTTTTTGATGTTCGGATATCGTCAAATGTCTTCTCCCGCTCTGGGCGGAGCGGAAGGGCGTGTCAGACTTTTACTGACTAAAACCCACCCGTGTTCCTTCAGTTGCCTGTTGCCAAGATCCCGGTATCCCTTTCGGACTTTTCCGCAACCAACAGGCAAATTGTACACATGGTGTAAAATGACCATCTTTACATACCGAGACTCCTCCGTGCCTCGGAAAGCACGTTAAGCCGTTGGTCCCGGCTGTTATTCCTGAATCTGACAGTCGATACGGGTCGTCAGAAGCCCGAAAGTCTGACAACCAGTCTTAGGGAATATCGTGTTTCTTTTTCTTATACACTGTGATTTTTAATTCACCTTTCAGTGCGTGAAAGAACTCATGGTTTAGAGCAACTTTCACTATAAGACCTCTAAAACATCGAAAAAAATATTAGGTGTTTCATACAAACATGCAATATTTACCTGTTGAAAATGTATGAAACGGATATACAGGATGTTAGGGTAAACACCGTTATCCTTGCAACCAGTGGTTTGGTTTCATTTATAGAACGTAAAATCAATGCAAAAATTACAACTATTTTTTTTTATTTTTTTAGATCTAAATTTTACCACAAGAGACGCAAGTTCGTTGCCCTATGCGCTAGGGCAACGAACTTGCGTCTCAACACGGGCGGGGGTTATGGGATGTGACCTGACCGGCAGCGAGCGCGATCCCTCCCTTAGTCAGTTAGCTGTTTCGCTAGCAAGCACGGTATCAGATATTAACTTTTTGAAATCTTTTAATGAAAATAACGTTTTTTTTTTTCGTTGTGTTCGGTCATTTATTTTTATATTTAAGTCAACTACCCATGGTTTGAATGACAAGAGTGTTTACCCTTACATCCTGTATATTTTTTTGCTATTTCGTATTTGCTACCATAGTGAAAGTTGTTAATAATCATTAGTACTTTCACCCCCTGAATAGTTAACAGTGAATTAAAAATCGCCGTGTATTATACTTCCGGATAATTATAGCTTCTTTAAAATAATAATAGCCTAATCTTCGTATTATCCGCACCAGATGGTGGCATAATCTACCGAGCTGCTCGTGAATTGCTGTCGCGCCCTCTGGCGGCCATCACACCGACCTACTGCGGCAGATGTGTACTTCTCATCATCGCTAATTTAGCCAACTGGGCCATTGCTGCCTATGGGTGAGTGCCATAACTACTATTCATTTATAGCTGATGGATCCACAGTTGTAGCTCGCGAAATTCAAAATTTTGTCACAACTTATTTCAGAACAGGAAACGCTAGTTATTATTGAAAAGCAGAACCATTATAACTGTTTAGCAAAACGCCTTTTAGTGTTGCAACAGTAATAAATCGCCGAATGTTACCAATTTATGTAATCTGCCATGTATTGGACACCTCAGGGATCCGCGTAGCCATGTTAGGAACAATCGCCACCATTTTGTTTTTTCAGTTGTTTCCACAAAACAATTACACTAAATATTTACCAACAGCGCCAACCTGTCAATGTCACTCCAGCGTCAAAAAAATCCATAGAGCAGTGTACGGTTGACAGAGTTAACAGGTCGGTGTTGCCCACCTAAATTACTTTTTTTCTCCCACAGTGTTGCCCAACACAGCCGTGACTTCGCCTCACATTTGCTACTAGTACTAATGAGTAATCTGTTCCTGTACACACTTTTCTATATCGTCATGAAGTTACTGCATCGGGAGTCGATTCGGTGGTACAGGTATGTGAACTAACATCAAGCCAGCAAATTATTAAGTTGAGAGGAGCTCGTGGCTAAGTTATAACAGCCGCACGGGTCGATCCATCAGGTTAAGCTACGCTGGCCAGGGTTGCTCCGTGGATGGGTGACCACCTTTACATACCGAGACTCCTCCGTGTCTCGGAAAGCACGTTAAGCCGTTGGTCCCGGCTGTCATTCGTCGATCTTTGACAGTCGTTACGGGTCGTCAGAAGCCCGAAAGTTTGACAACCAGTCTTACCAAGGGGTATCGTATTCCCCAGTTACTGGGTTGTGGAGGTCAGATAAGCAGTCGCTCCATGTAAAATACTGGTATTCAGCTGCATCCGGTTAGACTGGAAGCCGACCCCAACATAGTTGTAGTTATTCAAAACATCTCATTGATTTTTGAAATTATGCCGAAACAAAGTGTCCACAAAAAAAAAAATACTTATACCCCACTAGCTTTCGCCGATCCTTGCCAAATTTTATCGAAATCCGTTCAGTGGTTTAGGCGTGAAAAGGTAACATACAGACAGACAGTTACTTTTGAATGTATAATATTAGTATGGATTTGATTTAAAAAAAGTTTTACTTTGTTTTAGTAAAAGGAATAACATTTTTAAGTTTTTTTTTTTTTTTAATAATTTTTTGCTTTGCCTTGCAAGTGGCTTTCATTGTTTTACTCTGTATCATTTGCTTCTCGTCTCGTCACTTGTCCATAAAGGTTTATTAGAAAACCAGCGTCAGAAAGTATATTCAGTCTGGCATTAATGCTGAAATTATCCTTTTTGGCGCAGCCGTGAGGCACACTACTATTGTTGTAAAAACTTTATTTTTTATTTTGTTATTTGTATTTTGAGCTCGTGGCTAAGTAATAACAGCCGCTCGTGTCGATCCATCAGGTTAAGCTACGCTTGCCGGGGTTGGTCCGTGGATGGGTGACCATTTTCACATATCGAGACTCCTCCGTGTCTCGGAAAGCACGTTAAGCCGTTGGTCCCGGCTGTCATTTGTGGATCTTTGACAGTCGTTGCGGGTCGTCAGAAGGCAGAAAGTCGGACAACCAGTCTCACCAAGGGGTATCGTATTACCCAGGTACTGGGTTGTGGAGGTCAGATAGGCAGTCGCTCCATGTAAAATACTGGTATTCAGCTGCATCCGGTTAGATTGGAAGCCGACCCCAACATAGTTGGGAAAAGGCTAGGCAGATTGCGGCAGATTGATTTTTATTTGTATTTTGTGTTTCATGAACTGTGTCCAAATAAACGTTATTCTTTATTTCTTTTGATATTTTCTAACCAACTGCGTTCTTTCCAACAGCTGGGTTTTTATAGCCATGACATACTCCATATGGTTCGGATCAAGCTACTTCTATTTGGATCAGAACACGAACTGGGCGGTAAGTGCACTATTTACTTTTGCATAAAAAAAAAAAATGTAGTGGACAGAAGATTTCCGAAAAAAAAAAACCGGCCAAGTGCCTGTCAGACCACGCACAATGAAGGGTTCCGTAGTTGGGATGAATTCACCATGTTTTTTAGGACCATAGACTTATAGGTTTTCCTGAAACGCGCGGGCCTAGTGCGGGTTGATCTTATAAAATACTAGAGAATGGCTCGACCGATTTGGCTGACTTTTTTTTGTTGGATTCGTATCTGGACAAGGTTTGTATGAAAGATTTGTTTTTGTTAATCCACCGGAAAAGTTGGAATTACACCCGGGCGATGCCGGGCACGAACAGCTAGTAAATAATAATAATAAGTATATATGTGACGGCGCGTCTAAAGGTATTACGACGCTAAACTTACGGAGTTGATTTTCGAACGATTGTGACAGCTGTCAACTTGACGTAACCCCGGGTACTGAGGAGGTGGCCCCCCGCCAAAATATTGGAAGATCGCGGAGATGGATCGAAACCGGGAAACCGGCAAGGATTCATGGCGACTGTGATATTGGTGATCATGGTGACGTACGCGCCTCACGTACTCGGTGGAACGTCGTTTACATTATTGTTCATTCCCATTTAATTACATCTCCTAGCCCGCAAACCCACGCATAATAAGAGACAATAAGACCTCTTCTGATAAAGACCACGTATTGCCTTTATATGTATGTGTGTTTATATATGTTTTTAATACTATTTTTTATTTATTTTTTTCGAAACGTTTAAATAATAGATAATTTATTAAATATTTTTCCTCCACAGCTAACGCCAGCTCAATCTCGACAAAGCAACCGTCAATGCTCTCTCCTCCAACTGTACGACGCGCACGACATTTGGCACTTCCTGTCTTCGACCGCCATGTTCTTTTCCTTCAACATGTATCTCACCATAGACGATAATCTCTCTAGGACGCCCAGAAATAATATAATGGTGTTTTAAGTAAAAATTTAGTAAGAAAAAGAAAAATTGGTCAAAATTTAGGCTTTGGAATGTGCATAGCAGGCTTGATAATCGTTTTTACCCTATTGAAAAGAATGGTAATTACCCTTAGCAGTCTCGAATGGTAAGTATGTTATTTTGTGTCTAAAAGTGTAGAACGAATTTAATAAAAGCTTGGCTTACTGACATTTTTACACCATTGTAAAGAAGGGTAATTAATTTACTCTTCATATCATTTACAAAGGATAAGTTATGTTACATCAATAGGTAAAATAACTTACGCTTCGAAAATACTTCTTTAATAGAACTTCTGAACGAATTAATACAAACCTTTTACCCTTCGAGTGTAAAGGATTTATTGTATAGCTGAGTGGGGTAAGGTTTCTTAGGGTAATAACCCTTATTACCTTAAAAACTGTTATGAATGTAGCACGGTAAGTATGTTGGTAGTTTGCTATTTACAATCTTCTGAACTATTGGAAAGATTTGAACAAATAGACCATATTATATTGATGAAATCTTTCGTTGAAGTTGTGTTGATCTAAATTATGTGATGTTGAAAACAAGTCAATATGGCGGATGATATCCGTCATATTGTGCAAATGTAAGAATTGGTCGTTTTGTTGATAAATAGATTTAATCCTGGTTTTTTAACAAAAACTGAGATGTAAAATTGTTACGAAGTTGTTGAAGTTTGACGAAGAATGAAAATGATGTTTTTTTTTCTCGAAGATATTCGATATGAACATTGTCGAAGTTAAATGTAAAAGTTACGATGATTGACGATGTTATTAAAATAAGTACTTACGTGATACTTTTTTTTTCTTTCTTTATTGAGGGTTTTCATAAAAAATACGCTACTAGTTGGCGCCACTGTCAAGAGGTAATTGGACAATGCAATATAACGGGTGTAAAAAGAGGCTAACGAAGCCGAAAGTCACTTGTATTCCCGTCATTGCGATCATTTTTTTTTTGTTCTGGACCGTCCCAGCAGGCGTAGCATGGCGCTTTCTATCTCTACGAAGAATAGACATAGCTTTTTCTATACAAAGTGACAGTTCGTTTCTTCATTTTTGACATCCACCGTAGAAATCTTTCTACAATTGTGTCATTTTGTCTTTCATTTCTAACGATCTTTGTCTAGGTCTTTTTATATGTAGACTATTTCGGAAGAAAGTTTTCTATCCTTACTGTCAAAATCAAACTGACAACCGATAAATCCTATGATAATACAAAGAATTCCGAGTCGAATTATGTAAAAGAGTGAATTTCGTAAAAAGTGCAGTTGACTCTTTCTATTTTGCTGCCGTCTCGTTCTGTCTACTGTCTATAGGAAACGTCATTTTTGTCTACTCTTCCGTCGACAAAACGGTGCTCATGCTACGCCTGCTGGAACCTTCTGGTTACGGAGATATTGACTGATATTGACTTTTTAGACGTTTTTTAAAGAAAGCAAGTTTTCAATGTTATAACTTAATTTTAAAATACCCCGATAAATCCTAAACCGTTGCATGCACTCATAAACACAATGTTTTGCGTGCGTTACGTTACAGCGATTTTTCACACCAAATATAAAAGTAGTTTCCCATCAATTATTTTTGTGCAATGTTACTTAATTTGATGTACAGAATGCGCAGTTGACGGCTATGTGATGGGTCTTTTTACACCCTGTATATGATGACGTTCATCATTCAGTCACGTCACGACAAAAAAAATAGGCGCTTTGACACTTGACAGGTGCCCGGACCTGACGTCTCAGTGCTGCCACCTAGTGAGCGTCCTTTCAGAATACCCTCATTAAATACGTGTTTTGTTTTAGTCAATAGTTTTGTAAAAGTAATTTCTGCGTGATATGTACGAGAAGTCCTTTGTACAAATAACTCTTATTGCTATGTCCCTTGACGGAGTTCCTAAAAAGTATTGTCTTGTCTTAAGTAATTGTAAAGCTCCATTTACACGATGCAACTTGTTTGCCTGTGGCATACTTGAAGCAAGAAATTACTTGCAACATGTAAACACTGGATGAGACAGTGAAACTTATTGTTGCTTTAACTTATGGTATGCCAGTGTTAATTAAATCGTACCGTGTACAGTATTTTTATCTCGAAAAGCGACGCGCGTTTTACTTGTGGTAACCAAGTGTCCAAACACGCTGTGAATGTGTGTGTAAGCGGAGGAGCTCTCGATGCCGTCTGAGACGATGGCTAATGGTCAGTTCACACCGAGACACGAAGCGACGCGCACTTCTTTATGATCCGATACAATATCGATTTTTTTTGCTTCACAATAAGGTACACGCGCTGCGCAGCACCGCGCATCTCAGCGTACTTTGACACGTGTCAACCCTCGCACTGAAATTATAACTTTTCGTGAAGAAAATAAGCGCGGTCTGAGCTGACCCTTAGTCGAAAATGTATGTTATGTGCTGACGCTACTTGTCTTCCCGCACACATTCACAGCGTGTTTGGATACCTACTTGGTTACCACAAATAAAGCGCGCGTCGCTTCATGAGGTAAAAATACTATAAATTGGGCTAAATTATTGATAGTATATTGTAAATTGTGCAAATAAATAGTTTTTGATAAACTGCAAGGCTTGGAATATATAAAAATAGATACTTTGAATATATAAAAATAGACAGATGAGCTCACGTATATGGCTACACTGTACCGGTGTAGCCATACGGGTGGGCATTCATAGGTATATTTGTTTTAATCGCTCATGTGTCGCAGGTCGCGTCGCGGCCTAATGTAGTCTCAGCCTAATACCTCACGCGGTGTCTAGCAGTCGCGCAAGGACTATCAGGTAGAAACGTTACATAATATATAATAATTAATATATTATGAGAGGAACCAAGCCATAGGACTCACATAGCCTGTACGTAATAGAACTTTCAATTTAATATTTTGAAAGTTTAATTAAACTTGAAACCTTAAAAAGTATTGTAAATACTAATACAGATAGTTCACTCCGCAAAATCATTTAAATAAAAAGCGACTCTTGCTACGACACAATAAAGTGCAATTCAGGTCGCACAGCGCTAATTACCTACAGTTATATTCACCTAGAAGTAGCGTCTCTTTCTATCGCGTAACTCCTATATCTGAAATACAATAGACGCTGATATATTTAGTAACCTATTCCGCTTGACTATTCTTCAAGAGTCATAAAAACCCTGTAAGAAATCGACACGTGTTTCACCTCTCAACGAGGCATCTTCAGGATAACGATTGACCAATTGCAAAGCAGAACGCGACGTGTTACCACACCGAGCGCTGGACGCAGAGAAATATATCTGACTCCGTTACGCTCACTGAATTGGCCCGACAAGACGAGCCCGCCGCGTAACTGTAGTTCATACATAAAATGCGGAGTGCGCGAATATTGAATTAAATCCTTATAAGACCTCGCTTAGCTTCGCACACTCCGTTAATTACACGCTCGTTTTTCGCTTATTCCATCCATGACAGATTGTGCTCAAAAAAGTATTTATTACTGACATAAGAAATTACACACAGTGACCACAATATGATGATGTTGTTCTTCAAAAAGGTCAGGTGCGTAGTACTAACAACCGGCGTGTGTTTATAACCAGAGGCTATAGACAAAATCCCTTTTCTGTAAGCGTTAACGCCAACGGAAAGATCGTTGTTGTTTTGTTGTTGACAGTTGACATTAGCTTTAGAGATGTCACGTGACTGCTGCTGTCAACTCCATAAAATTAGATCTTTCCGTTGGCGTTAACGCTTACAGAAAAGGGATTTTGTTTAGGCCCCAGGGGGCCTAAAACAGCCACATTAGCAATTCCTCTAAAAGCAATTTATTTCTTGAATTCCCAGCTTTTTAATTAACAAATTCCTCTAATTTGACACAAAAGCAATTCATAATTGTTGACCATTTTACGAATCTCCATAGAAAACTGTCAAACAGATGGATTATTTCGTATTATGAATTGCACGCAGATCATATTGTGAATTGACAGTTTGTGACACTTTACGATGATTCATATTATTTTCCTATTATGATTCTGCCAAAGTGGCCGTTTTAAGCCCCCTAATATATGAACTACTACGAATTTGTCACTGCCAAACAAATATCTACCATTATCACTTGAAATAAAGTTGATAATAAATAAACTTCCATCAGCTCGAGGGCGCGCCATAAGCGGAAAGAGGCGCGCCTCTTTCCGCTTATGGTTATCTATTCTCAACTTTATTTTTTGGCACGCAATGTTGATATTTGTTTAACAGTGACAACCGCGCCGCGCTGCGCCTTACCAGGTGTGCGCCTGCCTTAAGGATCGTAGCAGGTAGCGTTCTGTAGTACCTGCCTACCCCCATAAGAAGAGTTTATGTTTTCATGTATAAGAAATTGCTCGGTTAGTACTCGATAGAAGTGACTTGGTTGTAGTCCATTTTAGAACATAAAAGTATCATATTAATTACTTTAGATGGTAAAATGATATAGTCAATTCCATTTTGTAAATATACATAGTAATTTTATATACTTTCATTAATTTACAGATTTTGTTTATTTTAATTAAAAGTGTAAATTATGTGAAACAGTGTTAAGTAATATAATTAGTTAAGGGACAGTTTCTCGGACGAAAAATTGACACACAATTTATGTGACAAATTGTCAAGCACTCGTAAATTGTTGCGATTGATTTAATGATTTATCAACAGCCAATTGCTGCAAAAACCAGTGGTGGCCCAGTGGTAACGGCCCCGACTTACGAGTCAAGACAGACGAGTCGAGAGAAGTCATGGGTTTGAACCCAGACATGCGCTTTTCTTTGTGTAAAACAATTTCTTCACCACTGCTCTCAAAACGGTGAAGGAAAACATCGTGAGGAAACCGGCATGTCCTAGAACCAAAAATTCGAAGACATGTGATATCTACCAACCCGCACTGGGCGTGTCACTGACTCTGGCAGGGCCACCATCAAGGATTTTAATTTTGATTACACAAAAAAATAGTCGCTAATTAGTCGCAATTTGTCGCGAAATATCAGAATTTGTCGGTCACTGGTTCAAAAGATTTAATGAATTCAATACGATATCATAGTCCAAGAGCTAGATCGAAGAGACGCGTAAACTCTTCGGTCTAGCCCTTGGACTATACCTTAAAAATTTAACTCATTATATCTTGTAGACTAAGACCCGAATAAATCTGTGACTTAGCGACAAATTGCGACAAATCGGCGACAAAATATGGGAGAAAACAGATCTTCGCTAGGTGCCCTAGTTTTTGAGATATAAATGTGGCCCTGCTGGGGAGACTCTCTCCAGATCGGCCACCTATAAACCCTTATATCTTTTGAACAAGTGACCGACAAATTCTGATATTTGGCGACAAATTTCGACTAATTAGCGACAAATTTTTTGGGTAATCAAAATTAAAATCCCTGATGGTGGCCCTGCCAGAGTCAGTGACACGCACTGGGCCCGCGTGGTAGATTACGACCCACTCCCTCTCACAGAGAGGAGGCCCTATGTCCCAGCAGTGGGAACATTATAGGCTGATTATGCTATCGCCGCAGTTTACGCGTGTTTGACAATTTGTCGAGAAAAAAAGTCCTATTAGTCATACAAATTATTAGCTATATCGCACTGCATTAAATTAAAATTTAAGAAAAAATACTGTGAATTGATTGTATGTTAGCCAAGATCTCGCCTCCTAAACACAACTAGCGAAACGTGGGTGTTCTACACCTCTGCCTAACCATTCAGGGAATGGCGTGATGTTATGTATGTAAGATTATGTGCTGTTGTAAAGTATGTGTGTTTGATTTAATTAAGAAATATGTAGTTATAATGAGCAAGCGTACTTTTTACATTATCGTCATTCTAGATTTTAAACTTTAAAAAAATATTATTTAAAATAATGCTTCCGGACACGCCTTCCGGTCTCCTCCATTCCTATCTCTCTCTGGACACTGCCCAATGTCGTCCCAGCGACCTGTCAGATGTCATCATCCCACCTTTCTGTCCGATGTCGTTCCAGCGACCTGTCAGATGTCATCGTCCCGCCTTTCTGCCCCATGTCGTCCCAGCGACCTGTCAGATGTCATCATCCCACCTTTCTATCCCATGTCGTTCCAGCGACCTGTCTGATGTCATCATCCCACCTTTCTGTCCCATGTCGTCCCAGCGACCTGTCTGATGTCATCATCCCACCTTTCTGCCCCATGTCGTCCCAGCGACCTGTCTGATGTCATCATCCCACCTTTCTGTCCCATGTCGTCCCAGCGACCTGTCTGATGTCATCATCCCACCTTTCTGTCCCATGTCGTCCCAGCGACCTGTCAGATGTCATCATCCCACCTTTCTGCCCCATGTCGTCCCAGCAACCTGTCTGGTGTCACCATCTCACCTTTCTGTCCCATGTCGTCCCAGCGACCTGTCTGATGTCATCAAATAAATAAATAAATCCCACCTTTTCTGTGGTCTACCTCTATTTCGCCGTTTCTTGGGCAACACTCCATTTGTCACTCTAATCATGTGTCCAGGCCATTTCCACTGTATTAATTAAAAGAAAAAATAAATAATTTTAAATTTTTATATAGTCTCATTTTTGTCCATTATCTAACTTGATGGTAAGCCATCAACGTTGGTGCACGCCTGCCTAGACGTAACTTAAGTTTTCATACAAATAGTCGATTAAAATGACCTGAAGTATGTTTTTAATCTCGTAGAATAATTTGACATTTCAAGTGTTTGTTGTTTGTTTTTTCAATTCAAACGTCAAACTCTCTAGTTTGACGTTTGTAACAAAACAAATTAGTCTAACACTAATTTGACAGGTGCAAATGACAGACTCTATGATAATTAATTTCCACCAATGCTTATTTAGTTAAAATCAATTAGTGAAACAAGGTGCTACGAAAAATGTTAAATTAAATTTTTCAAAATATTTAATTTAAAACTGTCTTCTTGCATGTACAAATTGAACAATATTCCTTGTTTTTTAATTAATTGTGATTGTACTTCATTCATTTCAATTTTACGTATGTATTTGGTTAAATGACTTTACAAGTTATTGCGTTTGCGTAAAGATCATGTTCACCTAAAGCAGTAATAAATATTCGTGATTTTGAAGGCGCATTCAGTTCGGATGGTGATCGGTTTTACGAATTTTGCCGATGCTGCATCTAAGTTGTGTCTTACTGTATTATTGTACATAATAGAGTCAATTCCTCAAACGAAAATTAATGTGACAAATTATTGTCAAGCGCGCGTGATCTGCTGTGATTGGTTGAATGATTTATCAACAGCCAATCGGAGCCGTATAATTTTGCGTTAATTTGCGTTCGTAAAACTGGCCCTTAGTCTTATTAAACATTCTTACAAATTATTATTTGCACTTTTACTCAATTCGTGTTTCGAGAGTGATTTGAATTTGTATGTGGGATTAAAACATAAACATACATACATAGTTGGTTTGTTGGGGTCGGCTTCCAGTCTAACCGGTTGCAGCTGAACACCATTATTTTACATGGAGTGACTGACCTCCACAACCCAGTAACTGAGTAACACGATGCCCCTAGAAACATAATGAGTAAAATCATAAAATTGAATGAAAATATTGTATTTAAAAAGTATTTTAATATTAGATATGTTTTAAAAATGTAAATATTGTAGGTAATAAAATACACGCACCTTTTAAAACAACATCTTTTTACCATTTTCATTTTGTTTTTCGAATTTAAATTAAATGCAATATTTAAAATGTAAGTATGTAGCAAGAAAACTTGCACCCACTTTCGATTCTGCAAGTAGAATGCATGCAAGTAGTAAAAATATACTTGCATGCAAGATAATAATTATGTAAGATCTCGCCTTAAAACACTTCTACATATTTCCTAAGAAACTGCAATACTATTTCTAAATAAAACAAGATCTTTGAATGTCACTTTGAGTCGTGTCCAAGCTTTTTAGAGGCTATATTTACTTGCAATGAAGTTTCTTGCAAGTTGCAATCGAGCAGATCCAAGACATAAAAGGCACAATTAATAACCTTCCAAAGTTGTCACAGGCTAAGAACTCACGGAGCCGTTATCGCCCGCGCCCGCCGCGGTCGTGGAACTGCGGTTTTATTTCTAAACTCACGAGACCGGCGATTTGCCCGGTCCCGCAGCCGCCGCGGTTTCGATAATCGCCCGCAAACTTGGCGGGCGATGATCGCAAGACTGGCGGTTGTGCAAAATGGCGTCGGATTTCTGTACCCCCCGCCCCGCCGGCTACTGCGGTCGCCCGCAGAGCGTGCGGGCGCAACCCGACGAGGCGGCGGATGACTGCCTCGCGGGTCCCGCAAATAACCGCGCGCTTCGCGGGTGTAAAACGCGTCGTGAAATGTGCTCTTACTTTTTGCATATTAATCTACATCATAAAGAAGCTGCGGGTGGAAACCGCTCCGTGAGTTCTTGGCCTAATATAGATGGTTAACTCATCATAATTTGTAAAAAAAAAAAACTGACTGGAACCCGTTTCGCGCTGCCTCTGCCAGCTAGCGTAATGATCAAGTTTTTAAGACTGTTGTCATTTCTCTCTTATAAAGTTATTATGTATAGTTCCACTTTGTAAATAAAGATTGCTTTTTTATTTCGTTGTTTTACTTACATACATACAATGTTGTGACAATACAACAATAAATGAAAACACTGGCAATACTAATGCATAAGAGTATTTTGGAACTATGAAATAATTTCATAGTTTAATCTATACATATAATAAAATCGTAAACGGTCCGTGTCTGTACATTAAAGATTTTTGCAAAAAAAAGTACTGGAAGCCGCGAGAAATAAGTAATAGAAAGCAAAAAACCATTTTTTGACATTTTTGTCTGTTTGTTTGTTCGTTTGTGAGCGCATCACGTAAAAGCCACTCATTGGATTCCAAATTGAACTGAATTGAAACTGAACAATAAGAAGCTATATTGTGAGTAACATTTAGTCTTTACTAGCTGCGCCCCGCGGTTTCACCCGCGTAAGTCTCGATCACGTAGGAATATCGGGATAAAAAGTACCTATCCTATGTGTTAATCCAGGTTATAAACTATCTGTTTTCCAAATTTCATCCAAATCCGTTCAGCCGTTTTTGCGTGATTGAGTAACAAACATCCAAACACACAAACTTTCGCATTTATAATATTAGTAGGATTTCATCAAAATCGATCTGCAGAATCAAAAGATATGGATTTAACACTTATGATTTTTTTTTATCCTTTTTTTCAATCCACCGGAAAAGTCGGGATTGCACCCGGGCGACGCCGGGCACGAACAGCTAGTAAAGAAATAAATCCTAACATCGAAATTAAATAGTATATTATGCAATTAGTGAATAAAGGACGGATTTAAAGCGAGGGCCATAGGTGAATCACGAGCAAGTGAAGGATTCTAACGACTGAATCACGACCGAAGGGAGTGATTCATGATGATTGGATCACGACCGTAGGGAGTGATTCAAGTGTTAGAATCCTGAACGACGCGAGCGATTCATGGCCCTCGATATAAATCCGTTTTATTCAAGAGTTGCATACTATACTTTATACCATGACTACGAGAAAAGAAACATGCAACTTCGAGTATGTTGTTATGTCAATTTTATGCCTTGTTTTTATAGTACCTATACCGTAGCATAGAATACATACTCCATAAGGTCGATGACTTCTTTTTCTTCTACAACTCATTAAAATAGGAAAACAGACTCTGAAAATTTGGTCAGCTTGATTTTCATTTTTCCATTTACTCAAACAAACAAACTCACACTCAAACTCATCGTAGGCTTTGATGTAAACCAGCCGTGATTTGTTGGTTAGCAAGCTTTCTACTATATCGGCCGCCCTCTCTTTCATAAACTCAGGTGTTAACACATCTTCATCACTTGAAAACATTTTCAATCGATTTATTATTAAGTAACCCTAAACTTTTTGTTCGTACAACTTACAATATTTAAAATAGCGCCCATTTACTAATGACAGCAAAGAACACAAAACAGTTTTAATTCTAATGCTAAACTCCTGTTCGAAAATCAAATCAAATAGGAGTTTCTATATCATTGAGATGGAGTTCGAACAAATTGGTGTTCTAAATTCAAACATGTTGTCAGTGAATAAAATAAGCTTTTTAGAGGGGGCATGGTATAAAGTCATTTTTTCAGACAAACTAAATAGTAGTGATGGGCCGACTATGGGGTTTGCCGATCTTTGACTAGCTATCGTAACTAAACTATTGGATAAATTTGATTATTTTTTTGTATGTAGACCGAGAACGTCATTAGATATACGGAGTTTTAATTTTTGTCGTATTGTCTCCCACCTTGTATATACATAAATAAAATTGAACTACCTGTTTGTAATGTAAAAATACCAGCTTTATTACTAAAATGCATATGAAAGTTTAAACGGTACCTAGTAAACAAAAAAAAAATTTTTTTTTTTTGTGACTCTCTCTGTTTGATTAAATTAAGGTTGTTGATGCGCTAGGGTAGCCTGCGAAATTCAAATTTTCTTAAGTTTTTAAAAAACTTAAGAAAATTTGAATTTCGCGGGCTACCCTAGAGCATCCCCCTTAAAACGGGAAAAATCCCAAAAAGGAGCAGGCTATATTATTCCCCAACTATGTTGGGGTCGGCTTCCAGTCTAACCGGATATAGCTGAATACCAGTATCTCCCTTCCGTCATTCATCCGCAGTGACGGAAGTTTCACTGGCAGTTGTTGATGATGATGTGTTTATTTTATTTCTGAAAAGGAATAAGGGTCCACGCAGGCAACAGCTAGTTTTAAATAAAACGAAGTTATTAAGCGCAGTTGTTTACTCTAAAATAACTAGGTATGGAATATCCATAAATGTCAAAATTCACTCACGGACGGCTGCGCAAAGTTTGAACGCTGTTATTAAAAAAAACCCGACTGCAAAAACCTATAACCGAAGAGAAAAAAAAATCAAGTAATACCCAACTACGACTTAAAAGGTATAAACAAGACACCACTTACAGACAAATTAAAAATCCGGAGTCACACGTGTTAGGGCATAAATCGAACAGATTACGTGTCTTCTTTTGGGGTTATAATATATATATTTTTGAAATGTGCTCATTAAGCCCTTTCATTTGATACCCAACATGGTGCGAATAAACCATTTTTTTTTTAAGTTCCTCACTTTATGTCCTCTAGAGGGCGCCATTTTTAATTTAATGTGACTTCACGTAGCCAGCGGACAATCACAACGCTTCTAACGATACCTCATTTGTCAAATTGTGATAAGTGGTTTCGAAGATAAGAGGGAACAGATGAACATACGTACGTACATACACACATACCGGTCAAAATCATAACCCTCCTTTTTTCTTCGCCGTAGTCGGGTAAAAACAAGCATTGAACTTTGTTTTTTGTAAGGTATTGCAGGCGGGGACTAACCAATAACCTAAAATACGGTGTAACTTGTTTGTTCCCGCCTGTTATACCTTACAAAAATAAGATTCAATGCTCTTTTTCTCTTTTCGGTTATAGGTTTTTGCAGTCGGGTTTTTTGTTTTTAAAATAATTTGTTTTTTTAATTCAGACCTAAATACACCGAATAATACTTCTCACAGGGAAGGCCTGAGACCGTCACATCACACAACATCACGCCTGTATTCCCTGAAGGGGTAGACGGAGGTGTATATATTACACCTACATTTATGGTCTCAATGTACAGAGAAATACATGAAAAAGGCTATACAAAAAAGGTAAAGTACAAAGGGTACAATATAAATGGTTAATATTCATTTATTACACGTTCACATATTTCTAAAATAATAACTGCTAGCAGAACTGCAAGAGGATGTTACACACGGAGAAATACATGGAAAAAGGCTGTAAAAAATATAAAGTACAAAGGTATTCATATAATGCACATTCACATTTATATAAATCTTGATAAAATGCCAGCAAAACTGCGATACGATAATGTGGAAACATGATACAGTGTGTAACTTGAAACAATAACGAGTCTCTGACAAGCTTCAAGCAGTTAGCTGTAGTTATTGTTTAAGTTTTGATGGCCCCCAGTCTAGCACACGTCACACACACAAACACGGCGCTTAGACAGAACAGCTTGTATGACCGAGAAAAGGATGACTCTACTAATTGTGTGTCTCAGTCTGTCAGTTAGGACTTTGTGGTAAAGGTTATACTCTTCTATGGACACTGATAATACATAAGTCAGTCAGTCTGTATGTCCACCAAGCTATACTACTTATAAAATAAATATGTGTGTGTTATACGGTATGTTAACTAACAAAGGGCGTTCCCGTTAACCTGCAATAGTATAGCGTGTATACATGCAAAAAAAATTATTATAAGTCAAAAAAAAAAAAAAAAATAATTAAATGTTCACAAAAAGATTAAATTTAAACGTAAAAGAAACACTCTGTACACGCACACTTGTATTTCAACGTAGAAAAACAAGTGTGACAAGTGGGCGTGTACAGAGTTTATTTTCCGTAACAATTTAATATTTTTTGTGAATATTTTACTATACAAAAATAAAAAAAACATTTTTTTTTAGCGTTAATATTTTTTTTAGCATGTATAGACGCTATACTGTCGCAGGTTAACGGGAACGCCCTTTGTTAGTTAACATACTGTATATACATAATAAATAAATACTAACTAAATAAACTGCTAATGTCGTCTGTATGTTTGTCACGCTGGAAATAAAAGAGGCTCAAAACGGAAGAGTTAACTCATATGGTATAACTCGAAACAAGGCTGTATACAAAGGGGGACCTCACAAACTGAGCACACAAACGAAGTGTTACGACGTTTCCGGTGCTTGGAGCACCAAGTACAACGCCGGCGCTTATGGCGGCCATCAATTGTGAGTTGGTCTAGCTGTCGAGGGAAATGTTGCACCATAGGCTGTGGATGGCCCAAACTGCTTGACCTGGGAAGGGTGGGTGCGATTTTACGAGGGGCATTTTGGTGGTGGTGACGCAGAATTTGATCGACTAACTCCAATAGAAACACTGTGTGCTGTTTGGAATCAGCCGACGAACTCTGCAGAAGGATTCGGGCATTCAAAATAGAGCAGTTGAGCAGGTGTTTGAAGAACTTGACGTTCCATTTTTTGTCTCTTTTTCTTTCCAGGAGGTATGGTTCCAGTATTTGATCTTTACGATCAACGCCTCCCATACCCTTATTGTAATCTAAAACTACTTGAGGTTTGTACAGAGTTGGGCGATGTGGTTTCGCCTCCATCTGGCCTTGTGAATCGCCGTGGTAGGTACTGATGGTGGCTATCTTACGCGTCTTGTCCTGAAAGGCCAAGACCACCACATCGCCGGAATGACGAGCTACGAACTGGCCATCTTTCAGAGTACACAGCGACATGAGTGGAGGCACATCGCTGCGGTTAGCACGCAAGGTACCTACACAGTCGGTTTTGCGTGTTTTCAGAAATCTGGCCAGTAGGGGGCTATTGAACCAGTTATCCATAAAAAGAGTATAACCTTTGTCAAGGAGAGGACGGATGAGTTTGAGAACGGTGGTTGTGCTTTTCAGCAAAGTGGATGGGAGACCGGCATCACGGGAAGTGCCAGCACCGAGGTACACAAAGAATGACCAAAGATAGCCCGTGGACGACTCGCAGAGTTCAAAGGTCTTCACTCCGTACTGGGCTGCCTTGGCCTTGATGTACTGGCGGAAGGATGGGTTACCTTGCCACAAAGTCAAGGATTCGTCAATGCAAACATTTTGGGATAGGATGTAGGCTTCCTGAAAACGGGTATTTAAATGATCTAAGATCGGACCAAGAGAATACAGACGGTCAGTCGCGTCTGTCAGTCTGCTACTATCGTCATTCAAGTGAAAAACGCGGCAAAGATTGTCGTAGCGATTTCGGGAAAACAACTTTCTAAAGATATTGGTCTGTAAAAGTGGGTTGACGCTGAAACAGGACTTTATAGAGGGCATCCGGATGATTCCGAGCATCATCCAGAAGGAAAATAGGACAAAAACTTCATGAATGTTCGTGTCATACCAATCTTGGGCAAACTTAGCAGACGAACCTGCAACCTCTGCGGCATACTGGTTCGTCGCAGTCACGATGTGCGACATGATGTCGTCATCCCAGTATTGCCTAAACGCCCCATACGCGTTTTCGGATGCGACAACCGCCCCCGTTTGCTGAGGAAGAAATTGCTCCCTCTCCCCTTGATAATCACCCATGGGTGACCATTCAAAGTGACCGGAAGTTCCTCCGGCAGCAAAGAAGGACTCGACCTCGCCGTCATCCGCATCCATCCATTCGTCCTCGTTCTCTTGTCTTACTCTTCTTGCTCTATCTGTCTCCCGCACTCTCGCTGCTTCTCTCGCTCGCACCACACGCATGACCATCTCCCTCAATTCCTCAGGCACATCATCGTCATTCACATTCACCTCGACCAATCTGTCTCCTCTTACCCACTGGGAGCCACCACTCGGCCCCTGGCCCCGTGGCCCACGTGTGCGCGCTCGGCCCCGCTGCGCTGCGCCGCCGCGCCGCGGACGACGCTGCTGCTGCGGCTGCTCTGCCGCCACTTCTTCCACCTGCTGGAACAGCTGATGTTCATCAGCGAGGTGGAAGACGTGGTCCTCCTCCATAGCGATGTCACGGCCCCCCTCGATGATGACATCGAACCTAAGACGACCAATAGTAAATATAATTACGTGTAAATCGCGAAGAAAAGGTACAAGACAATGAATACAAGTTTTAACACTTACGGCAGGAGAACGGGCGGCGAGCCTAAGCCAACAGCAGCAGCCATGAGAGGAGCCCGCGTAGACGGAGGTGATCTTGACCTATCAAATAATAGGTTTTTATTTATTATACAAAAAACCATTTATATACAACACACTATTTATTTGCTATTTTATTACTCACGTCACGGACAACGGGTCCAAATTCTCGTCCAACATCGCCGTGACGGTGACCACTGGGGCCGCGGTAACCGCCGGTGCCGGCTCGTTATACTGAAAAAATAAGAGGTTTGAAATGAAATGAAATGAAATTGTTTATTCTGTAAATAGGATATTGGAATCACTTTTACACGTCATATTAAAAAGTTGTAAAAATAAGCTAGATGAGGTCGGCGTTTCCTATCTGACTAGAAAAGAAAGAAAGGCCGAAACAAACTCAGAGGTCACCGTCTCCTTTAAAGTCCAGACATAATCTTGGTCAGGCCATATGAGGACCATGTAGATAAGAGTCTGAAATGGTCTTTTGAGGAAAGAACCACACAGATTTGAGTGGACCTGTCCAGTCAGTGCAAGCATTTGTCAGTAATAGTGGAGCTCAACTCAGAACTAAAGGAGCTCAACGACTCGACGAACAATACCAAAGAAAGGACGTTTGGGTAGGTCGCATAAAGTTCTCAAATTGCCAGACCTTCCCTAAAACTAACAGAACGAAAAATAAATATCCACATAGTCCTCACATTCACAATAAAACAATACTTATAAGTAATCATCATGTCATTTTGTATATAATATTCAATAATGTCAATTTGTATATAGAACTGGTAGGTATATTTTTATGGCTTTCCATAATATTCAAAATGTCACAAATTCACAATGCTTAGCAGAGCGAGCAGCTCAATCCCATGCATTTTTGTCTTCTAAATAATCTGTGATTTTATAGTACCCTTTTTTACAAAGTTTGGTTTTAATACAGCTTTTAAATCGTTGGGTTTTTAATGGGTAAGTTTCGAATGTCAATGGGAAGTTTGTTATAAAAGCGTATACATTGACCCATGAACGAGTTGCCTACTCTGTGGAGACGAGTGCGATGTACAGCAAGATTGTGTTTATTCCTGGTATTTAAACTATGAATATCGGACATTTTCTTAAACTTTGATATGTTTTTGTGTACATACAATAGGTTTTCAAATATATATTGTGAGGCTACAGTCAGAATATCAGTTTGTATAAATTAACTACTGTTGCGAACATTACATTAGACCTCACATATACGAAGTTTTGGTTGAGGAGCTCGTGGCTAAGTAATAACAGCCGCTCGGGTCGATCCATCAGGTTAAGCTTGCCGGGGTTGGTCAGTGGATGGGTGACCATTTTCACATATCGAGACTCCTCCGTGCCTCGGAAAGCACGTTAAGCCGTTGGTCCCGGCTATCATTTGTGGATCTTTGACAGTCGTTACGAGTCGTCAGAAGCACTAAAGTCTGACAACCAGTCTAACCAAGGGGTATCGTATTACCCAGTTACAGTTGTGGAGGTCAGATAGACAGTCGCTCCATGTAAAATACTGGTATTCAGCTGCATCCGGTTAGACTGGAAGCCGACCCCAACATAGTTGGGAAAAGGCTAGGCAGATATACGAAGTTTTGACAATTTTTCAATGAAATACTTTTTTTTTTTTTAAAGTTGTTCCTTCATAGATTTAGGTTGTTTTCTACGATGTTTTATAGCCTTTTTTTTTCTTTTTCATAAAAAAGATTGATTTTGAACTAAAGTTTATTTTTGCTGTTTTGATTTTATGAACGAGAGTTCTAAGAAGCGAAAATCAAAAGCAAGAAAATGGGCAGACCATTTTCTTGACCGAATTAAAATATTTTTTAAATTCCTTGATCCCTTGACACTTTTGATGTGGGTGTGTATTATTTCTGAATACATAATATAAAGGACGTTACCGATTTAGTCTGTTACAAAAAAGAAATATCGTTGATTATTACTGACATAGTAGTAACTTCACATTCATAATATTAGTACATATTTACCTCTGCCCCGTTGGTCTCGTGGTCGCAAGCGCGACTGCAGAGCGTGGAGTCCTGGGTTCGATTCCCGGGTCGGAAGTGTTATTGGATTTTTCCATTAGGAATTTCGTAGTAACAGCCCGGAGTTTGGAAGTTGGCGGTGTGATACCCCCGTGCCTCGGAAAGCACGTTAAGCCGTTGGTCCTACGCCTGATCTCTCTCCGGTCGTGTCGGATTGCCGTCCCATCGGACTATGAGAGTGAGGGAAGAGAGAGTCCACTTGTGTCTGCGCAAACACTTGTGCACCATAATATCTCCCGCGCCGAAGGCTAGTGTCCGTTGAGATTGGCCGCCGTGGCCGAAAATACGGTCTGGAGGACTATTATTATTACATATTTACCTCGTATGGGTCGGCCTCGAGAGCCATCTCGCCCTCTTCCGCCTCGAAGAGGTACTCCTCTTCGAACTCCTCCACCTCGTATAATTCGGACTCCAGATCCGTTTCCACATCCTCTTCCTCCTCATCATTGAGGATGTCGTCGAAGTCTGGACGGGTGTCCCTATCTCCGGTCACGTTACAGGATGCCATCTCTGTCTATATCTATACATATAATAAAATCGTAAACGGTCCGTGTCTGTACATTAAAGATTTTTGCAAAAAAAGTACTGGAAGCCGCGAGAAATAAGTAAAAGAAAGTAAAAAAACATTTTTTGACATTTTTGTCTGTTTGTTTGTTCGTTTGTGAGCGCATCACGTAAAAGCGACTCATTGCATTCCAAATTGAATTACTGAACAATAAGAAGCTTTATTGTGAGTAACATTTAGTCTTTATTTCATCAAAATCGACCTGCAGAATCAAAAGATATAAAGTCTGAATTACACCCGGGCGACGCCGGGCACGAACAGCTTGTACATAATATATCAATTGCGATACATTAGTCTCGCACAATTGGCATAGCCAATAGTAACATAATTATAAGATATTTAAATACACTAATGGCGAATTTCGCTAAACTTTTATAACAAGTATAAGTTCTATCCTGCAAATAAATTTGGAATTTTTACAATTTTTCCATACAAAAACTGTCAGGTGACAATTTTATTCCACAGATAAAAGTTATCTGACTTTGATAAAATCAACCCTAAGTATAATTATTTTATACAACTACAACCTGTACACACCACAACAATAACATATATTTTGTCAATTTGTTTGTATGTAAGAGAATGGTCTAGTCTAGATTAATGCCAAGGTATTTAGAGTGAGCACTGTCATGTGGTTGTTAGTAATGAGAGAGAGATGTTCACTTCAATTGATTCTGAATTTTGTGCCAAACATATTTCAACATTTTGCCATTGATATGATATCAAAAATTGTATGGAACATTGACAGAAAATAGATTTCAACATGTTTGGTTGTGAATGTTTTGCCAGTGCAAACGCACGGTAAGAAGAACATCAATTATGTGTATTACACACTTCCGCCTACCCTTCGGGGAATACAGGCGTGATATTGTGGGTTCACAACATATGTAAAATAATTTCATCAATATTTACATTAAACTATGCAAAAGAACTCACATTCCAGGTCGCAAATGCCAGGCCCAGAAATAGAAAAGCCGGACACAGTTCCATATTTAGCCAGACACAGATTCATACTTAGCCGGACACAGATTCATATTTAGCCAGACACAGATTCATATTTAGCCGGACACAGATTCATATTTAGCCAGACAAAGATTCATATTTAGCTGGACATTTAGCCCTGAAAGCCTGACACACCGGTTAAGAAAAAAAAAAGATACTTTAATTTGTGTATTTATTACAGATTTATATTATTGATAGATAAATGATTTTATTTCTGTAAGAAGGTTTGTACAAACACTTTTACACATCAATCACACTTTTAAAACTAGATGAGGTTGGCGTTTCCTATCTGTCTACTCTGAGAAGAAAGGCCGAAACAAACTCAGAGTTCATAGTCGCTTTAAAAGTCCAGACATAATCTTGGTCAGATCATATGAAGACCATATAGATTGGTGTCTGAAATGGTCTTTTGGGGAAAGAACCACACAGATTAAGTGGACCTGTCCAGTCAGTGCAAGAATTTGTCAGTAATCATGATTATTTGAGACTTACTCTACTCTTAATAATTGTAAGATATTGGAGCCGATTCTGTTGTACACCAAACTAAACTAACTAAACTATCACTAAAATTCCTTACTTTTGGCTATGAGAATCTTAACGCTATTCTGACAAAAAATTCTCTAAATTTAAAAATTATTTTAACACAACTAAAATCGAATTTGACAATCGCGCCTCCACTTGGTACTTGTTTCCCCTACTACTCCGTGAATTTTTTTTAGAGCCGGAGGCGCGCTGACACAGCACCTTTGACGTGATTTTTTATGGAATTTTACACATTTTGTATGGAAAATTGGCAAAAAAAAAAATACCATCGTGTTGAGCCTCAGGGGTTTAAATGTTTCCTTAAGGGGGTCGAAATTTTCATTATTTTTGCGATAGGGCACACCATTTTCGAGATATAAGCAAAAGAAAATAAAAAATATACAGTACTGTTTTGCAACTGAAGTCGAGGTGTTGGTTTGAATTTTTAGTTCATGACATCTAATTTTATTCCACACATTTTTAATTGCGATTAAAAATAGTCAGATTTAGTTGGAGAATTTTAGATATTTTAGGTTTAACATTCAGAATAGCATTTTTAAAACTAATATCTCACTTATCTCAGTGCCATCTTAGTGCTGTTGTGATGGTCAGATACCTAGTCCTAGTCTATTTTAGAATCTCAGACCAACAAAAAACTCCTTTTTTGTTGGTCCTGGATCGCAGACGAAGTCGCTAGACAAGATAATATACCTAAAACTGTACCTACAGTATGAAATACACCTCGAATGACCAAAACACATTGCTATTCTTAATAGTAGCTTTACAAATTCTACAGCTATACCTACACTCGATTCATTTTCTCGAAATGAAAAGACTCGAGCCAACGGTTTTTTCAACGACCAGAAAAAGTATGTACCCTTTATAGTTTGTCTTAATTAGGTGGGTACCTAATTTATTTATGATGTTACTAGCTTTCGCCCGCAGCTTCGCCCGCGTGGTATGTCGATAAAAAGTAGCCTTCTCAGGCTCTAGAACTAGACTATCTGTGTACACATAATTTTTTCAAAAAATATTGACGAAACGAACAACCATTTTTCTAAACATTTATTTGACCAAAAAAAGTATAATTAAGATGAAGATGAAACGTGCAATTACAAGGATGATAAAATTAAGCATCTACTTACCGTTGCCGTTGAAAACCAACATTAATTAATTAAACACCAAATTCCAAAACTCAAATATTTAAAAAAATGACTCGATGAGTTCCTTTGCTTGCACAGAACATTAGTTCACAGCACGTTCACAGCACAGACTACTTAGAGAAAGAACTAACGTTCACAGGTTCACAGCCATATTACTTTACTCTATGTTCACAGCTTGAGTATTAATGTTCTGTGGTTCACAGCCAGTATTATATAGTGCACAGATAAGATAACTATATACAGTCGGAGAATATAGTGCTCTGTGCACAGATTACTAATATGTAGCAAGCACTCTGTGTTCACAGCATTAGCATCACTATGCGTTTGCACCAGAAAACATTTAACATGTAGATGTTTTGAAACTTGTCACATGAAACAAATCTCATTACTTGTTTTGTTGAACTTGCGTTCGCACTGTATGAAACATGAGTAAGTCTTAAGACAGATCTCAAGATTTGTTATAAACTGCGTTCGCACTGTCTAGACTAGAAACATACACAATAGACATGTTTTGTATAAAGATTTATCACGTTTGCGTTCGCACTGTTGTTTGTTTATGTCAAATTATGTCTCGCAACTTGTCTATTGCTTGATGTTTAGTGTTATCCGAGTATGCTGGTAAACATCCCGTGTTTATATCGAAACATAGAGTGGTCCAAAATAGACACGATGAAGTTTATAGAGCTTTGGCAAGGTTTTCCATGTTTGAGGAATACAAAATGTGTGGACTATAATAACCGACCGAAGTGTCAAAACAAATCTAACAACATGTTACTAAATCAGTGTTGTTATCGTAAAAATTTGGGTTGCCGTATGTCACATTCTGATTTGCCGTATTTTAGGAGATAAAATACTAAATGCCGTATAAAATTTAAAAATATTTATTCCTCATTTGTTTCTTCTCCAAAAAGGCGTCTTGTCGTTTCTATCACTTCAGATTCATGTATATCTATTGTGTAGGTATTTTGAACTATTCGTAATTCGACTCATTGAGTCTGGCCAACGAAAGTTGATCCTGAAAACACGCGCGAAATTACTTGAAATTTTAAAATTAAACTTCAATTATCAACACGTGTTATCGCACTATGTTTAGGGACAAACAGTCTTGATTTTTTTTTAATTTCGCACGTGTTTTCATGATCAACTTTCGTTAGCCAGACTTTAGATAACACAATTTACTTTAGTTCAGTATGTTGTCTCATTCATTTTTAACTGAGGCGAAAGAAATGGCTCTATACGGCGATATGAACTCTGTTTTTAGTCGCGAGTCGGGATTTCACGGGAGTGGTACGTTTCGCAGCCCTAGTAAAACGTTTCGTTTCACTTGCAGCCAATTGCCGTATTTTAAGATACGGCATTGAAAGGCCTGCCGTACACCGTATTTTCTGAAAAATAAATGTGCATTACCGTAATTGCCGTATCAATAACAACACTGTACTAGATTCATACAGATACATTTTGATACGAAATTGGTTTGTAAAGACATGTGGCGAAACATGTCGATTGATATGAAAAGTCAAACATGTTTCGCAGCAACCAGTTTCGTGACAATGCGAACGCTGGGCGATACACTGACAGAAAACAGAGTTTTCAACATGTTTTATGTGAATGTTTCGCCAGTGCAAACGCACGGTTAGTTCCTTTCCTTGCACAGAGCTGCTACAGCTTTTTTTTCAATGTTGCCAATGCCCAATCTGTTTGCCCAACAATGCCAAAACCGCAAAACGAACCTCAAAAGATTTTTTACGAGATGCTAAAAAAAAACGATTGTTTATGGTCTTACCATTAAACGGGGGATAGACCTCGGTAAAGTTAGCCGCAAGATTTCATTATTATGAACTTTTGTAAGTGCTAATCGTTAGAGAATCGATAGAGAGAGTTAGATAGAAAAGAAAAATCGTTAGAGAGTAATTAGTTTTTATGTAAAAACAATTTTAATTTTACGTGGGAAGTTAGCCCCCCTTCCCGCAAAAATGGACTTAGACGTAATTTTATTTTTTTAATTGTTTGCGAATCGTTAGAGAGACATTGAGATTTACACAAAATCGTTAAAGAGTTAATATTTTATTTGATATTAAATAATTTCTAAGAGCATGTCGTCGCGTGTCTCTGTGAATTTTGCCCCCGATATAATTATTCTCAACTTTTGTTAATACTTATCGTTAGAGAGAGTTAGAGAGAAAAGCAAAATCGTTAGAGAGTAATTAGTTTTATTTATCAACGATTTTAATTACTTTTGTGAAATTGGCCCCCATTCCCGCAAAAATGGACGTAGACGTAATTTTTTTTTTTTTATAATTTGAGAATCGTTAGAGAGATAAATAAATAATCGTTAGAGAAATATTAACTCTCTAATGATTTTTTTTAACTCTATCTGAGTTAAAAAAAATCATTAGAGAGTTAATATTTTAATTGATAATATTAAATTATTTCTGAGAACGCGTTTTAGATTAAACAGGCTCGCTCTTATTATGGGCAAAATATTCGGCTGAACGGTACTTTTACTGTACCTAGAAGTTAGTGAAGATACCAGGCATTTCATCATCACATGAGACAGCTTTGATCAGAGAACTCACGCCACACATAATCGACGAAATGTCATAATTGTCGAAAGGCTTTTCATCCACTTCCGATCTCGATTCTAAGTCATAAAACAGGAATTCTCCATCGTAATTAAAAAAATGTTCTTGATCAGTATGTAGGTACTATTACCATTTTACTCCTGCTAAGCCTGTGGACCATGCTGAAACATGCATTTCTTGCACTTATAGATTCCTAGCCGTTCGGCTGAATATGTTGCCCACAATAACAGCGAGCCTGTTTAATCTAAAACGCGTTCTCAGAAATAATGTAATATCAATTAAAATATTAGCTCGTATGTTTTTTTTTAACTCTCTATCGCTCTCTAACGATTGTCAAACTACAAAAATAAAAAATTACGTCTACGTCCATTTTTGCGGGAATGGGGGCCAATTTCACAAAACTAATTAAAATCGTTGATAAATAAAAATAATTACTCTCTAACGATTTTTCTTTTCTCTCCAACTTTCTCTCTAACGATTAACATTAACAAAAGTTCATAATAATGAAATCGTGCGGCTAACTTCACCGAGGTGATAAAAGATATCTGACTTTGATAAAATCAGCCCTTAGTAGTCTCAAGTAGTCTGTGCGTTCGAGATCGATTTTTCATGGTCGCATCTGTGGGTCGAATCTCGTAGAGATCGAGATTCGACCCACAGATGCGACCATGAGCATGAGCAGTCTGTGCATGGTCGCGTGCTAATTAGTCTGTGGTCGCGCGCATCGCGGTGTGTCGGTGGTGGTGTCAGTCGGTGTTTATTCAATAAGTGCAAAGACTACTATAGCCTATAGTGTTTTGGTGATTATTCATATCGGTTAGTGAATGCATCTTAGATTATAATCGAAGGGATGCATATTCATTTACATAATAAATTCTTGTAGATAATATTTGCATGAAATAATATCATAATCATACTTTTTTTGGTCAAAGAAAAATGGTTGCACGTTTCGTCAATATAAACTTATTTTTGACTATTTTTATGTGGATGGATATTCATTTGTACTTATATAGTACTTATTACATAGGTAGTTTAAAAAAATATTTATACAAAATAACATCAAAATACCTAAGTTATAAATAAAATTATACTTTTTGGGCCGTTGAAAAACCGTTGGCTTGAGTCTTGATTCGAAAATTTTGCTTGAATCGACTATATCTACAGAATATGTAAAGCTCTAAAACTAACTTTATTAGGTACTAAGAATAACAATTTTCAAAAAACATTTTGTGTTTAAAAAGGTTCTCAAATCCTTCGAATGTATTTTGACCTGTTGTTTGAGGAGTTTGTTTTAATAACAAATAACGTTCTTAGGTTCCTAACAATATAAAATAACAGGTGTTACCTATTACCTCAGACCAACAAAAAAGGAAAGACAGATCACGCCGTACATCAAAAGTGAAGCCACAAAACCAAGCTCCTGCAAGTAAACACACAGGCTCACGCACACACCTACACTAAAACCAAGCTCATCGCTCCTAGTACGTCACGAGTCGTCGTCTAGTTAACATCACCAAAACAAATATAATTATGCCTTCCTGTGTAGTGAAAACGTGTAAAAACAATACTAAATCACAGAAAAAGTCTCACGGAATCACTTTTCACTTGTAAGTACTTAAAATAACATCGTTTTTTAATTTAGATAACTATGTATTTTAGGTTATTTGGAACAAAAAACCTGAACGAATGAACGAACGAAAACAGTGACATTTAAAGAGCGAGGGTTGCCATAATATGATTTCAAATATCCCCATTCGATATTTTTACTTCGAGTAATTATATGTCTGTTTTTTTATGCATTTAATATTTTAGATTTCCATGTTATACTGAAAATAAAAATAAATGGATAGTAGCTAATTTACTAACCTATTTATACACCTATTTATATTTTTTTTTTTACACTCAATTGAAAATTAATGGATAATTCTAAGTGAAAGAGCGGAGTATCCTAACACATGCAATTCTTGCATAAAAGGTGATCTCATAAATGCACTTTGTACTTAATTTGTTTTTTTATTTAATTTGCAATGCAAAAAAAAATGTTTTTGTTTCGGAATTCTTCCTAAAAATTGAGGTACAATACCATACTCAACAATATCTTACTCGTACAATATTAGCCTACCCAAAATATTATTCCCCAAGTTATAGGGAAAAACTTTAACAACTGACAACCCTTTTTACACACACATAGATAAAAAGGTGGCTTCACTTTTGACGTATGGCGTGATCTGTCTTTCCTTTTTTGTTGGTCTGAGCCTATTACCATTCCTAATCAAAACTTCGGATCGGTACGATTATCGACTTTCAACGAAAAGAAATAAAGAAAATATTCGATTTAATTAAGTATTTATCGTCCGTACAAAAATAACAGGCTATAACAGATACGATTTTCGACTTTATATAAAAATAAATAAAGAAGAAAGAAGGATTCTGACTTGGTCATGATGGGACCACCTCGAGAGAATACCCTTTTTTTATAATCGGTCCACAGTTGACGGAGAAATCGCGTAACAAACAAAAAAAAACAACATGCAGTCGAAAATTGAGAAACTGCTACTTTTTGAAGTCGGAAAAAAGAAATTGTCTGTTTGTATGTGACAGATTTAGTTGTGACGATGACGGTATGATGTAAAAAGATTCTTTTCATGATACTTAAAAGTAATTAAAGAGTTATATTTCTGAAGCTGTACAATTTAATCCAAAATAGTCTTAGAAGTGTCGTTAATTGTAAACGACGCTACTGGTAGTGCGGCTGGTAGTGTCCTTGCCAATAAATGGCTCCGTCTACCGTTTTTTACCTGACTGCCCCAGAAGGAGGGCAATGTTTTTCGAGTGAGTGTATTTATGTTTGTATGTCTAAACAGCTTGATGGATTTTAACATACAAGTTGTTGTTAGGTTTGTCTTAATTGTGGGCGTGATGTGTCATTATAGCCTGTGGGCTATAATTTTTTTATATATTTCATCTGCAAATAAAAAAAAAGGGAGGGGAAGGTTTAAAAAAATTAAATTACAATATTGGTATCAAATAAAAGCTAGTAATGAGTT
Source organism: Lithophane semibrunnea (assembly GCA_947363905.1). NCBI lineage: Eukaryota > Metazoa > Arthropoda > Insecta > Lepidoptera > Noctuidae > Lithophane > Lithophane semibrunnea. The sequence continues at coordinate 2,622,146 of OX376213.1, read as the reverse complement.
AATTCCAAATATATAAATTAATAAAACTAATTTGGAATTTTGGTATTACAGGCGGGGAACAAACAAAAGTTACACCATATTTCAGGTTATTGGTTTGTTCCCCAAAAGTAATACCAAAGTTCTACAGATTATCATGCTTGTTTTTTCTTTTAAGATATGCGTTTTTGCAGACGGGTTTTTGTTTTTTAAATAATTTATTTTATTTTTGGTCTGAGGTTTGCCTAAATTGCAGGTGTCCGAGTTGTTGGGCTTTTCGTCAACCTTCCCCGGAGTCAGACAAAACTCAAACTCTTCTTTTGTAAACTATAAAGTTACTTCTACCTATAAATTATTTACAAATGATATGGCAGATTATTTGACATGATGGCCAATTTTCTTACTTATAAATCGTTCACTTTAGGTTGATGCACTAGGGTGGCCCGCGAAAATCAAATTTTCTTACGTTTTTTGCAAAAATCAAATTTTCTTACGTTTTTTGCAATTTGCAGTTGATCTAAATATTATTAGCGCTCGTAACAAATATGGATTTACAGAATTATAAACATTTAAATCAGCAATACATGTCTCTAAGTGCATGAAAGTGCCAAATGTCATGATTTCATGAAATAGTCATTCAATACACTTTCATGAGCTTAGACAGTTGTATTGCTGATTTAAATGTTTATAATTCTGTAAATCCATATTTGTTACGAGCGCTAATAATATTTAGATCAACATACAACCTGATAGTGACCTCCAAATTGCAAAAAACGTAACAAAATTTGAATTTCGCGGGCCACCCTAGCGCATCAACCTTAAGTCGCAATCTGTCAAACTTGTCAAAAATGTTAGTAAATTGATGGTTTTTTGACAGATTGCGAATGCGATAGTTTTTTTTTTTTTTTTTCTAATGTCTGTGACTGGTCTCAAAATACCCTAGAGTTATGGGATTTAACAAAAACCGGCCAAGTGCATTTCGAACCACGCACAATGAAGAGTTCCGTCGTTGAGATGAATTTATCAACAAACTTAACATTGTAGTAGAAAAACTTAATCTCGGAGAACATGGTTTTGCACCTACAAATTTAAGTTTGTCGATTATTACTCGGTAACTTGTGGAACCTGCTTAGCTGTGATAGTTTTCCTTTTAATTTCGTTACATACTATACTTCTGCCGTGAATTTTTTCACTTATACAATCCAAAACCAACCAGTTAGCTGGCAGGGACACTTGACAAAAATTAGCACTTTAAAGCTTAATATTTTACAAACGGAGCCCTGAATCAAATGACAAACTTCCATTATTTTTAAACGACCTTTCCAATGATACCCCACACCATGGGATTGACGAGAAAAAAAACATCCCCACTTTACGTGCAGGGGAGGTAGCCTAAAAAACTTTTTTTTTACCACTTTTTTGGCTTGATTTATATGTATATCCATACCAAATTACAGCTTTCTAGTGCCAACAGTCTCTGAGCTAAGCCACGGACAGACGGACGGACAGACGGACGGACAGACAGACAGACGGACATAGCCTTAGTAATAGGGTCCTGTTTTACCCTTTGGGTACGGAACCCTAAAAACACGTTGTTTAGGTGTTTAACTTACATGTTACTAGATAGCTGCATGCACTAGATCACAGCAGAATTCAGGAAAAGACTTAATTTATTCTTTTAACATGACCATTGCTACATTTCACATTTTGTTACATGCCATCACACTCCCATGCATGAGACTAATGTATGGCAATTGATTTTTATTTATATGAGTATAGATAGAGATGGCATCCTGTAACGTGACCGGAGATGGGGACACCAGTCCAGACTTCGACGACATCCTCATGGATGAGGAGGACGAGGATGTCACGGACACGGAACTGGAGCCCGAATCAGATGAGCTGGAGTACGTTGAAGAGGAGGAGTACCTTGTTGAGGAGGCCGAGATGGCGGTCGAGGCTGACTCATACGAGGTAAAATATGTACTAATATTATGAATGTGAAGTTACTACTATGTCAGTAATCTATACATATAAAATGCTTTGTCCTGAATGACTAAAATCTGACTAGACCGCTGATCGTAAACACCTGAAACTTGGAGAGTGTGTTCTTTATAAGACGTAGGCATCCGATAAGAAAGGATTTTCTGAAATTCTACCCCTAAGGGAGTGAAAAACGGGGGCAAAGTTTGTATGAAAATTTTTATTCCTTGAGTTAATAGACTTGAAACTTGGCACAAATACGTATCTAAGTAAATTATAAAGTTTTTCATTTTTATTTTTTTTAAACTACCACCTAAACGGGGATTGGGGGGATAACAGGGATTTTCTATAATCTACCCCTAACGAAATGGGTGAAATGGGGGTAGTCTATATCACGGCTCAAACCACTGAACGGATTGAGCTAAAATTTGGCACACAGATAGTTATTAGGACGTAGGCATCCACTAAGAAAGGGTTTTTGGAAATTCAACCTATACAGGGGTGAAAAGCGGAGAAAAATCTTATTCCTTGAGTTAATCGACTTGAAACTTGCCACGAATACCAATAGATCACGAACGACATCGGGAAATGCAGTTGTGTGCGTGTGTTTACATGTGTTTCTAGTCCATTGAATATCGAGCCTGTAATTAATGATATTAAATTAACGGATATGTTATACGCGCGCAATCGTGAAGACTCGAAAACATTCCAATTGTAACGTTTTTACTTGTAGTCAATGATATTATATTAACAGATATGTTATACACTCGGGTTTTAGTTTTTATTACTTGATTTTTTTTTAAATTCTTTTGGGGTTATAATATATATATTTTTGAAATGTGCTCATTAAGCCCTTTCATTTGATACCCAACATGGGACGATTAAACCATTTTTTTTTTTAAGTTCCTCAGTTTATGTCCTCTAGAGGGCGCCATTTTTAATTTGATGTGACTTCACATAGCCTATAACCAGCAGACAATCACGACGCTTCTAACGATACCTCATTTGTCAAATTGTGATAAGTGGTTTGGAAGATAGGAGGGAACAGATGAACATACATACATACATACCGGTCAAAATCATAACCCTCCTTTTTTCTTCGGGTAAAAATAGGTACCTCTCCTGTAAAATTTCATTAAAGTCGCTTACGATGTTCTTCTATAACAGACTCGATATTTACGTGATGTTAGAAAGTGGCTTATCTTCCCTATTTTATATCAATCACGTAAATTAGCAAAATCGGCAAATTTTCGTTTACACCCTCATAATGTGTCTAATTTATCTGTTACTCCCTTTTTTCTTTCTGAGGTTGGGAAATCATCCAATTGACTTCTCCCGCTCTGGGTGGAGCGGAAGGGCGTGTCAGACTTTTACTGACTAAAACCCACCCGTGTTCCTTCAGTTGCCTGTTGCCAAGGTCCCGGTATCCCTTTCGGACTAACCCGCAATCTGTTACTCCCTAAAATCGTATTTGCTTAGTTTCCTTCTTGTTTAATGTTCTTTCATCTTCCTATCTACTTTCTCTTTGGACATGAATGCTATCTTTGTTTTACAGAAAAGGGCTGTTTAAGCCATTTACAACTTAGGTACAAGAGATTCCCATAGAGAAAAATACAAAGAAATAGATATTCTGACTAGCCTCACAATAGATAATTGAAAACCTACTGTATGTACACAAAAATATATCAAATTTTAAGAAAATGTCTGGGAAAATGTCAATCTTGCTGTACATCGCACTTGTCTCCACAGAGTAGGCAACTTGTTCAATTCCCATTTGAAACTTAGCCATTAAACGATTTAAAAGCTGTATTCAAACCAAACTTTGTAAAAAAAAGGGTACTATAAAATTTCAGATTATTTAGAAGACAAAAAAGCATGGGATTGAGCTGCTCGCTCTGCTAAGCTTATGACATTTTGATATTATGGAAAATCATCAAAATATGCCTATCAGTTTTCTACACAAATTAACATGATTACTATGTAAAGTATTGTATTGATTTTAATTATTGTGAATGTGAGGACTATGTGGATTTTTATTTTATTTTTCGTTAGTTAGATTTAACGATGGTCTGGCAATTTGAATACTTTATGCGGCCTACCCAAATGTCCTTTCTTTGGTATTGTTTGTCGAGTCGTTGAGCTCCTTAATTTCTGAGTTGAGCTCCACTATTACTGACAAATGCTCGCACTTTCTGGACAGGCCCATTCAAAGTGTGGCTCTTTCTTCAAAAGACCATTTCAGACGCTAATCTACATGGTCCTCTTATGGCCTGACCAAGATTATGTCTGGACTCTGGACTTTAAAAGAGACTGTGACCACTGAGTTTGTTTCGGCCTTTCTTCTCAGAGTAGTCAGATAGGAAACGCCGATCTAATCTAGCTTATTTTTACTATTTTATAATATGACGTATAAAAGTGATTCTAATATCCTATTTACAGAATAAACAATTTCATTTCATTTCTAAGCTGTTATTAACGTGCTTCCTACTGTTGTGTATTCCGTATTCATTATAAACTTTATCTTGCAATTATAACTGTTTTTTGTGAACTTTGGAGTTTTATTAGGTCTAATCGAATGTTCTCAACAGTATTGAATTTATCCAATCTCTTGCTTTTTCAGTGTAACGAGCTGGCACCGGCGGTCACCGCGGCCCCAGTGGTCACCGTCACGGCGATGTGGGACGAGAAATTGGACCCGTTGCCTGTGACGTGAGTAATAAAATAGCAAATAAATAGTGTGTTGATAATACTGGTTTTCTGTATAATAAATAAAAACCTACTATTGGATAGGTCAAGATCTCCTCCGTCTTCGCGGGCTCCTTTCAGTCTTGTACCTTTTCTTCGCGATTTACACGTAATTATATTTAGGTACTATTTGTTGTCTCAGGTCCGATGTCGTCGTCGAGGGGGGCCGTGACACCGCTATGGAGGAGGACCACGTCTACCACCTCGCTGATGAACATCAGCTATTCCAGCAGGTGGAAGAAGTGGCGGCAGACCAGCCGCAGCAGCAGCGTCGTCCGCGGCGCGGCGGCGCAGCGCAGCGGGGCCGAGCGCGCACACGTGGGCCACGGGGCCAGGGGCCGAGTGGTGGCTCCCAGTGGGTAAGAGGAGACAGATTGGTCGAGGTGAATGTGAATGACGATGATGTGCCTGAGGAATTGAGGGAGATGGTCATGCGTGTGGTGCGAGCGAGAGAAGCAGCGAGAGTGCGGGAGACAGATAGAGCAAGAAGAGTAAGACAAGAGAACGAGGACGAATGGATGGATGCGGATGACGGCGAGGTCGAGTCCTTCTTTGCTGCCGAAGGAACTTCCGGTCACTTTGAATGGTCACCCATGGATGATTATCAAGGTGAGAGGGAGCAATTTCTTCCTCAGCAAACGGGGGCGGTTGTCGCATCCGAAAACGCGTATGGGGCGTTTAGGCAATACTGGGATGACGACATCATGTCGCACATCGTGACTGCGACAAACCAGTATGCCGCAGAGGTTGCTGGTTCGTCTGCTAAGTTCGCCCAAGATTGGTATGACACGAACATTCATGAAGTTTTTGTCCTATTTTCCTTCTGGATGATGCTCGGAATCATCCGGATGCCCTCTATAAAGTCCTGTTTCAGCGTCAACCCACTTTTGCAAACCAACGTCTTCAGAAAGATGTTTTCCCGAAATCGCTACGAACATCTTTGCCGCGCTTTTCACTTGAATGACAATAGTAGCAGACCGACAGACTCGACTGACCCTCTGTATTCTCTTGGTCCGATCTTAGATCATTTAAATACCCGTTTTCAGGAAGCCTACATCCCATCCCAAAATATTTGCATTGACGAATCCTTGACTTTGTGGCAAGGTAACCCATTCTTCCGCCAGTACATCAAGACCAAGGCAGCCCAGTACGGAGTGAAGACCTTTGAACTCTGCGAGTCGTCCACGGGCTACCTTTGGTCATTCTTTGTGTACCTCGGTGCTGGCACTTCCCGTGATCCCGGTCTCCCATCCACTTTGCTGAAAAGCACAACCACCGTCCTCAAACTCATCCGTCCTCTCCTTGACAAAGGTTATACTCTTTTTATGGATAACTGGTTCAATAGCCCCCTACTGGCCAGATTTCTGAAAACACGAAAAACCGACTGTGTAGGTACCTTGCTTGCTAACCGCAGCAATGTGCCTCCACTCATCTCGCTGTGTAATCTGAAAGATGGCCAGTTTGTAGCTCGTCATTCCGGCGATGTGGTGGTCTTGGCCTTTCAGGACAAGACGCGTAAGATAGCCACCATCAGTACCTACCACGGCGATTCACAAGGCCAGATGGAGGCGAAACCACATCGCCCAGCTCTGTACAAACCTCAAGTAGTTTTAGATTACAATAAGGGTATGGGAGGCGTTGATCGTAAAGATCAAATGCTGGAACCATACCTCCTGCAACGAAATAGAGGCCAAAAATGGAACGTCAAGTTCTTCAAACACCTGCTCAACTGCTCTATTTTGAATGCCCGAATCCTCCTGCAGAATTCGGCGGCTGATTCCAAACAGCACATAGTGTTTCGATTGGAGTTAGTCGATCAAATTCTGCGGCACCATCTCCAACATATCCCGCGTAAACTCATACCCTCCCGTCGTCCCGCGTCAAGCAGTTTGGGCCATTCACAGCCTCAGGTGCAACATCTCCCTATACAGACTGACGAACTGTTAGCTTCAGGAACGCAGCGGAAGCGTCGGCGCTGTACTTGGTGCACTCGGACGAAGGCCGTAGTAAAGCTACGACGCCAAACTTCGTTTGTGTGCTCAGTTTGTGAAGTCCCCCTTTGCCGGAAACCCTGTTTCGAGGAATACCATGCCGCTAGGAAGTAGTCCTGTTCCATTTTGAGCCTCTTTCGTTTCCAGTGTGACAGACATACAGTGACGACATTAGCAGTTTATTTAGTTTTTATTTATTTATATAGTTATATGTAGTATAGCTTGGTGGACATACAGACTGACTGACTTTTGTATTATCAGTGTCCATAGAAGTGTATAACCTTTACCACAAAGTCCTAACTGACAGACTGAGACGCACAATTAGTAGAGTCATCCTTTTCTCGGTCATACAATCTGTTCTGTCTAAGCGCCGTGTTTGTGTGTGTGATGTGTGCTAGACTGGGGGCCATCAAAAACCATAAATTATAACTGCAGCTAACTGCATTCAGGGGCTCTTTTTTTTTTGTTTCAAGTTACTCTCTGTATCATGTAATCATTTATTTATTAAAACTTTATGCACAAGTAAAAAAAATATTGCAAAAAGGCGGACTAATGTCTGAGGCATTTTCTACCAGTCAACCTCAGGGTGATGCAGAGAAAAACATGTCAGGTGCAACATACATAAATAGTAAAACATATATACTTATCATGTTACCTCATTATTATTAAGATTTCAATGTGGAATACCTTTGTACTATACATAATATTGTACCCTTTGTACTTTATTTACCTTTCTATTTTAGCCTCTTGCAGTTCTGCTGGCAGTTATTTTTTTGCGTAATAAATGAGCATTATATTGTACCTACCTTTGTACTTTATCTTTCTATTTGTGTAATAAATGGGCTTTTTATTGTACTGTTTGTACTTAACCTTTTTATTTTGTATAGCTTTTTTAATTTATTTCTGTTTATTGAGAACAAAAATAATCTAAAAGTAAATAAATATGGGTGTAATATACAACTCCGTCTAGGGTCTTCATGGAATATAGGCGTAATGTTACGTGATGGTCTCGGGCCTTCACTTTGTAATAATTGTATTAGTTTTGGGAATTTTGGATCAAAATGTAAAAATAAAATAAAAAACTTATTTCAAGAATATTGTTTTTTTTTTCCGTAAACATAAACATGTATTTAAAAATAATGTAACATTAAGGTTTTATTATTTGCCTCTTTCCCTACACCACTCCTATTGATATTTTAGTAGTAACAGTATGTCTTATCACTACGAAATATCTTCCATTTCATTTAGGTATGTTCAGAGGTTGATCTTTGTTTTTTTCCATTCAAATGAGTAGGTAAGTATTTTTAGTGGTAGTATATTTAGAGTTATTGCAATTTGCAGGTCAGTATCAAGTTGTATGTTGATCTAAATATGGTTTGCGGGAGTTGTATTGCTGATTCTTATTATTATAATTCTGTTAATCCATAATTTGTTTCGGCCGCAAATCATTTTGATACTGACCTGAGTGACCTGCAAATACGTAGTATCTCTAAGTAGTCTGTGACCTGCAAATTGCAAAAAATGCCCGTTTGTCTTCGCCGCCAGCCGCGAGCGAATTTGACAACATTTTAGCAAGCTTCACGTGTATCACCGACCGATGGCGAGCCGAGTAAGGTCGCGAACTTAAAGACCGCGTACTTTAAGGGGGATGCGCTAAGGTAGCCCGCGAAATTCAAATTTTCTTACGTTTTTTGCAATTTGCAGGTCAGTATCAGGTTGTATGTTGATCTAAATATTATTAGCGCTCGTAACAAATATGGATTTACAGAATTATAAACATTAAAATCAGCAATACAACTCTCTAAGCTCATGTAAGTGTATTGAATGACTCATTTCATGAAATCATGACATTTAGCACTTTCATGAACTATTGAGAGATTACATGAGGTGAGTATTGTTCCTTTTATATGGTTCAATCCATACATACTCCATTTTTTCAATGTTGCAAATTCCAAAAGATTATTTACGAGACGATGCCATGCCATGGACATACAAGTCCATGGATGATGCCGTTTATTTAAACAAAACTGATCACTTATGGTCATAGTCTGTGCTGTGGCAGTGGCAGACCTCGGTGAAGCTAGCCGCACGATTTAATTATTATGAACTTTTGAACTTTTTGCTAATCGTTAAGTGAGTGATAGACGTACGTACTCAAAAGTACGCGGTTTTTAAGTTCACGACCTTACTCGGCTTGCCGTCGGTGCGGCTTACGGCTCGCGGCGGTGACAGACGATGAGCCAAGGCGGGCTACGAGCAAAATTTCAAACCAGTTGGATCGCCGACGAAATTACTCGGCGGTTTTTAAGTCCGCATACTTAGCATGACACACGGGCGAGTAAGCTCGCTGAGCCACCGTACTAGAACTAGAAACGGGTTTTGTCGACGGAAGACAAAATGACAGATAAACAATCACAATCTGTGAAAATTGTGATTGTTGACTACGGGTTTTCTTTTGCTGAATGAGATGGCAGTATGGCATTAGTAAGTACTATCATTGGTGAAGCTTGACCCAAAGAGTAAAGTAACTATAGCTTGACCGGGGTTATGCACCACAGACTGGTTGTACACACGGCTACACATCAAGCTATACATTTCCGCTATAAGCTGGCCTCGCATTGTACGGAAATCCTATACAGTGCGAGATCAGCATAAATTGGAAATGTATAGCTTGATGTGTAGCCGTGTGTACGTTGTTTTATAGACTACATTTTTATAGAATTTCTTTCTTTGTGAAATATGTTTCATTCAAGTAAATAGTCGTTAAAACAATAATATTCGAAATAAAAATACAAGGACCAAATATTATTTGAAACATTTTCTGCGAAACGACATTCTTTGAAATTTCTGTCTGCGAAACAAGGGAACACCACCACGGACTACATTGGGGTATATTCTTATACTACTTTATTTAATGGGTATGTTTCGTCAGCGAGCGTCATATCCTCACCGTCAAATATAAATTATACCTACGTTTTTCAATACATATTAACCATATATATTTCAAGGATTCAAAACATTATTTTGTGTTTTTTTTTTTTTTTATAGGCTGTTCAGCGGTTTTGCCAGCGCTTTTATTTAAACCTCTGCGCGTGTTTCGCTAGCGGAAAAAATAAACCAGCGCGCTATTTAAAAAATGTATGTCTTTGGCGCTATTTTTTCCATGTATATTTGTAATCGTTTTAGTTGTGTGGTTAATTTTATAAAAAATAGGTAGGTACGAAATGTAAAATTTTGTCACCTTTTGTCACCAACAGACGTAGATTTTTTTAAAAAGAAGCTCCGGGTGTTCTGTTCCTGGCAACAAAGGTCAGTGTTGAACTGTATACTTACATATATTACTCTATAGGTCTGTGCTCTATAGTTAGCTACGTACGTTAATGTTTAGGTTCTTGAACAAGTACCTAACAAGCAACGCAACGTATGAAACGCGTGTGCATTGATCATTACACACTCGGCTACCGCGCGAATAATACCGCCTTACGTGATTGAGTGTACAATGACCAACACAGCAAACTCAAACGTGTATCATATTGTAGGTTCTATTTTAGGTTACCTCCCTACTCCTCTACGCGTATTGTCTAACTTTTTTCCTCGTCTATCCCATGGTAGTAGGAAAGGTCGTTCAAAGATATTGAGTTGAGAGTTTTTGGATTCAGGGATCCGTTTGAGAAATATTAAATTTTGTTAAGATTTTTTAGAATTTGAAAAAAAACCACAGCAGTAGTAGGTGTACATGTTTATCAAAAATTAAAATGAAAATTATTACAGCTAAGTAGGCTCTACAAGATAACGAGTAATAATCGTTAAAAACTACAATGTTAAGTTTGTGCTTGGTATAAATTCATCCGAACTTCATTGGAACCCTTCATTTTGGTTCCGCACTTCTGCGGCAGGTTTTTTTGCTCATTCACGTATAACCACCCCTTTTTTTTTTTTGGTGTTGGGAAATCATCCAATGACTTCTCTCGCTCTGGGCGGAGCGGAAGGGCGTGTCAGACTTTTACTGACTAAAACCCACCCGTGTTCCTTCAGTTGCCTGTTTGCCAAGGTCCCGGTATCCCTTTCGGACTAACCCGCAACCCTGGCAGGCATCGGTCCTAGCGGACCCCGCCAATTGTGCTGACATCTCTTTGAGGCGCGCGTGGAACGCGACGCGCCATCGACCCGGGCCAGGTCCTTATCGGACGGCAAGCTACCCATTGCTCGCCGTCCGCAAGCCCGCGTCTATGGTGGGCGGGAATCCGCCTGGGATTCCCGAGGGCGTCTCCAACGGCGGCGGTTAGGGGCGTGAGGGCGCAAACTTTGCCTCACCCTCACGCGTTCCGCCTCCTCCTACGCGAGAATTACTGCTTCCCATGCCCTCTCGCTCCGTATAACCACCCTAAGGTGGATACTCGGTAAGCTAAGTCCGAGAATCGACACTACAAATTCCGTTCATCCAACTAAGCCTAGGGTGGATTGTCGGGGTGGTTATACGAAACGAGCCAAAAAACCTGCCGCAGAAGTGCGGAATAACTCTCGTTTTTTTAATCATAGTTTTAAGTATTATCGATCAGATCTTTCACTTCTTTCCTTGTGCAGCTAATATAAGCCTTATTTTTACCCGACAACGGCGCAGCAAAAAGGAGGGTTATGATTTTGACCGGTATATAAGTATATTCATCTGTTCCCTCATAACTTCTTCCTCTAACTGGAAGCCGACACCAACATAGTTGGGAAAAGGCTAGGCAGATGACAAGAAAAATAATACTAAAACATTATTCTTGAAACAGTTTTTTATTATTTGATTTTTACATCAGATCCTAAATACACCGAATAATACTCCTTCTCACAGTGAAGGCCTGAGACCGTTTTGACGGCCAGTGTATATTACACCTACATTTATGGTCTCAATGTACAAAGAAATACATGAAAAAAGCTATACAAAATAGAAAGGTAAAGTACAAAGTATATTGCACATAAATGGTTAATATTCATTTATTACACATTAACATATTTCTAAAATAATAACTGCCAGCAGACCTGCAAGAGGATGTCACACACAGAGAAATACATGGAAAAAGGCTATAAAAATATTAAAGTATGTACAAAGGTATTCATTTATTACACATTTACTTCGATGGTCCTAGTTTATCATTTATGACTTCTGACTGTTACAGCTATAAATAGCTATAAGTTAGCGGGCACGCCCTTTATGCCTGGATTCTATTTAGATGGTATTAAGTTCTATTTCTCGATGTTCTTTTTTGGTTGGTATATTGGCGTATACTTACTGACATATTATGACTAATAATTTGATTTATGTTTGGTGTTTCGTATTGTAAATGATTTTTCATACTATTGTATAGAATCTTTTTTTTTTTCTAACTGGGGACAGCCGTGCTGCTGGGGAGTTTGTTGCGCCCCTTCTTCCCAGCTAAAGCACTAGGAAGTGGTGAAGGGTGGGCGTTTTTGGGGGACTGTTATGTAATTTTGACGTTCGAAAGCTAATTCTCAATAAATGACTATTGATTTTGATTCACATTTATATAAATCTTGATAAAATGCCAGCAAAACTGCGATAGATAACGTGGAAACATGATACAATGTGTAACTTGAAACAAACACGAGCCTCTGACAAGCTTCAAGCAGTTAGCTGCAGTTATTGTTAACGTTTTGATGGCCCCCAGTCTAGCACACGTCACACACACAAACACGGCGCTTAGACAGAACAGATTGTATGACCGAGAAAAGGATGACTCTACTGGCCCCCAGTCTAGCACACGTCACACACACAAACACGGCGCTTAGACAGAACAGATTGTATGACCGAGAAAAGGATGACTCTACTAAGTGTGCGTCTGTCTGTCGGTTAGACTTTGTGGCAAAGCTATACTCTTCTATGGAAACTGATATTACATAAGTCAGTCAGTCTGTATGTCCACCAGGCTATTCTACGTATGAAAATAAATATGTGTGTGTTATATATACATACCGCCTTACTAATAAACGTTGTATAACGCCTGTATAGTTACACAACGCTTTGTCTTCTTCTTTCAAAAGTCAAATTACTTTTGAAAGACGAAGACAAAACGTTGTGTAACTATACAGGCGCTATACAACGATTATTAGTAAGGCGGATAATAAATAAATATTAACTAAATAAACTGCTAATATCGTCTGTATGTTTGTCACGCTGGAAATAAAAGAGGCTCAAAACGGAAAAGAGTTATCTCTTATGGTATAACTCGAAGCAGGATCCTACACAAAGGGGGACCTCACAAACTGAGCACGTATACATAGTACGTCGGTGTTGCTGGTGGTGGGAGCACCAAGTACATCGCCGACGCAAATGCCGCCCATTGTTTGAGAGTTGGTCTGTCTGTCTAGGGAAATGTTGCACCTGAGGCTGTGAATGGCCCAAACTGCTTGACGCGGGACGACGGGAGGGTATAAGCTTACGCGGGATATGTTGGAGATGATGCCGCAGAATTTGATCGACTAACTCCAATCGAAACACTATGTGCTCTTTTGGAATAGTCGTCGAACTCTGCAGAAGGATACGGGCATTCAAAATAGAGCAGTTGAGCAGGTGTTTGAAGAACTTGACGTTCCATTTTCTACCTCTTTTTCTTTCCAGGAGGTATGGTTCCAACATTTGATCTTTACGATCAACGCCTCCCAAACCCTTATTGTAATCTAAAACTACTTGAGGTTTGTACAGAGCTGGGCGATGTGGTTTCGCCTCCATCTGGCCTTGTGAATCGCCGTGGTAGGTACTGATGGTGGCTATCTTACGCTTCTTGTCCTGAAAGGTCAAGACCACCACATCGCCCGAATGACGAGCTACAAACTGGCCATCTTTCAGAGTACACAGCGACATGAGTGGAGGCACATCGCTGCGGTTAGCACGCAAGGTACCTACACAGTCGGTTTTGCGTGTTTTCAGAAATCTGGCGAGGAGGGGGCTATTTAACCAGTTATCCATAAAAAGAGTATAACCTTTGTCAAGGAGAGGACGGATGAGTTTGAGGACGGTGGTTCTGCTTTTCAGCACAGTGGATGGGAGACCGGGATCACGGGAAGTGCCAGCACCGAGGTACACAAAGAATGACCAAAGGTAGCCCGTGGACGACTCGCAGAGTTCAAAGGTCTTCACTCCGTACTGGGCTACCTTGGTCTTGATGTATTGGCGGAAGGATAGGTTACCTTTCCACAAAGTCAAGGATTCGTCAATGCAAATATTTTGGGATGGGATGTAGGCTTCCTGAAAACGGGTATTTAAATGATCTAAGATCGGACCAAGAGAATACAGAGGGTCAGTCAAGTCTGTCGGTCTGCTACTATTGTCATTCAAGTGAAAAGCGCGGCAAAGATGTTCGTAGCGGGATCGGGAAAACATCTTTCTAAAGATATTGGTCTGTAAAAGAGGGTTTGTGGTAAAACAGGACTTTATAGAGGGCATCCGGATGATTCCGAGCATCATCCAGAAGGAAAATAGGACAAACACTTCATGAATGTTCGTGTCATACCAATCTCGGGTGAACTTAGCTGACGAACCAGCAACCTCTGCGGCATACTGGTTCGTCGCGGTCACGATGTGCGACATGATGTCGTCATCCCAGTATTGCCTAAACGCCCCATACGCGTTTTCGGATGCGACAACCGCCCCCGTTTGCTGAGGAAGAAATTGCTCCCTCTCACCTTGATAATCACACATGGGTGACCATTCAAAGTGACCGGAAGTTCCTTCGGCAGCAAAGAAGGACTCGACCTCGCCATCATCCGCATCCATCCATTCGTCCTCGTTCTCTTGTCTTACTCTTCTTGCTCTATCTGTCTCCCGCACTCTCGCTGCTTCTCTCGCTCGCACCACACGCATGACCATCTCTCTCAATTCCTCAGGCACATCATCGTCATTCACATTCACCTCGACCAATCTGTCTCCTCTTACCCACTGGGAGCCACCACTCGGCCCCTGGCCCCGTGGCCCACGTGTGCGCGCTCGGCCCCGCTGCGCTGCGCCGCCGCGCCGCGGACGACGCTGCTGCTGCGGCTGCTCTGCCGCCACTTCTTCCACCTGCTGGAACAGCTGATGTTCATCAGCGAGGTGGAAGACGTGGTCCTCCTCCATAGCGATGTCACGGCCCCCCTCGATGATGACATCGAACCTGAGACGACCAATAGTAAATATAATTACGTGTAAATCGCGAAGAAAAGATACAAGACTAATGAATACAAGTTTTAACACTTACGGCAGGAGAACGGAAGGAGAGCCTAAGCGAACAGCAGCAGCCGTGAAAGGAGCCTGCGTAGACGTAGTTGATTTTGACCTATCAAATAATAGGTTTTCATTTATTATACAGAAAACCATTTATACACAACACACTATTTATTTGCTATTTTATTACTCACGTCACGGGCAACGGGTCCAATTTCTCGTCCCACATCGCCGTGACGGTGACCACTGGGGCCGCAGCGACCGCCGGTGCCGGCTCGTTATACTGAAAAAATAAGAGGTTGGAATAAATTAAAAAGTTTTGTCAATTATGCTAATTTACGTGATTTTAGTAGTAGAAGTAGTTGTGTTTATTGATAAATAAAATACATTATGATCTAATGAATGAAATACTTGTCTTTTAAGTTGTTCCTTCATAGATTTAGATTGTTTTAAAAGATGTTTAAAAGCTATTCTTTTTTCATAAAAACGATTGATTTTAAGCTGAATTTTAGAAATTTCTGTTGTTTTGATATTATGAACGAGAGTTCTAACCGTGCGTTTGCACTGGCGAAACATTCAAGACAAAACATGTTGAAATCTCTATTTTCTGTCAATGTTCATACAATTTTTGACAGGAACTAGAGATTTCAACATGTTTTGTCTTGAATGTTTCGTCAGTGCAAACGCACGGTAAAAAACCGAAATCAAAAGCAATTCTTTGCCCATTTTCTCCATATTTTTTAAATTCCTTGATCCCTTGACACTTTTGTTGTGTGTACATTGCACGGTTTACCAAAAAGCACAAATCTTGTGTCGTGTGCTGTGTGTGTTATTTCTGCATAAATATAAAAGACGTAATCCATTCAGTTGGTTAAAAAAAGAATAATCGTTGATTATTATGGTTATGAAAATGACGATAGATCGGGAGTTATGTAAGATAGTTTTGCCCTAACGGGTGTTGATATTAATGATTAATTGTTAAAAAATCAAGTAACATAAACTAAAACCCAACTACGACTTAAAAGGTTTAAACAAGACACCACAGACAGACAAATTAAAAATCCGGAGTCACACGTGTTAGGGTATAAATCGAAAAGATTACGTGTGACTCCGGATTTTTAATTTGTCTGTCTGTGGTGTCTTGTTTAAACCTTTTAAGTCGTAGTTGGGTTTTAGTTTTTGTTACTTGATTTTTTTTAAAATTCTTTTTGTGTTATAATATATATATTTTTGAAATGAGCTCATTAAGCCCTTTCATTTGATACCCAACATGGTACGATTAAACCATTTTTTTTTTTAAGTTCCTCACTTTATGTCCTTTAGAGGGCGCCATTTTTAATTTAATGTGACTTCACATAGCTTATAACCAGCGGACAATCACGACGCTTCTAACGATACCTCATTTGTCAAATTGTGATAAGTGGTTTGGAAGATAGGAGGGAACAGATGAACATACATACATACATACATACATACCGGTCCAAATCATAACCCTCCTTTTTTCTTCGCCGTAGTCGGGTAAAAATAGGTTTTCAATGTAATATAGATAATACTTTTTGGTTAGCGTAGCAGCGTTAGGCCATATAATGTTGAAAAGCTTTGTACTGTCTTGTTTTCACTTGTTAATGGAGCCTAGAAATGGCTGAATAATAAAAGCCGTTTAATCTTTAAACAACGTTGTTTTGCTTCAACTTCTATCACTAATATATTAATAATATATGTTAAATTAAAAATAGGTAATGAAAGTGTACTATATTTTTTTTATAAATACTATCCTTATCTTTTTACCCGACTACGGCGAAGAAAAAAGGAGGGTTATGATTTTGACCGGTATGTATGTATGTATGTTCATCTGTTCCCTCCTATCTTCCAAACCACTTATCACAATTTGACAAATGAGGTATCGTTAGAAACGTCGTGGTTGTCTGCTGGTTATAGGCTATGTGAAGTCACATTAAATTAAAAATGGCACCCTCTAGAGGACATAAAGTGAGGAACTTAAAAAAAAATGGTTTAATCGTACCATGTTGGGTATCAAATGAAAGGGCTTAATGAGCACATTTCAAAAATATAAATAATAAAAACCCAAAAGATTTTTTTTTTAAATCAAGTAATAAAAACTAAAACCCAACTACGACAAGGTATAAACAAGACACCACAGACAGACAAATTAAAAATCCGGAGTCACACATAATCAGTTCGATTTATGCCCTAACACGTGTGACTCCGGATTTTTAATTTGTCTGTCTGTGGTGTCTTGTTTATACCTTTTAAGTTGTAGTTGGGTTTTAGTTTTTATTACTTGATATTTTTTTGTAATATCTTTTTCAACATACCTAAATCCAACCCTGATTATTAGTAATTTTACATTCAAAATATTAGTACATTTATTTACCTCGTATGGTTCGGCCTCGTGATCCTTCTCGGTCTCCTCAACAAGGAACTCCTCCTGTTCGACGTTCTCCACCTCATATAATTCGGGCTGTTGGTCCGTTTCCATGACATCCTCGTCCTCCTCGTCGTTGATGATGTCGTCGAAGTCTGGGCGGGTGTCCCCATCTCCGCTCTCGTACCAGGATGCCATCTCTATCTGTAAACATAATATAAAATCAATTGCCATACTGTCAAAAATTGTATGAAACATTGACGATAAATAGAGATTTCAACATGTTTGGTTGTGAATGTTTCGCCAGTGCAAACGCACGGTAAGAACACTCAATTGTGTGTATTACACACTTCTGCCTACCCTTCGGGGAATACAGGCGTGATATTGTGGGTTCACAACATATGTAAAATAATTTCATCAATGTTTACATTAAACTATGCAAAAGAACTCACATACCAGATCGCAAATGCCAGGCCCAGAAATAGAAAAGCCGGACACAGTTTCATATTAAAATACAATTACCACAATACATACCTAAATATTATAAACAAACAAAGCGCTCTTCCCAGGGTCGGTCTGGTCCCAGGGCATACCGGGACTGGTCCCAGGGCATACCGGGACTTTCCCGGTGGACCGGTATCTCCGTGTGCCGGTCCGGTCCATTTTCCCTTGATTTAATTTAGAGCAAAGCCGTGATTAGTGAGACAATTATTATATTCAATTATTATCCTGGTAGATTTTTGGGTCCCAGACCGACACTGGCTCTTCCTCCTCTCTCCTACTATGCTGTGCCCGAGGGTCCATAATTGTACCATTAATTTTAAGCCTACCAACTGTTAACAACATTATGGAATGTAATATAGAATTGAGAAATGAGTTTTGTCTCACTCAGGGCGGGCTTGACCAAAAGCCTAACAAAAGCCAGTTTTGTATATATTTGGCCTGACAAATTAGAAAAAGTCGAACATATCCAGCTAAAGCCTGGACACCTGCAGCCCTATACGCAAACAAACTCACATAAATACATGTTGAATTGCTTACTTTTTTTTTATCACTCAAAAAGTGAGTTTCTTTGTTTGTTACGCTTTCAGGCTAAATAGGCTGAACAGATTTGGATAATATTTGGCACAGGAGTAGAACTTGACCTGGAGAAGGATGTAGGCTACTTTTCATCCTGGATCGCAGACGAAGTCGCGGGCAATAACTAATTCTTACTTCCTTACTAATCCATCCTAATTATATATAATATTATAAATGAGAAAGTGAGTTTGTTTGTTATGATTTCACGCTAAAACGGCTGGACCATGACCATGACCCGGAATAGGACATAGGATACTTTTTATCCCGATATTCCCACGGGATCGAGACTTACGCGGGTGAAACCACGGGGCGCAGCTAGTACTTAATAATATAAATTCGAAAGTAACTCTGTCTGTCTGTATGGTACCTTTTCACGCTTAAACCACTGAACGTATTTCGATAAAATTTGGCAAGGAGATAGATAGCATCCCGGGGAAAGACATAGGCTACTTGTTATCGACATATCACGCGGGGGAAGCTGCGGGCGGAAGCTAGTATTATAAATGCGAAAGTAACTCTGTCGCGCTTTCACGCCAAAACTAATGAACCGATAAATGAAATTTGGCAAGGAGATAGATGGCATCCTGGGAAAGGACATAGGGTACTTTTTATCGACATACCACGCGGGCGGAAGCTAGTAATACTTATACTAAAGCTGAGACTTCAAGTATGAAATACACCTCGAATGACCAAAACACATTACTATTTTTATTAGTAGTAGTTTTACAAATTCTACAGATACTGACAATCAGCATTACAAAATTCTCGAAATCAAAAGACTCGGGCAACGGTTTTTTCACGACAAAAAAAGTATTATTTAGTACTAGCTACCATTATTTTTGTTTGTCCTGAGTAAGCGTCACTCATAGAGTATAGTAATACATTGCGTCACTTACCGTTGCCGTTAAAACACCAAAACACAAAACTAGATAAAAATTACTCTGCGGGAAAGCTCTCGTCTTACAACAGCAGCCAGCAGTGAGCACATAGTATAATGTACTCTGTGAGCGAGCAGCAGCGTCTGTTTTTGTTTTGGCTACCCTTGGCTACCCTTTAAATAATAGTAATCTATGGTTTTGGCACAGACTGGTGCAAACGCACGGTGAGCACCTTCTATTTCGTTTCTTGCTCCACTGAGAAAAGAAAAGTGGGTGCGTATTTAAGGGGGATGCGCTAGGGTGGCCCGCGAAATTCAAAGTTTTTTTTTTCGCGAAGTTCAAATTTTCTTAGGTTTTTTTGCAATTTGCAGGTCAGTATCAGGTTGTATGTTGATCTAAATATTATTAGCGCTCGTACTAAATATGGATTTACTGAATTATAAACATTAAAATCAGCAATACAACTCACTAAGTTCATGGAAGTGCCAAATGTCATGATTTCATGAAATTGTCATTCAATACACTTTCATGGCTTTCACGTGTGTCACTAACGGCGAGCCGAGTAAGGTCGCGAACTTTAAAGGGGTGATAGACGTGCGAGCAAGTCTGCATACTTATGGCTCGGCGAGCTTACTGGCCCGTGTGTCATGCTAAGTACGCGGACTTTTAAACCGCTGAGTAAGTTCGTCGGCGATCCAACAGGTTTGAAATTTTGCTCGTAGCCCGCCGTCGGTGACAGACGTGCGTACTTAAAGTACGTGGTTTTTAATTCGCGACCTTACTCGGCTCGCCGTCAGTGACACACGTGAAGCTCTCTCAAAATTTCAGTGTCAAATTCGCGTTTCGCAGCTTGTGGCGATGACTTGACAGACGTACGAGCAAAGGCGGGCTACTAGAAAAATTTCAAACCTGCAGGCGTAGCATGGCGCTTTCTATCTCTACGAAGAATAGACATAGCTTTTTCTATACAAAGTGACAGTTCGTTTCTTCATTTTTGACATCCACCGTAGAACTCTTTCTACAATCTGTAATTTTGTCTTTCATTTCTAACGATTTTTGTCTACGTCTTTAGAGATGTAGACTATTTCGGAAGAAAGTTTTCTATCCTTACTGTCAAAATCACACTGACAACCGATAAATCCTATGATAAAACCAAGAATTCTGAGTCGAATTATCTAAAAGAGTGAATTTCGTAAAAAGTGCAGTTGACTCTTTCTATTTTGCTGCCGTCTCGTACTGTCTACTGTCTACAGGAAACGTCATTTTTGTCTACTCTTCCGTCGACAAAACGGTGCTCATGCTACGCCTGCTTTTGGATCGCCGACAAATTTACTCAGCCGTTTTAATCCGCGTACTTAGCATTACACACGGCCGAATAAGCTCGCTGATCTATAAGTACGCGTACCTACAGCTTGGCAAAAAAGCGTTTGGAAAAAATGAGGGCGCCACTACCGCATATAAGTCACTTCAAATGGGAAATGAGTAAAAGAATTTAAACAAATATTCAAAAAAGCTGCTTGTACACACGGCTACACATCAAGCTATACATTTCCAGTATAAGCTGAACTCACATTATACAGAAATCCTATACAATCCGAGATCAGCATAAACTGGAAATGTATAGCTTGATGTGTAGCCGTGTGTACTGACTCAAAAACCTACTAGCACTTGTTAGCAAAGTAGTGCCAACATCATAAGTCTGCATTACATAAGTAAAATATTTAGTTTTATCTGTTACCGCATCTTACTCTTTTTTGCCAAGCTGTACTTGCTCGCACGTCTATTACCCATGTTTTTTGTTGTAGTCGAGTTAGTGTTTATTCAATGCAAGCGCGAACGATTCTCATTTCAGACTACGTAATAATATAAAAGCATATAAAACATACAGTTCATAGCACAACAATATCGCTCGCCATACATTTATTTAGAACACGTTCACACTCTATATTGTACCTATTGTATTGTAATAAAGAGCAGAATAGTATAGCGTAGTCTTTTTGAGCTTCATTTCAGTTTCACTCTATGGCCCGATTCTAAAATAAACAACGCAAAATAAAAAATATCGTTTGGCAACATTGAAAAAAAAAGTAAACAGACGCTTTTTTATTTTTATTTCATTCATTTGCACAGACTACCTACATTTGTTATTTTGCTTCGTTTCGTTCGTCGATTTTTCTTTTTCATTTCATGCTCATGGTCCGTGCATGGTCCTGTCAACTCCTGTCGCGTCCGTCGCGTGCTGTACTTGGTGTTTATTCAACTATATTCAACGGTTAGTGGATGCATAATCATTTACATATTTAACATAATAAATCCTTGTGGATATTATTTGCATGAAATTATTTGGTCTGAGGAAATAACATTCTAATCATACTTTTTTTGGTCAAAGAAATTTCTGAAAATGGATGCTCATTTCGTAAATAACGATGAATTTTGACTATCGACAATAAGTGGTTGAAATCATGAATATTCATTTATAAGTAGTAAGTTGTAGATAATATTTGCACGAAATTATCATCAAAATAAGTTTTAACATTTTACTTAGTAAGAAGGTACTTTTGGCCATTGAAAAAACCGCTGCCTCGAGTCTTTTGATTCATACCAGGGTTCCGGGTTAGTCCGAAAGGGATACCGGGACCTTGGCAACAGGCAACTGAAGGAACACGAGTGAGTTTTAGTCAGTAAAAATCTGACACGCCCTTCCGCTCCGCCCAGAGCGGGAGAAATCATTGGATAATTTCCACGCTCAAAAAAAAAAAAAGTCTTTTGATTCAATAATTTATTTGCAATGAATCGGCTGTAGGTATCTGTAGAATTTCTGTTTCAACTTAAAACTACCTATTTATTAAGTAATTCTTAATTCGTTCCAATGCATGTTGATCTATAGGTAGGTATGTGAGTTTGTTAGCATACAGGGTTGCATTGCAGGTGTCCGGGTTGTTAGGTTTTTGGTCAACCTTGCCCGGAATGAGACAAAACTCAAACTTTCTTTAGTAAACTACAAAGTTACTTCTACCTATAATTTTTTAATTTACAAATGATTAGGCTGATAATAATTTCAATGTAAAGAAGTTACATTACATTTAGAAGAACTAAGTAAATGAGATTCATAAATCATAAATTATGTATGAGTAAGTGTCAAATGAGTAACAGTAATAAATAACCAGTTTGTCAAGCTTTCAGGGCAAAGGTTGGGCTAATTAATGTGAACCTGTATCCGGCTTGTCTATTTTTCAACCCCATTTGCGTAGTACTAATGTAAATTTATAAAATTAGGTATATTTTGCACATGTTGTAAACACACATTATCATGCCTATATTCCCTGAAGGGGCAGGCAGAGGTGTGTAATACACACATTTCACCAGGGGGCCTAGTCTACTAATTTACAAATGTGTCAGTGGTCTCACAATGATGAGTTTTTGACAGATTTTGTATGGCATATCTGTCAAAAACTGATCATTGTGAGCCCACTGACACGTTTGTAAATTAGTAGACTTGGCCCCCAGTTGTATTGTGTCGTTCTACTTAGTGCATCAATGGCAAAATGTGCAAATCTGTTTGGCCCAAAATTCAGAATCAATTAAAATGAACATGTCTCTCTCATTACTAATAACTACAGTGCTCACCCAAAATACTTTGGCATTACTCTAGACCATTCGCTTACCTACAAAAATAATTGCCATACAAACAAATAAGTTGTAGTTTACGCTATGTAGGTTGTAGCTACATGTTTTTTTTATAAATCCCATCATTCTTGTGTTACTTATTATGTGTTATACAATGTGGAGACGACAATACAACAATAAATGAAAACACTGGCAATACTAATGCATAAGAGTATTTTGGAACTATCAAATAAATCCTAACATTGAAATTAAAAAAGTCATTTTTTCAAACAAACTAAAATAGTAGTGATGGGCCGACTATGGGGTTTACCGATCTTTGACTAGCTATCGCAACTAAACTATTGGATAAATTTGATAAATTTTTTGTATGTAGACCGAGAACGTCATTAGTATACGGAGTTTCATTTTTTGTCGTATTGTCGTCACCACCTTGTATATTATTAATTAATGAGAGCATGTCAAAGAATCAACAGACATATAAATTATTTTTCAATTTGTTTTTTTTTTTAGATATTGTATCATTAAACTCTTGATGTGTTTATCTAAGTTTCATTGAGAGGTACAATAAAATAATTTTCATTCAAACCAATTATCAATCAAAAAAAAATACGACAGCATTGCATTTTCTTAGCTGCTTGCACACCTAAGAAAATGCAATGTTGTCGTATTTTTTTTTTTAGGGTTCCATTCCTAAATGGTAAGATGGGACCCTATTATTAAGACTCTGTTGTCTGTCTCCAGGATGTATCTCATGAACTGTGATAGTTAGATAGTTGAAATTTTCACAGATGATGTATTTCTGTTGCCGCTATAACAACATATACTTAAAAGCAGATTACAATAAATATTTAAGGGAGGCCCCTTAAATATTTATTTTATTCTGTTTTAATTGTGATTTATTCTGTGATTAATTTGACAGGACTAAACTAAAATTTTTCTTCTGTTCTTTTCTTAATGAAATAGAAAAAATCGATGCACACAATAACTGCTTAGACCAGCACGAGTAGCATGACCACCGTAGAAAGGGTAGGGTTTTGTCGACGGAAGAATAGACAAAATGACAGATACACAATTTAGTTTAGTTTGTGAACCATAGAATCGGCACCAATAGCAATTCCTCTTATTTGACACAAAAGCAATTCATAATATGTGGCCCATTTTAAGAATCTCCATAAAAAATTGTCAAACACATAAATTATTTCGTATTATGAATCGCACGCAGATCATAAAAAGAATTGTCAGATTGTGACATTTTCCGAAGATTCATACTTATTATTTTCCTATTATGATTCTGCCAAAGTGACTGTTCTAAGCCCCTATTTACCCGACTACGGCGAAGAAAAAAGGAGGGTTATGATTTTGACCGGTATGTATGTATGTTCATCTGTTCCCTCTTATCTTCCAAACCACTTATCACAATTTGACAAATGAGGTATTGTTAGAAGCGTCGTGATTGTCCGCTGGTTAAAGGCTATGTAAAGTCACATTAAATTAAAAATGGCGCCCTCTAGAGGACATAAAGTAAGGAACTTAAAAAAAAAAATGGTTTAATCGTACCATGTTGGGTATCAAATGAAAGGGCTTAATGAGCACATTTCAAAAATATATATATTATAACCCCAAAACAATTTAAAAAAAAATCAAGTAATAAAAACTAAAACCCAATTACGACTTAAAAGGTATAAACAAGACACCACAGACAGACAAATTTAAAATCCGGAGTCACACGTAATCTGTTCGATTTATGCCCTAACACGTGTGACTCCGGATTTTAAATTTGTCTGTCTGTGGTGTCTTTTTTATACCTTTTAAGTCGTAGTTGGGTTTTAGTTTTTATTACTTGATTTTTTTTGGAATCTGACGTCCATTACCGCTTTCCATGAGACTCATGTATTTTTATATAATATTTATATAGATAGAGATGGCATCCTGTAACTTGAGCGAAGATGGGGACACCAGTCCAGACTTCGACGACATCTTCAAGGATGAGGTGGATGAAGAGGAAATAGAAGTGGAGGAACCATATGAGGTGGAGCACGTGGACGTCGACGAAGAGGAGTACCTCGTCGAGGTGGAGGAGAACGACCCATACGAGGTAAATACATATGTACTAATATTATGAATGTAAAGGTACACACGGCTACACATCAAGCTATACATTTCCAGTTTATGCTGATCTCGCATTGTATAGAATTTCCTTACAATGCGAGGTCAGCTTACGCTGGAAATGTATAGCTTGATGTGTAGCCGTGTGTACTACTGTGCCAGTAATTAACAATAATTTTTCTTTTTAACTGACTTAAAAAAAAGGAAGTTATCAATTCTGATGTTTTTAGGGTTCCGTACCCAAAGGGTAAAACGGGACCCTATTACTAGACTCCGCTGTCTGTCTGTCTGTCCGTCTGTCGCCAGGCTGTATCTCATGAACCGTGATAGCTAGACAGTTGAATTTTTCACAGATGATATACTTATATCTGTTGCCGCTATGACAGCAAATACTAAAAACCAGAATTAAATAAATATTTAAGGGGGCTCCCATACAACGAACGTGATTTTTTTGCTCGATATTGAAAACTCCAACAGGTAGACTGTGATATACAAAAAACGTGATTTTTTTTGCTGTTTTTATAGATAATGGTACGGAACCCTTAGTGCGCGAGTCCGAGTCGCACCTGACCGGTTTTTTTTTTTGGAGTTAAATTAAAGAAAGTATGTCATTCTTAAGCATAATCAGTCTATAATGTTCCCACTGCTAGGACACAGACCTCCTCTCTGTGAGAGGGAGTGGGCCGTAATCTAGCACGCGGGCCCAGTGCGGGGTGGTCGATGTCACATGTCTTCGTAGTTTTTGGTTCTAGGAGATGCTGGTTTCCTCACGATGTTTTCCTTCAACGCACTTTGTATTTTTTTCGTTTTTTTTTTAAAGTGTGTCATGGACAATATTGTCATCACTGTGTCTAGTTTTCTTTTAATGTTTCAAGCCCCAGCTATTTATTTATGTACCTAATTAGTTATAATTTAACCGTGTTTTTGTATGTTGTGCTGTCTTTTGTGTGCACCAAATAAACGTTTTATCTATCTATCTTGAGAGCAGTGGTGACGAAATAATTTACACAATGTAAAACGTCTGTCAAGGTTCGAACCCACGATCTACAACTCGTAAGTCGTGGCCACTGGGCCACCACTGCTCCTAGATTCATTAGATCATAATTGAAATTAATGATCTTTCATGTTGTGCATTAAAACTTATTTTAATTGTAAAATCACGTAAATTTGCTAAATTTCGTATACAGCCTCTCAATGTAAGGTCTAATGTAATGTTCTCAACAGTAGTTAATTTATACGAACCTCTTTATTTTTTCAGTATGACGAGCCGGCACCGGCGGTTACCGCGGCCCCAGTGGTCACCGTCACGGCGATGTTGGACGAGAATTTTGACCCGTTGTCCGTGACGTGAGTAATAAAATAGCAAACTTCCTAGGGACCGGGTGCCAAAAAATACGGTACAAGTACATCCCCGGTGTGGTCCCGGATAAATAGTGTGTTGTTAATAAATGGTTTTCTGTTTAATAAATGGAAACCTATTATTTGATAGGTCAAGATCACCTCCGTCTACGCGGGCTCCTCTCACGGCTGCTGCTGTTGGCTTAGGCTCGCCGCCCGGTCTCCTGCCGTAAGTGTTAAAACTTGTATTCATTAGTCTTGTACCTTTTCTTCACGATTTAAACGTATTTATATTTACTATTCGCTGTCTCAGGTACGATGTCGTCGTCAAGGGGGTCCGTGACATCGCTATGGACGAAGACCACGTCTACCACCTCGCTGATGAACATCAGCTGTTCCAGCAGGTGGAAGAAGAGGCGGCAGAGCAGCCGCAGCAGCAGCGTCGTCCGCGGCGCGGCGGCGCAGCGCAGCGGGGCCGAGCGCGCACACGTGGGCCACGGGGCCAGGGGCCGAGTGGTGGCTCCCAGTGGGTAAGAGGAGACAGATTGGTCGAGGTGAATGTGAATGACGATGATGTGCCTGAGGAATTGAGGGAGATGGTCATGCGTGTGGTGCGAGCGAGAGAAGCAGCGAGAGTGCGGGAGACAGATAGAGCAAGAAGAGTAAGACAAGAGAACGAGGACGAATGGATGGATGCGGATGACGGCGAGGTCGAGTCCTTCATTGCTGCCGAAGGATTTTCCGGTCACTTTGAATGGTCACCCATGGGTGATTATCAAGGTGAGAGGGAGCAATTTCTTCCTCAGCAAACGGGGGCGGTTGTCGCATCCGAAAACGCGTATGGGGCGTTTAGGCAATACTGGGATGACGACATCATGTCGCACATCGTGACTGCGACGAACCAGTATGCCGCTGGGCTTGCAGGTTCGTCCGCATCCTTCGCCCAAGATTGGTATGACACGAATATTCACGAAGTTTTTGTCCTATTTTCCTTCTGGATGATGCTCGGAATCATCCGGATGCCCACTATTAAGTCTTGTTTTACCACAAACCCCCTTTTACAGACCAATATCTTTAGAAAGTTGTTTTCCCGAAATCGCTACGACAATCTTTGCCGCGTTTTTCACTTGAATGACGATAGTAGCAGACTGACAGACTCGACTGACCCTCTGTATTCTCTTGGTCCGATCTTAGATCATTTAAATACCCGTTTTCAGGAAGCCTACATCCTATCCCAAAATGTTTGCATTGACGAATCCTTGACTTTGTGGCAAGGTAACCCATCCTTCCGCCAGTACATCAAGACCAAGGCAGCCCAGTACGGAGTGAAGACCTTTGAACTCTGCGAGTCGTCCACGGGCTATCTTTGGTCATTCTTTTTGTACCTCGGTGCTGGCACTTCCCGTGATCCCGGTGTCCCATCCACCGTGCTGAGAAGCACAACCACCGTTCTCAAACTCATCCGTCCTCTCCTTGACAAAGGTTATACTCTTTTTATGGATAACTGGTTCAATAGCCCCCTACTGGCCAGATTTCTGAAAACACGAAAAACCGACTGTGTAGGTACCTTGCGTGCTAACCGCAGCGATGTGCCTCCACTCATCTCGCTGTGTAATCTGAAAGATGGCCAGTTTGTAGCTCGTCATTCCGGCGATGTGGTGGTCTTGGCCTTTCAGGACAAGACGTGTAAGATAGCCACCATCAGTACCTACCACGGCGATTCACAAGGCCAGATGGAGGCGAAACCACATCGCCCAGCTCTGTACAAACCTCAAGTAGTTTTAGATTACAATAAGGGTATGGCAGGCGTTGATCGTAAAGATCAAATGCTGGAACCATACCTCCCGGAAAAAAGAACAGGCAAAAAATGGAACGTCAAGTTCTTCAAACATCTGCTCAACTGCTCTATTATGAATGCCCGTATCCTTCTGCATAGTTCGACGACTACTCCAAAAGAGGACATAGTGTTTCGATTGGAGTTAGTCGATCAAATTCTGCGGCACCACCACCATAATATCCCTCGTAAACTCATGCCCTCCCGCTGTACCGCGCCAAGCAGTTTGGGCCATCCAATGCCTCAGGTGCAACATTTCCCTAGACAGACAGATGCAATGAAAGCCTCAGGAGCCCAGCGGAAGCGTCGGCGCTGTACTTGGTGCGCTCAGACTAAGTCCCAGGTGAAGCTACGACGTTCTACTTCGTTCGTGTGCTCAATTTGTGAAGTCCCCCTTTGCCTGACACCCTGTTTCGAGGAATACCATGCCGCTAGGAAGTAGTCCTGTTCCATTTTGAGCCTCTTTCGTTTCCAGTGTGACAGACATACAGTGACGACATTAGCAGTTTATTTAGTTTTTATTTATTTATATAGTTATATGTAGTATAGCTTGGTGGACATACAGAATGACTGACTTTTGTATTATCAGTGTCCATAGAAGTGTATAACCTTTACCACAAAGTCCTAACTGACAGACAGACGCACAATTAGTAGAGTCATCCTTTTCTCGGTCATACAATCTGTTCTGTCTAAGCGCCGTGTTTGTGTGTGTGACGTGTGCTAGACTGGGGGCCATCAAAACGTAAACAATAACTGCAGCTAACTGCTTGAAGCTTGTGAGAGGGTCGTGTTTGTTTCAAGTTACACGCTATCATGTTTCCACTTTATTTATAAATGTGAATGTGTAATAAATGAGAATACCTTTGTAAGAGAGGAGCTCGTGGCTAAGTAATAACAGCCGCACGGGTCGATCCATCAGGTTAAGCTACGCTTGCCGGGGTTGGTCCGTGGATGGGTCACCATCTTCACATACCGAGACTCCTCCGTGCCTCGGAAAGCACGTTAAGCCGTTGGTCCCGGCTGTCATTTGTGGATCTTTGACAGTCGTTAGGGGTCGTCAGAAGCTCGAAAGTCGGACAACCAGTCTTAACAAGGGGTATCGTATTACCCAGTTACTGGGTTGTGGAGGTCAGATAGGCAGTCGCTCCATGTAAAATACTGGTATTTAGCTGCATCCGGTTAGACTGGAAGCCGACCCCCAACATAGTTGGGAAAAGGCTAGGCAGATGATGACCTTTGTAAGTACTTTATATTTTTTAAAGCCTTTTTCCATGTATTTCTCTGTGTGTGACATCCTCTTGCAGTTCTGCTGGCAGTTATTATTTTAGAAATATGTGAACGTGTAATAAATGAATATTAACCATTTATATTGTACCCTTTGTACTTTACCTTTCTATTTTATATAGCTTTTTTCATGTATTTCTCTGTACATTGAGACCATAAATGTAGGTGTAATATATACACCTCCGTCTACCCCTTCAGGGAATACAGGCGTGATGTTGTGTGACGTGACGGTCTCAGGCCTTCCCTGTGAGGAGTATCATTCGGTGTATTTAGGATCCTGTGGCAACACTACAGCTAACAGCTGATTTAAATCTGCTCTTGTAATTCTAATTAATAAATATTAAATTTCGTTGTTTAAAAGGCCTATTTCCAATTACTCATCAAGTAAATAGGATAATAATGTGTATTTTGTATTAGGTTCACCTATCAAGTGCAAAATAAGTGTAATTTTTTCAATGTGAATCGGTGTCAGTTACCGGCACAAGTGATTTTTGCATTGTCATCTTGTTAACAGGTACAATACTTTTTATTTTACTTGCTATTCGTTTGTTTACGTACTATAATTTAACCAGAAATTATATAGTTCACTCTTAATAAGGCTACTTATTGATGCCAATAACTTTTAAACGTAAACATAACCTTAGTTTTGATTGGTGACAGAACTCCTTTTTTATTTACTTACATCTAAATTTCAACCTAATGACGACCCACTGACCCACTTTTCCTTTCAAACGAATCATTTCCTTCTGCCACAACTTCCTACCTTCTCTCTTCCGATTTCTTGTCTATACAAACCTTGTCTATTAAAGTTGTAAGTAATCATGATTATGACTCGCAGCGCCCGTGCTCGCCTCGAAGAGTCCAAACTCAATCAGGCTTTGAGCGAATTAAAGGCTTCAAAGGAGTCCTGTGACCAACTGAACAAGGAATTGGATGACAATGAAAGGGTGCTCTTTGATGCCCATGAAAAGAATAAGAAGTTAAAAATTGAAATGGCTCAGATATATACTCAATACACTGATGCCATGGAAGACCGGGACAGACTTCAACTTGTTGTTGACGGGTTCAGCCAGTGTAGCATAGAGTATGAACAAGCTCTTAGTCACAAATATTTATTACAACAGCAGCTACATGAGGCTCAAAGTCAAATAACAGAACTTCAGACTACAAATCACAACATCACCGCCTCGCTGAATCAAAGTCTGTTCAATGAGTTGATGCCTGTTGCCCCGTCAATGGTTTCTGCCACAAACCCATCTTACACTGTAGATTTGACAAGTGATGATGATTCAAAGTCATGTAATTCAGTGAGGGTAGTCACCAGTAAAAATAAACTTAAAAAATACATCAAAATTAATAAATACATTGTTAAAACACAAAAGATGGTTAAAAGACAAAAGTTCTTTATAAAAAATGTTAAACTTAATAGAGAAAGGCTAAATTTACTTAAACAGTTAGATATGTATTCTTATAATTTGGAACAAAGTACTAGGAAACATAAAATTGACACAGAGTACTTGCAATCTGAACTTGACCATTTACAGGAGAAACTAAGTTCAATGACTAACAAATATAATACCTCTGAACATCTAATGAGGGAATATGTGTTGGCAATGAATGAGCTGGTGAAATCACAAGCTAACAACTGTGAGCAGTGTCAAACACCATCCAATGTACATACACCGGACCAATCATTGACAACATGCAATACCACCTTACCACAACCCTGTGTTGATTTGACATTTCCTGTTATGAATAGTTCAAATAAACAATGTAAACTAAATGAACAAAATGATATTGTATTATTTTGCGATGAGATTGGAAAGGACTTAGGCCACTTGTTGACAGATGAATATCCAGGGCACTCCATATTAAATTATTGCATGCCTGGTTGTTCCTTATTTGATATCATGAAAGAAATTATTAAATGTAATTTTAACAAGGATACTACTTTATTAATTTTTATGGGTAATAGGGGAAATGTGAACAAAGGAGAATTGCTCCAATATTATAGGACATTGTGTAATCTTAGTTTAAGAAAAATTGTGTTGTTTACATTCCCCTATAGTAACAGCTTGCCACAGGAAGAAAACAACATAAGATTTGAAATTAATATGTCATTACATAATTGGACATTCAATAATAATCTGTTCCATCTGGTAGATACTAACAATTATGTTAGTAATAATTTGATTTTGACAAGAGATAGATATAATATTGTTATGTACTATCTTTCTAACTATTATAAAAGACAGATAGCTGTGTCGCTATCATATTTTTTTTCCATTTCAGCCAAAAACTTGGCTAAACAACTTGCTTCTTTTGAGCAACGCAGTGACATTTTAAATAATCCTGCCAATAATTTGGCAACAACTAATGACATTGATTATCATTTAAATTAGAAATTAGGACAACAGAGGAAACCTCTTGCATAATAAATGAAGAAAATATAAATACTGGTTTAAATCATCAAAATGTTTCAAAAAGTTCTTCTGTAATATCATCTCACCCATCAAATTGTAATCTAAATAAATATAATAATAATACTCTAAAAATTGTTCATCAAAATATACAGGGTGTGATAGGTAAGGAATTAGAATTGGAGCTGTTTATGAACTGTAGTTTTATTGATATCCTATGTGTAACCGAACATTGGTTAAAAGTCCACCAGTTCATGTTCAGCTTTAACAACCACCAGGTTGCCAGCTCATTCAGCAGAGTTAATATGATACGTGGTGGCTCCCTAATAATTGCTCGTAACAATATTAAATTTAAAGAACGTAAAGATATTGTGAGCCTCTCTGTTGAGCGAGTTATTGAAATAGCATGCATTGAGCTTGAGCAGTTCATTGTAATGAGCGTGTACAGGCCCCCATGTGCTTCATATGATATTTTTGAGAAATGTATGGAAGAAGTATTATTAAAGACTTCTAACAGTAATAAAACAGTTGTTGTCTGTGGAGACTTCAATATCAATATACTAGAAAAATCTGCTACAGTAAATAGGTTTATAACTCTATTAAAGTCGTATAACTTATACAATACATTCTCTGAGCCGACTAGAATAACTGCCACTAGTGCTACCTGTATTGACAATATTTTTACGAACTTAAGACCTAGCCATTTAATTATAAATGAGTTGGACTCTGATCACTGTGGCCAGTTAGTCACTTTCCCTCAGAAAATAGTCAGAGCTCAAAGGAAACTTGTGAGTTTTGTTCCTGTAAACAAGAATCGCTTAGGTCAATTTAGAAATAATTTAATGGAAAAACTACCGGGTTTGCCTTATCACGACGACCCGGATCAAGCTTATACATTACTATTTAACCTAATCAATTGTGAGTTTAGAAAAGTTTTCACCTCAAAAACATTGCCTGTTTGTGACCGCGTTTTATTTAGTGATTGGGCTACGACGGGTATTTACAAGAGTAGGCAACGGTTATTTGAATTATATCATGAAAAAACATATAACCATGATGAAGCTTTTAAAGAATTTGTTAAAAAATATTCCAATACTTTTAAACGAGCCTGTTCCTTAGCAAAAACCATACACATTAAAAATAAAATAAAATCTTCTGGAAATAAAATTAAAACCACTTGGAATATTAATTCAGAAACGGGAAGAACGACAGTACGGAATCGTGACTTCCATCTAAAAATCAATGATGTAGATATTAAGGCAGACGTGGAGGTGGCGACTGAGTTTGAAAATTTCTTTACAAATATTCCCATTTTAACAACCAAAACTCTATCATCATCGTCCTCCACGTCTGCTTATTCAATACTAAAAGAATGTGTACCAGAATGTGACAAGCTTTTTGCATTTACAATTATTACTGCCAAAGACATTTTAGAATCTTTTAAAAATCTTGATGTAAAAAAAACTGCTGACCTTTGGGGGTTGTCAGTACATACCATGTCTTCAATAATTGATGTTATTTCACCCTTTTTAGCAATTGTTTTTAACTCTTGTATTGCATCTGGTGTATTTCCTGATCTGATGAAATTAAGTAAAGTGATTCCATTGTTCAAATCTGGCAGCACAACTGATCCTACGAATTTTCGGCCTATTTCGATATTACCTACTTTGAGCAAAATCTTTGAAAAATTAATTTTAAAACAAATGTTAGGACATTTCAATGCACATAATTTACTACATCTGAAACAGTTTGGTTCTACAAAAGGTCGTTCTACTACAGACGCGGGCGTGGAATTACTAAAGAGCATATTCGAGGCCTGGGAGGAGTCGCAAGATGCTCTTGGCATTTTCTGCGACTTGTCCAAGGCCTTCGATTGCGTACATCATGATACACTCATCAGGAAACTGTACCACTATGGTTTGAGGGACAAGGCTCTCGAACTTCTGACTTCTTATTTGAATAACAGAATTCAGAGGGTCGATGTTAATGGCAAGAGATCTGCAGGATCTGCGGTCACTATGGGCGTTCCACAGGGTTCAATTCTAGGTCCATTCTTATTTTTAATTTATATAAATGACTTACCTTATCATATAAGGGATAATAACAAGATCGTATTATTCGCAGATGACACTTCGCTCATTTTTAAAATCAAACGTCAGTTAGTCAACTTTGAACAAGTCAACGATGCACTCTCTAAAGTTGTGCATTGGTTTAATGTAAATAATCTACTCCTGAATCAGAAAAAGACTAAACTGATTAAATTTTCAACGCCAAATGTCAGGCAGCTAACTACCAATGTTCAAGTCAATGGAATAGAGTTGGACCCTGTTGAGTCAACGGTTTTTCTTGGAATAACTATTGACGGCAAATTACAATGGGGCCCACACATAGAAAAATTGTCAGGAAAGCTTAGTTCGGCCGCCTATGCTGTTAAAAAAATTAGACAGATAACCGACGTAGATACAGCCAGAATTGTTTATTTTAGCTATTTTCATAGTCTTATGTCCTATGGGATTCTTCTCTGGGGAACTTGTGCGGACATCAATAATATCTTTGTTTTACAAAAAAGGGCTGTTCGAGCCATTTACAACCTAGGTCCAAGAGATTCCCTTAGAGAAAAATTCAAAGAAATAGATATTCTGACTGTAGCCTCACAATATATATTTGAAAACCTGTTGTATGTACACAAGGATATATCAAATTTTAAGAAAATGTCCGATATTCATAGTATAAATACTAGGAATAAACAAAATCTTGCTGTACATCGCACTCGTCTCCACAGAGTAGGCAACTCGTTCATGGGTCAATGTATACGCTTTTACAACAAACTTCCCATTGATATTAGAAACTTACCCACTAAACGATTTAAAAGCAGTATTAAAACCAAACTATGTAAAAAAGGGTACTATTAAATTTCGGATTATTTAGAAGACAGAAATGCATGGGATTGAGCTGCTCGCTCTGCTAAGCCTTGAAAAAACCCTAGAACTTGACATTTTAATTTTAATTAGTATCTAAAATCATTAAATTATACCAGTTTTATATACCTACAAATTGACATTGTTGATTATT
Source organism: Lithophane semibrunnea (assembly GCA_947363905.1). Lineage (NCBI taxonomy): Eukaryota > Metazoa > Arthropoda > Insecta > Lepidoptera > Noctuidae > Lithophane > Lithophane semibrunnea. The sequence continues at coordinate 2,587,223 of OX376213.1, read as the reverse complement.
CTTTATACAACATGACATTATTACTTTGTAAAGTATTATTTTGTTTTGATTATTGTGAATGTGAGGACTATGTGGATCATTTTTTATTTTTTGCTCCTCTTTCCCTGTTTTAATGATGGTCTGGCAGTTTTGAGTACTTTCTGCGGCCTACCCAAATGTCCTTTTTTTGGTATTGTTCGTCGAGTCGTTGAGCTCCTTCAGCTCTGAGTTGAGCTCCTCGGTTACTGACAAATGCTTGCACTGACTGGACAGGTCCACTCAAATCTGTGTGGTTCTTTCCTCAAAAGACCATTTCAGACATTAATCTACATGGTCCTCATATGGCTTGACCAAGATTATGTCTGGACCTTAAAAGAGACTGCGACCTCTGAGTTTGTTTCGGCCTTTCTTCTCAGAGTAGTCAGATAGGAAACGCCGACCTCATCTAGCTTATTTTATTTTTTTAATAATATGACGTGTAAAAGTGATTGCGATATCCTATTTATTTACAGAATAAACAATTTCATTTCATTTCATTGATCACATGTAAAAATAAAATAATAAAAAACCTAGTTCACGAATAATATTTTAAGTATTATTTTTCTTCCTTGTTAAATAGTAAAACACATTTCATAATAAATTACATGAAATAATAACGATGAAATAATGTAACTGAAATGTTTTATTTTTTTTGCTTAATTAACTCCTTTTCCTAAACTAAACGGAATTTCTCTCGGGCTCTATTTATTTGTTGGGTTACCTACTTAATCCATTCGCATCCTGCAACGCACTCCTCGCGTTTTACACATTTTTTGGCGTGTGCCAGCAACGCAACGTATGCGTTTTGACTAACGTTTAGTAAAATCATTATCATTTTTATAGTGGGTACGTTTAGAAATAAACGAATAAATAGATCGATAAACTAGACAAACGTCACTGTCATTTGAAATTTCTGACGGTTTCTCAGTTTCAAAATTTGTTTTTTTTTTTTTATCGATAAACGCGCTGTGAAAATCATCAAAAATATTTGTTTTTCCGTATTAACCTGCACTAGTATAGCGTGTTTACATGCTAAAAAAAATATTACCACTAAAAAAAAAAAAAAAATTATGTCTTGAAATGTTCACAAAACGATTAAATTAAAACGTAAAAGAACACTCTCTACACGCACACTTGTATTCCAACGTAGAAAAACAAGTGTGACAAGTGTGCGCGTACAGAGAGTTTATTTTCCGTAACAATTTAATATTTTTTGAGAATATTTTACTAAGCAAAAACAAAAACTTTTTTTTTAATGGTAATATTTTTTTTGGCATGTATACACGCTATACTATTGCAGGTTAACGGGAACGCCCTTTGTTAGTTACACCGTGGCATTTTAATCGTCTTTCATCCGCAGCCCACTTCATGTATCCAATGAGTACTACACATTCATAAAAAAAAGATAAGTATTTATGAACACTTGAGTAATTAAAAAAAAAAAAAAAAATTCAATACCTAGTAAGACGCATGACGTAGTTTGAAACACCCTGTTATGAGCGCGGTCCGAGCATTGTGTTCCAAAGGCGGCATGGACTGAAGCGGCGGCATCTTTAACAGAGTTCATTCCCCCTATTGCAAAAATGTGTTTCTTACTATTGCAATCCTAAAGGCTCTTAAATACTGGCGCGATTCGCCGCGCGACGCGATGCCGCCGTGAAGTTTTCTCAGATTTTTTTTGTTAAAATTCGCGTCGCGCGACCAATCGCGCCAGTATGTAAGAGCCTTAATGTTCTCATTACGTAGCAGTTTGTACATAAAAGCTATTTAATTCCAATTCTTCCTTCAAACTTGGTACGAGCTTAGGACCTTCAGAAACATAATTAATTCTTAATAAAATCAAAACTAAGTTGTGTTAGATACGAAGTGCAGATTAATAAAAAAGAAAGTTACAAACATACGGTCGATTTCAATAACTGATCAATTTGTCTTCGTTCGACCCTATTGAAGATAGAAATTTGACTCATGTCTACTAACCTAGCAAATAATAAACAAAAGATATGTAGTTACTGAAATTGCAGTCCTGGCACTTGCGGGTTGATCACACCTCGGTTGCGTAACATTTCCAGATTATTTGGCGCAGCGTACAATCTCCTTGCTCCCCGTAAATTGTCACCACTCACTGCGTACAGGCCACGGAGTATAGAAAGAAGCGGAGGTGCCGCAAGGCGAGTAGGTCGTACGCCTTCAATTAGGTCATGACGTCACAGTGGGCGGGGCCGCAAACCTTAGTTGTGAGTGAATCGGCATCGCGTTCGGGTGCGTTGTATTTTAATCGTTTTTTAGTAGTTAAATTATTTTTATAATGAAGTGCGCTGTTGTTGGATGCAAAAATTGTTCAGGATCCAAACTGAAACATATTGATGGCATAACATTTCACGTGTAAGTCCCTAAAATTCATATTTTCCTTTTTTAAACACATTTTCTCGTTTGCTCGTCAGCAGGCGTAGCATGGCGCTTTGTATCTCTACGAAGAATAGACATAGCTTTTTCTATACAAAGTGACAGTTCGTTTCTTCATTTTTGACATCCACCGTAGAAATCTTTCTACAATCTGTCATTTTGTCTTTCATTTCTAACGATCTTTGTCTAGGTCTTTTTATATGTAGACTCAGACCAACAAAAAAGGAAAGACAGATCACGCCGTACATCAAAAGTGAAGCCACAAAACCAAGCTCCTGCAAGTAAACACACAGGCTCACGCACACACCTACACTAAAACCAAGCTCATCGCTCCTAGTACGTCACGAGTCGTCGTCTAGTTAACATCACCAAAACAAATATAATTATGCCTTCCTGTGTAGTGAAAACGTGTAAAAACAATACTAAATCACAGAAAAAGTCTCACGGAATCACTTTTCACTTGTAAGTACTTAAAATAACATCGTTTTTTAATTTAGATAACTATGTATTTTAGGTTATTTGGAACAAAAAACCTGAACGAATGAACGAACGAAAACAGTGACATTTAAAGAGCGAGGGTTGCCATAATATGATTTCAAATATCCCCATTCGATATTTTTACTTCGAGTAATTATATGTCTGTTTTTTTATGCATTTAATATTTTAGATTTCCATGTTATACTGAAAATAAAAATAAATGGATAGTAGCTAATTTACTAACCTATTTATACACCTATTTATATTTTTTTTTTTACACTCAATTGAAAATTAATGGATAATTCTAAGTGAAAGAGCGGAGTATCCTAACACATGCAATTCTTGCATAAAAGGTGATCTCATAAATGCACTTTGTACTTAATTTGTTTTTTTATTTAATTTGCAATGCAAAAAAAAATGTTTTTGTTTCGGAATTCTTCCTAAAAATTGAGGTACAATACCATACTCAACAATATCTTACTCGTACAATATTAGCCTACCCAAAATATTATTCCCCAAGTTATAGGGAAAAACTTTAACAACTGACAACCCTTTTTACACACACATAGATAAAAAGGTGGCTTCACTTTTGACGTATGGCGTGATCTGTCTTTCCTTTTTTGTTGGTCTGAGTATGTAGACTATTTCGGAAGAAAGTTTTCTATCCTTACTGTCAAAATCACACTGACAACCGATAAATCCTATGATAAAACAAAGAATTCCGAGTCGAATTATGTAAAAGAGTGAATTTCGTAAAAAGTGCAGTTGACTCTTTCTATTTTGCTGAGTCTCGTTCTGTCTACTGTCTACAGGAAACGTCATTTTTGTCTACTCTTCCGTCGACAAAACGGTGCTCATGCTACGCCTGCTGATTGTAGCTAGAGACATCTATCGTCGAAGAGATATATACTAACCACTTTTCACCGATTTCGTGTTTTTATCATTATCAATGCATATTATTGTAACTCAAATTACTTGCTTAAGTTTATTTTGCTCGCTATAAGTTATTTCATAGATAATTACGTACCTTGATACATGTAATAAGAAGAATTTAACATGAGTAAAATGCGCCATCTGTCGGTAAGTAGTCGGTCCTAACTGATAAATAAAAATGTGTGCATCATGCTAGTAAGACCCTATTTTATCGAATTGATTTTCTTCATTTATTTGTTTTTTTAATCCTTACTTATTTTTGTTATAATTTTAGATTCCCTGTAAATACAGATATTAGAAATGCATGGATACGTATTATAAATAAACCTAACAACTGGACACCAACAAAGTATTCTAAAATCTGTTCACTTCATTTCGATGAAAAAGATTTTTATAAAACAAAAAACGGATATAAGAAATTGCACCAAGGAGCGTTACCTAAATTGTTTATATCTAAACAAAAAAAATTCAAAATTCAAAAATTATTTATTTCTCCACCATAAAGTAGTTTAAACAACTTAGTGATTGGAGCCTCCCTTAAGGCTGCCTGTCCACCGGAGCGGAGCGAGGCTGCGGAGCGGAGAAACGGAAAAATATTAACCAATAGGATTTAACCAATAAGATTTTGTGCAATCCTATTGGTTAATATTTCTCCGTTTCTCCGCTCCGCAGCCTCGCTCCGCTCCGGTGGACAGGCAGCCTTAAGCAAGTAATGCCTGTATTGGGAGACTCCGCTCCTCCATACCGGATACTTAATGGATAAAAATAATAATTAACAAAAATTAGCATAATAAAAAATAGAAAAACAAAATACACTAATTGCGTGAGTGAGTGAGTATAATATATGTGTGATTGTGTGAGTATTTGTGTGATTGTGTGAGTATATGTGTGAGTGTGTAAGTATATGTGTGAGTGTATGAGTGTGTGTGAAGTTGCGAAATGTGTGTAAACAAGTTTGTGTGTGAGTATAATATGTGTGCTAACGTAATTATTATGATGCAAGGTGAGGACGTGCCATCGCCACCTCCACTATCCCCACAACACATAAAATGTTGCAGTCTATTGAATGCAACACTTCGAGCGTACAGAAATCATGCGTCATGATACATGTGTAAACAGTGCTTCCGTTTCCTCATAGTTTAAAGGTTTTATCCAATTAATTAAACATTTTTTACAGTCATAGTATTTTTTTTTATATATGTGTAATTCCCTATTTATCCTATTATACAATTGGGCAGAACGTTTCAGAAATTGTATACTAGCAAAGCGAGTTCGTGATTGGGGAATTTGTATAATATTGTCCTTACGTCTTTTTGTTAATTTGGAAGAGTCTACTGGTAAAGTTTTGTGCGTTTTCGAGATGGTCTGCAGAATATATAATTTTCTCACAGAGAGAAGGTCACTGATCTGATATAATTCATCTGTGTGGAATCTCATTTTCTTAAAATACATAATTTTTATTAAAGCGCGTTGTGCACGCTCAACATCTATGAATTTTGACTTACTAGCCCCTCCCCAAACAGGGATGCAATACGTCAAAACTGACTGTACTAGGGCAATATATATTTCATTCAGAAGATTTCTTGGAGAATTGTGGCGAGTATACAAAGTTTTTGGGACAACATGTCGTAAAGAGTTAAATAACCAGCTTAGTTTTCTGACTCTGTTTGTAACTTGTTCGAGATGTTGGTACCAGGATAACCTTTGGTCAACAACCACTCCTAGGTATTTAGTAAGAGTTACTTTATCTATTTTTGGACATTTGCAATTTAGATTATTTATGTTGTCACACTGGTGAATTTTTAATTTGAATTGTTCATCAGGCTGGGTACGGTTATTAATGCAAAAACATATAAAGTTGGTTTTAGAGGTGTTCAATGTAATTAAGTTGTTTTTTTAACCATTTGGCTATTACAGTCATACCCAATTCAGCGTAGACTTTGACCTCTTTCCAGGACTTCCCAGAAAATACAACAGCTGTATCATCGGCATAAGAGAAAATTTTGGCATTTTTGATGCGCAAATTACAGAGGTCATTAATATAGGTCAAAAATAATGTAGGACCTAGTACGCTTCCTTGAGGCACGCCGTATGATACTTGTGCGTCTTCGCTAATACAGTCACCAACCCTTACTCTCTGCTTTCTATCAGAAAGATAGTTACGAAGGAGGTCCAGTGGGATACCTCTTATGCCGAATTCTTGTTCTAATTTGTTCACCAGGATCGAAACAGAGACTGTGTCAAATGCCTTTTTCAGGTCTAAGAATATTGTAATACATTTATTTCCGTTGTCAAGACTGTCAACTACTTGAGTTGTCAGAGCCGTTACTGCATCCTCAGTAGATAAACCTTGTCGGAATCCATACTGAGAGTGTGATAGTAGGTCAAATTTATTTAAATATTTAAGTAATCTGTTATTTAAAAGCTTCTCTATTATTTTTGAAATAGTGGGTAAAACGGATATGGGTCTATAATTATTGACATCGTCTCTGTTTCCGCCCTTATGTACCGGTGTAATAATGGATTGTTTAAGTGGTGCAGGGAATAAGCCTGTTCTAAAACATAAATTAGCAAGATGCGTTATAATCGGAACAACTTCCTTAACATAAAGGTACTTAAGATAATATTTAAAATAAAGTTATAACTTAATATAATACATCGGGTGAGATAGTTATAAAACGCGAGCCTAGAAATAGTTAAAAAGAGACGCAAAAAAGAGAAAGAAATATTTTACGAATTTATTTTTACAGGGATTAGAAGCAAATATGTTTGAAGGAACATCACATACAATGCCAAATACTAGTCAAGTACAGGTAAAAATTTATATAAACATAACTGTATTAGAACTACATTCTGAACAAGAAAACGCATTATTTACCAATATCTAGCCAATCGGGCACTTTTTATAACTGGCTAATGATACATTATCTTTACTAATATTGCACGTAACTTGGCAAGGTTTTGGAATGCCAAGGTACGTGCCGGCGACTATACATAATATCTTTACAGGAATTTGAAACACAGCAGTTACAGAAGTTTCCTCTACATAATTCTGCTCCAAATATTGAAAAAGACTTGGAACCGTTTTTAAAACTAAACGATACACCAAGAAGAAAGGCATTGAAACGGGAAATAAACAGGCTAAAAATTGAAAATATCAGAAAAAATAAAAAAATTAAGCAGCTACAAGCAAAAAATAGACGATTAAAAAAAAAGGTAAGATTTTTTTTCGATATCATGTTGGTGAATGCTGCGTCTACGCGTAAGCTTCAATACAAACCAATTATTTTACAATCTGCATTTTTTGTTTGGATTATTGCAAGTATATATTATAGATAGAGTAATAATGTATTAAAGAGCCAAAGCCCGATTTCTCAATGGCAATCTTACTATTCATTTGGGACTTATCAAAGAAATAGCTTAACATAATCAGCTCTTAAGAAATAAAACAAATACAGTATTTTGTTAGTATAAGGTTTATATAAGGGGTAAATATGTCTTTTTCAGATAGCATCGGTCCAAAGCCTTTTAAATGACCTCCAGCAAAAAAATATGATATTGTCCTCTGACGCAGATCTTCTTAAAAGCATTGACATAAAAGCAAGAGAGCTTGTGCAACGACAAATACATAAAAAAACACCTGGCAAGACAGTAAAAAAAATGCGTTAATTTGCGCACTTTTGCGTTAACACTGAATTTCTATTCACCCAAGGCGTATGATTACGTGAGGCGTACTTTTGATACATGTCTACCACACCAGCGAACCATAGCAAAATGGTATCAAACGGTGAATGGTAAACCAGGATTCACAGAAGAGTCTTTTAAAGTGTTGAAACAGAAGATGAAATGGCGATTAAACGACACGTAGAGTAGGATGGATCTAAATACTATGGATATGTTGACACTGGCACTTCTTTAGATATAGATACTTTAAACAAAGCCACTCAGGCCCTTGTTTTAATGCTAGTTGGTGTAAATGATTCATGGAAATTACCCGTAGGAATTTTTCTCATTGATAGTGTTACAGGTATTTTTTTTTTTCCGTTTTCACGAACTTTCATTTTAAATTAAGGAGCGATTACCAAGTGATAGCTCAAGCCGACACCACAGAAGAAGATATTTAAACATACATTTTAATGTTTCAGGTGAACAACGTGCTTCTCTAGTCCAACAATGCTTAATTAACGCTCATGATACCGGAGTAAAAGTAGTAGGGCTAACTATGGATGGATGTCCATCGAATTTGACGACACGGTTGGCGCAGTGGCTGAGCGACGGACTGCTGCGCAACGTGTCGCGGGTTCGATCCCCGCACGGAACAAATATTTGTATGATCTGCAAGTAGTTGTTCCGGGTCTGGGTGTTAGTGTATGTGAGTTTCTATGTTTGTAAACGCACCCACGATACAGGAAGAAATTCTTAGTGTGGGGGAAAGTTTAAAAAAAAAAAAAAAAAAATGTAAGCATGGCAAAAATTCTCGGCTGTTCATTAGACATTGGCCATATTAAAACGTCTTTTAAGCATCCATGTTTTGACGAATTGGTTTATGTGTTGGATTGGATGCATGTCACATGGTGAAATTGATACGAAATGCTTTTGAGTTTAATAAAATATTATATGATTATCAAGGAAATGCGATAGAATGGCGATATTTAGTTAAATTAAATAAGTTACAGAAAAAGGAAACTTTAAATTTGGGAAACAAACTAACGGATAGACATATCAACTTTCACCGAGACAAGATGAAATTTTAGCACGAGTGTTGCCAAAGCCTTAGAATCTTGCCAAGAACGGCATTATTATTTCAAAGATGCCTATGGAACATTTTTTTTTATAAAACTAATCAACGACTTGTTTGACATATTAAATTCGAAAAATTTAAAACAGTACGGAACCAAAAAAGCACTCTTTGAACGCAATTTTTCGAAAACTTTATCATTTCTAATATTTTCAAAAAATGAAAACTGTTCCGAAAAAATTATTCAGTCAAGAAGAAAAACTGGTTTCATTGGCATCATTGTTTGCATAGATAGCACAATAGGTTTGTACAAAAGTTTAGTACAAGAAAAAAAGGAACTTATATATTTGCCTTTGTATAAGTTTAGCCAAGATCACCTTGAATTATTCTTTGGAAATATTAGGGCACATGGAAGGACAAATAATAATCCTACGGCGCGACAGTTCCAGGCGGCGTACAAAAAAACTCTTATTAACACTGAGTTAAAGGATTCCTTTACAGGAAATTGCATTCCCCTTGAGAACATTGGAATCCTGTCTTGTTCTTCGCGTCTTAGCGCTGTTGATTTGATTAACAGCACAAGTGAAAGGTACAGAATATCAGACGAGAGTCCAAATACTTATGATGACAATTTACTTCATGACGCGTTGGTCGAAAGTAATAGAATTTTCCAGAGTGAATACTCTGACACTCATCAAATTGTCTCATATATAGCGGGTTACATAGTACGTGTGTTGCAGAAAAAAATAAAATGCGAAGAATGTGTTCTCGCCCTTCACGCTTTACAAATAAAGACAGGACATAGATTTATTTCACTGAAAAGCCGCGGGCAACTTATTTTCCCGTCTGATGATGTTATCAAAATCTGCTTACGCACAGAATTAATAATAAGAAGAATGAAAAAAGAAAGTTTAAATGTTCATAATTTTAAGCCTCGTAATATTGTTCATGCTCAGACCAACAAAAAAGGAAAGACAGATCACGCCGTACGTCAAAAGTGAAGCCACCTTTTTATCTATGTGTGTGTAAAAAGGGTTGTCAGTTGTTAAAGTTTTTCCCTATAACTTGGGGAATAATATTTTGGGTAGGCTAATATTGTACGAGTAAGATATTGTTGAGTATGGTATTGTACCTCAATTTTTAGGAAGAATTCCGAAACGAAAAACATTTTTTTTTGCATTGCAAATTAAATAAAAATACAAATTAAGTACAAAGTGCATTTATGAGATCACCTTTTATGCAAGAATTGCATGTGTTAGGATACTCCGCTCTTTCACTTAGAATTATCCATTAATTTTCAATTGAGTGTTAAAAAAATGTATATATATGTGTATAAATAGGTTAGTAAATTAGCTACTATCCATTTATTTTTATTTTCAGTATTACATGGAAATCTAAAATATTAAATGCATAAAAAAACAGACATATAATTACTCGAAGTAAAAATATCGAATGGGGATATTTGAAATCATATTATGGCAACCCTCGCTCTTTAAATGTCACTGTTTTCGTTCGTTCATTCGTTCAGGTTTTTTGTTCCAAATAACCTAAAATTCATAGTTATCTAAATTAAAAAACGATGTTATTTTAAGTACTTACAAGTGAAAAGTGATTCCGTGAGACTTTTTCTGTGATTTAATATTGTTTTTACACGTTTTCACTACACAGGAAGGCATAATTATATTTGTTTTGGTGATGTTAGCTAGACGACGACTCGTGACGTACTAGGAGCGATGAGCTTGGTTTTAGTGTAGGTGTGTGCGTGAGCCTGTGTGTTTACTTGCAGGAGCTTGGTTTTGTGGCTTCACTTTTGATGTACGGCGTGATCTGTCTTTCCTTTTTTGTTGGTCTGAGTGTTCATGCTACACTTAAGAGTCTAATAGGAGAAAACTACTTCATATCATTAAATGCACATGCGCATGATCAAGATCCAATTTTCAACCATGTCACGTTGTTAACTAAAGCTATAAGCCACTACTATTGTAATACGAGACTTAATTATTACAGTAAGCTCGAAAACATTGTTTTATCTAAAAGGCAGTATTTAAACAAAATTGTGTTGTTTAGTGGACAATAATAATACCTAACCAATGACTAGTAAAAAAAATAAAGATTGATGATTTAACAACTTTTTGATTTTACTACGTACCTATCCACCTTATATACCCAATACTCCACATGATATACTATAAACAAATGTTTCAATCTGAAACAGGGAACATAATTATTATCCATCTTTTGGCTTCGCCCACAGTTGGGTAATAAATAATATGGTCCCGCCATACTAATGCACATAGAATGTTCTGGAAAAAGTGTCATGGTTTTTTATGCAGTGGCCAATAGACGAATTAAAATGAAAAATAGCTAGTTCAGTTTCACTGTAATAATTCCTTTCTCCGCTAGATGGATTTACAAATAATGGGCATCGTGTACTGCACCCCTCTCACACCCGCATTTAGGCGACGCTTCTTTCTATAGAGATTTTGGCTTGCGACACCTCCGCTTCTTTCTATACTCCGTGGTACAGGCGCACCATTTGTAGGTACTCGATATTCGAGTATCGATAGCTCCTCATAATCATTGTGAAGTAGGTAGGACCTATTCACTCCTTGCACTGTAACGATCGCGAACAACGTTTGATATCCGGTAGCGCGCGCGCACTTCCACTTCCGGTATTCGGCCGCAACTGAGACGCTGCGAGATTGACCTTCACTTATTTTTCGAGTGAAAGGGGCGGGGCGTGACACGCGCGGCTCTACTCAAAGGATAGCATTAGAGCTCCTCATTGGATGACAGTCCACGTGGACTATGCTTGATTGGCTTTCGGTATTGGAATGATCTACTCGACCCGTGCGCTGCGTAGGTATGTTCTACCGTTTGATACGTAAACATTAATAACAGGATGTTTCAGAATTCTAATGCAATATTTATTTTTCTTTGTACCTATTATATTAATTAATGGTAAAAAAAAAAAATCGTGTCTGGAGGTATTTTATGTCGGATACATTGCGTGGACCACCTTTGTAAGACGATTAAAATGCCACGGTGTATATATATCTATACAGGGTGTTAGGGTAAACACCGTTATCCTTGCAACCAGTGGTTTGGTTTTATTTATGGAACGTAAAATCAATGGAAAATTACAACTTTTTTTTTCTTTTTTTTAAATCAACATTTTACCACAAGAGACGCAAGTTCGTTGCCCTAACTAAGCATAGATCAATTCAATAGTTTCAGAAATATTACAATGCAATTTAGCAAAGAAATAAGTTCGCACGCACACGTCTAACACTGACAACAAACAGCCCGAACGAACCCCACTCAACCCCCGGCGCGTGTACAAGCACGTTGCGCTAGTGTGCCTGTTGGAGCGATACACTCAGTTACCGTGAGCTGTACGACCACGCACACAATGACATTTGCTTGACGCGATAGCACCACAGACTAGCTATTGAAAATTTGGATGTGTTCCGTAATACCTAAAATGATGAATGAAAACTTAATGTTTTTCCAATTTTTTTCCGATAATTTGTAACTTGATTATGCTATGTTTCTGCTGAAATAATATTTCAAATATTGTTGTTTTTAATACAGAAAAAACAATATGAAAGAATGTCACTGTCATTTCGGGTTTCCCCTGTAAAAATGTGCCAAATTCAATTCGCGGTGAAACGGTTCCAAAGCAGACGTTTTGACGCGTTTCGAAAATTCAATGTTTCTCTCGAAAAAAACAACAAATACGTTGTTTTTTTCGAGCGTATTTTTTTTTTATGATTACGAAAATTGAAAAATTGTCTTTAGTGAAGTATGAGGCCCGAAACACGATTGACAAAACTTTCCTCGATACAAAAAACCGCAGTTTCCTTAAAAGCTGCTTTAAAAAAAAGAAAATCCTATTCCATTCGATTGTTATCAAAGCAATTATTTTATAAAATTATATTTAAATTTAAGGTAAGTATAGTAATTTAAATTATATTTATTATTAATAAAATTTTGTCTACTTGTTCACTATTAAATACTTTAGGGGATTATGGACTTACTTTTCTATACAAACACAAATAAAATTTTAAATATAGTGCAATAAAATTGCGCGCGGGCGGGGTCATACCACCCCCCTCGGCTCCCGTCAGTCCCACTTCGCCTTATACTTCATTTTAGTTGGAATAAAAAAGATGTAGGAACCTAGATAAATAACCTAAATCCGAATATCAACTGGTAGAAATATGCTCAAATTGCAAATGATTTAGGTATTACGTTTGTATGGACAATTCATTGATCGCCGCGTCCTTAAGTTGACCAGCAAAGTAGACGCGGAAACATGAATGGCGATACGGCGGCAAAATGGCAAAACAGCCTGCTGCCGCTGTCAGACTGCGGCACAAATAGGCACAAATATCAGTGAATTTTCGGTCAAGTACCTACCGGCGCGCGCTACCTAAGCATAAGTGCGCGGGCGGCAGGGCACAAAGAAAACCTTTATTTTATAATTTAGGTACTTGAAAAAAGTAATGATACTGCAATATTACAATATCAAATTATACAGGTACAGTTACTTTAAGGTATAGTAATTTAAAGGTACCTTTATTTTAAGGTATCGAAATTTAAAGGTATGACGTCATACCGCTTACCGTTTTAACCTTAATTTTTTCGGTTATTCAATCCCTGGTATAGAATATAACTCTAAAGTTAGGTTAATTAAAATTTTCCAGATGCGTTGTTTATTTATTAGTTTAGTATTAGTGCTGTAGTGGTATGTAACCCACACATGCAGACGAACTTGTGAACTCAAGTACCTATGACGTCACACGACTCACACGTCCCTTAGTTCGAACTCAGGGTTCAGTATTCGGTCACTAGCCGTCAGCAAAGTAGGACACGTTCACTAACTACCAATCGCATCACTTGTGCGTCAAATTATAATCATCATAATCTTACTTATTGTACCGTGTTTAGTTATAGTACCTTTATTAAACTCATTGTGAACTAACCAATGAACATTTAATTTAATTACACTATAGAACCCGTAATCACATCACAACAAAAGTTCTATATTGGTGACCCCGACGTGATTTGATACCCGACGTGATTTGATACCCGACGTGATTTGATACCCGACGTGATTTGATACCCGACGTGATTTGATACTCAACGTGATTTAAAAAATACGGTTCCATACTGTACTATAACCCGCGAGTGCAATTGTGTTAATACAGACTTAAGACTCTCTTTAGTGTTTACTGTGAAGTATTTTACGAAATTCCGAGATGACCAACCCTAACACTGCTGCTGCTGCCACGGCTGGCGCCGCACCTGACAACGTCTACGCACCTCAGCAAGCTGCTCCGAGTTACATCGTAGACCAGCACCAGCCGCCAGAGACGGGGGCAATCACCATCAACTCCCGCATCGCCGACTTCTGGTCAGCGCGCCCGCGACTATGGTTCCATCAGTTTGAGGCCATAATCGGTGCACAAAAAGCAGGTGACTTACAAAAATACCAATTAGTTATAGCTAAGTTAGGTCGAGACGAATTGGGTCAAATTAGCGACATTCTCGAGAACCCGCCTGAGCACAATAAATATGAAACTTTAAAAGTCAGGTTAATTTCGGCATATGATTAGTCTGAGTCCAAACAACTACATACGTTGCTTACGAAAGTCGAGTTAGGGGATCAACGACCCACTCAACTCTTACGTAAAATGCGCGAGCTCGGAAGGAACAAAATTCCCGAGGACACTATCAGAATTTTGTGGTTAGATCGCCTGCCTCAAACAGTCCGCGCAGTAGTCACTGTCTGCGATGTTCCATTGGACAATATCGCAGCTATAGCTGATAAAATAATGGAAACTTCACGGCTATCCGAAGTCTGTACACTAAATCCTGTCGCTATCTCCAAACAACCAATGGACCAACAATTTATTAAATTGCATCAAGAAATTGCCGCGTTAAACACTAAAATTAATGATTTACAAATCACGCGTCAAAGTAATAATAGGAGTCGTGGCAATTATCAGACGCGATCACGGTCACGATCACGATCTCGGTATTTTGATAATCAAAATAAATACAGGCGTCAAACAGCGCAACCGGGAGACAAAGATTTCAAGTGTTTCTACCACTATATTTATGGAGATAACGCCAAGAAATGCGGCGACCAACAATGCGTCAAAAAAGCGTTAAACTAAAACCGACACCTGCTGTGGCGAGCGTAGGTGTCGAAGGAACTCATCGCTTGAGCGTCACCGACTGGAAAAGTGGTACGCATTTTCTCATAGACACCGGCGCTGATATTTCAGTTATTGCCTACAAAAACGCGAATCGTCAACCAGCTGATTTTACGTTATTTGCTGCCAATGGTACAACAATCAAAACATATGGGTCTCAGAAAATGACTTTAGACCTTGGCTTACGTCGAGCTTTTACCTGGGAATTTGTCCTGGCCGATGTACAGCGGTCTATTATAGGGGCAGATTTCCTAGCCAAATATCAATTGCTTGTGGATCTTCACTCAAAAAAGTTAATAGACAAAGTCACTCTGCTCTCTAGGAACGCCAACGTAGAAGATGCCTCAAATATTCCTACTATTAAGGTCATCGACTCGGATAATAAATATCACCGCATTTTTACAGAGTTTCCAGACATCACTATGAGCGAGTGTTACAAGGATCCACCCAAACACAATGTCATGCATCATATTTGTACCCGTGGCCCACCAGTTTACGAAAAAGCACGTCCACTTAACGCTGCAAAATACAAAGCGGCGAAGGATGAATTCCAACGCATGGTAGAACTAGGAATATGCAGGCCGTCAGCCAGCCCATGGGCAAATGCTTTACACATCGTTCAAAAGAAAAACGGTGAATTACGCCCGTGCGGAGATTACCGTCGTTTAAATGCAATCACCGAGCCCGATCGCTACCCGATTCCTCGTTTAACGGATTTCACATACATCCTCAAAAATAAAAAAATACTATCTAAAATTGATATTCGACGTGCTTACCATAACATAAGTGTTGCACCTGAGGACATACCGAAAACCGCAATAATAACTCCATTTGGTCTGTTCGAGTTTACAAAAATGAGCTTCGGTCTGAGAAACGCTGCGCAAACGTTTCAAAGATTTATCAATGAAGTTTTGAAAAATACTCGCAATACATTCTGTTACCTAGATGATATACTTATCGCATCAGAATCAGAAGAGTGTCACATTCACGATCTCAAAGAGGTGTTCAAGCGACTTAATGAATTTGGCGTCACAATCAATACGTCTAAATACGAATTCGGAAAATCCGAACTTACTTTTCTCGGTTACCGTGTTAGCTGTAATGGCATACGGCCGGACAAAGAAAAGGTCAAGTCAATCATAAACTATCCGCAACCAGAAACCATCGAAGAACTGAGGCGCTTCCTCGGTCTTATAAATTTTTACCGAATGAGCATTCCTAAAGCAGCCAACACTCAAACTATTTTAGACAAATATTTGCACAATGCTAAGAAAAAAGACAAAACAAAAATCGCTTGGACCGAAGAAGCAATCAACGCATTTAATCAGTGCAAACATCGTGTAAGTGATGCCGTCACCCTCGTGCATCCAGACCCGTCATCGAAACTAATATTAATGACCGACGCAGCGAATACCTGCGTCGGCGCAGCACTCCATCAACTAGTCAACGAACGGTTACAGCCTCTAGGATTTTATTCCAAAAAACTAAGTAGCGCCCAAACAAAATACAGTACCTACGACAGGGAATTATTGGCTATTTACATGGCAATAAAACACTTTCAGTATATGATTGAAGGGCGTTATCTCACAGTATTAACCGATCACAAACCGTTAATATTCGCATTATCGAAGAAAGAATCTAAATCAGATCCACCAAGACGTCTTCGTCAATTGGATTTTATTTCTCAATTTTGCAACAAAATTGAGTACGTTCAAGGCGAACTCAATAACGCCGCAGACGCTCTTTCAAGAATAGAAGAGATTTATGTACATGATATTTTCGATTATGAACAATTATATAAAAGCCAAGTCGAAGATACGCAATTAACCATGTTAAAACAAAAACCTAATCTGGAATTTAAATTGTTCCGCATGCCATATTCAAATCATGAGCTTACATTCGAAACATCAACTTCAACAGCGCGACTTTATTTACCGTCGGAATTTCGAGAAAAAGCGATTTCAAGTGTCCATGCACTTAACCACCCTGGGGTAGCCGCTACGCGTCGCCTTATCGCGCAGCGCTATTTTTGGCCTAACATGAATACTGACGTAGCAAACTTTGTAAGAAGTTGCATACAATGCCAGAAATGTAAAGTGCAAAGACATACAATTACACCTCTAGGAGAGTTCGAAAGGTCAGACCGTTTCGAGCATGTTCATATAGATATTATTGGACCATTACCACCTTCCGATGGATATACATACTGTGTCACAATGATTGATCGTCATACAAAATGGCCCGAAGTCGTTCCTGTAAAGGATATAAGCGCTGAAACCGTCGCGAAAGCCCTGCTCGAGCATTGGATAGCACGTTTTGGTTGCCCTGCAAGAATAACTTCGGATCAAGGTCGTCAATTCGAATCCAACCTTTTCACACAGCTGACCAAACTACTTGGACTAGAAAAGATTAGGACAACAGCGTACAATCCAAAAGCGAATGGACACGTCGAAAGAATGCACCGAACGCTAAAAGCTTCCATCATGGCACGTTGCGATGGTAACAGTCAATGGGCACAACAATTACCTATCGTGTTATTAGGAATGCGCAATACAATTAAAGAAGACTCAGGATACAGCCCCGCTCAAATGACCTACGGTAAATCTATGCGTCTACCGGGAGATTTTTTTGTTCCCACCGAAGCAAACATTAACAACACCGATTATACCTGCAAACTCATGGAAACACTAGCGAACCTTCAACCGACCACAAGGAATCAAGCGGATAACAGAAACATTTTCGTACATAAAGATTTAACAAGATCGGACTACGTTTTCGTTAAAAACGAAGTTAAACGCTCATTAACACCGCCGTATGAAGGTCCCTATAAAATCGTAAAACGAAGCAATAAGCATTATGTCGTTCAAGTAGGTTCTCGAAAAGTCACTATTTCTCTCGATCGTCTCAAACCTGCTTATGTTACAACTTTTGTTTCGCCTGAAACCACAACCATAACACCGGTTGGGACCCAAACGACCCCACTTGACAAAACTGAGCCATTTGTCACAACAAGATCGGGTCGCGTCGTAAAAAAGACTGTGAGATTTGACATTTAAAACATTTTTTTATCGCCAGTCCCAAAATAATAAATTCATCAATGTGAAATTTAAAGTGCAGTGAAGTGTTGTGTGTTTTAAAATAGACCAACTTAACAAGCAATTATGGAGCGTTCTCACACTAATATGTCAACTTATAACGTATTTATTCATACTTATACCTCTTGTAGAAATGTTTAAGTTAACTCATAAGTTTAAAACTTTTTGTAACCTTTATGACCAATGTATTTTAATTTTTTACCCAAATGTGTCTTTAGTTTAAGCATTCATAAGTGTGGTTTTGTTTTTATATGCATTTTAAATGCCTCTTGTTAGCGTAAGGTCTTATTGTATAATTTAAAAGTTAAGTATAGTTAAACACTTTTACACCGCATGTTTATATTAAGTAAGTATTTGCAATGTCTTTAAAATTATTTTTGAACCTTACTCATTGTTATTTTGATAGTCATTATTATTGTTTTATCAAAGGGGGGAGGACATGTAGTGGTATGTAACCCACACATGCAGACGAACTTGTGAACTCAAGTACCTATGACGTCACACGACTCACACGTCCCTTAGTTCGAACTCAGGGTTCAGTATTCGGTCACTAGCCGTCAGCAAAGTAGGACACGTTCACTAACTACCAATCGCATCACTTGTGCGTCAAATTATAATCATCATAATCTTACTTATTGTACCGTGTTTAGTTATAGTACCTTTATTAAACTCATTGTGAACTAACCAATGAACATTTAATTTAATTACACTATAGAACCCGTAATCACATCACAACAAAAGTTCTATAGTGCGATAGGTGGCGCTACCTATCTTTCAAATCTTGATAATCATGAAAGAATAGTGACAAATGTTAATTTCTTAAAAAATATAGGTATTTATTCTTTAATTTTTCACTTTTCTACATAGTTTATTTAGCTTACAGAGTGTTCGAACGTTTTCCCATATATTTTGACAGTATCATTTCGTGCTCGATAGATGGCGTTGTTCGTTTAATGTCATTTTCTGAATCGCGGTGTTAAGAGTCTCCGTCGAAGAATGACTTTCGCCCAGATATTCCAAATAATTTTTAGTGTAGGTATCTTTGTTTTTGACTTCTTTAGTGTCGATAATAATAATAAATAAATAATAAATTGTTGGTAGAGTTGGGTTGTAACAGGTGAAACACGATATCTGTGATCACTGTGACTGTGACAAAAAAATAACAGATCCAAATATCTGTTATTAAATCACAGCCTGTGATTTTTGTACGGACGATAAATACGTATCTCAATCGAATATCATCTTTATTTCTTTTGATTTAAAGTCGAAAATCGTATCTATCTGTTATAAAATCACAGCCTGGTGAAACACGATATCTGTGATCACTGTGACTGTGACAAAAAAATAACAGATCCAAATATCTGTTATTAAATCACAGCCTGTGATTTTTGTACGGACGATAAATACGTATCTCAATCGAATATCATCTTTATTACTTTTGATTTAAAGTCGAAAATCGTATCTATCTGTTATAAAATCACAGCCTGTGATTTTTGTACAGACGAGAAATACGTAATAACTCAATTGAATATCTTCTTTATTTCTTTTCGTTAAAGTCGAAAATCGTATCCGAAGTTTTAACAGTAACAGTCTTGAGGATCTGTGATTTTAAGTAACAGATATTTTTTATCGTTAGGAGCAATTGCTATCTGCTATTTTTTAATATCTGTGATTTCTATCTGTGACGATAAATACGCCTCACTCCTAATTGTTGATTGGGTTGTCATTCGTTGAAAGTATTGATTGATCTGATTGGTTTTGATTTGGTATTTTGGTTGGTTTCGTTCATTAGGTTCAAATTAAGAAGTCAAGAAACGAGTCGTTACAGATCGATTCAAACTTAATGGCGGCTCGGAAGTTAGCTTTTAGCTGCGCAGTACCCCACCCCTCACCCCCGCTGTCACATGAAATTGTTACTGCGCAGCGACTCGCCTCATGTTCCGAGCCGCCATTAAGTTTGAATCGAACTGTACTATACTTCGTAATTTGTTCGTATGATTCGTGACCGCCGCTCATTCGAATCGATCGTTGTTGGCGTGTGTAAGGCCTCGGCCTCGAATCTTGCGGGCAGCGGGGCGGCGGCGGCGGCGGCGCGGGAGGGTGGCGGGCATCAAAGACCCGTTCTCGAAACTAGCGGGCAGATCGCGCGGCACTATAGCCGCGTAGTGTTGTGTTCACGATTGTGTCGTCGAGATATTTGTTTTTATTCGCGAAAGAAATGTCTGAACAATGGCGGCAACATCTTTTTGATTCAAATTTATTCCTAACGCTCCATTTATTGTGGGCAACAACACTGCAATGCAGACGCGCGGGCGGTCACCGCTTGAATGGAGTGCACCGCTCGCTACCGCCTCGCCGCTGCCGCGCCGCTGTTTTCGAGAACCGGTCCATTTGATTTTACGCATAAGATCTCGCCGCGCCCGCGCCGCAGCCGCCGCCGCCCCGCTGCCCGCAAGATTCGAGGCAGAGGCCTTATGGTTGATTTGATTTGTTCGACTATCGGACAGCAATAAATACACAAATATTGGCACTTTCTGGGGAAAGTCAACAATATACATCGATAAATACGGTTCCCGAAGAAGAAGATGCCACACACTATCCAGTAGAGTTCTTAGAATCCCTTAACACACCCGGTCTTTCAGCACACAAAATTTGTTTAAAAGTCGGAGTGCTAGTAATTCTTCTCAGAAATTTAAGTCCTCCCAAACTTTGCAACGGCACTCGGCTCATAGTCACCAATCACCAACAAAACGTCATCGAAGCCGAAATCTTAACAGGTTGCGGCGCCGGTGATGTTGTTTTTATTCCAAGAATTCCTCTCATTCCCAATAATTTCCCGTTTAGTTTTAAGCGTGTGCAATTCCCCGTCAGCCTGTGTTACGCCATGACCATTAACAAAGCTCAGGGCCAGACATTATCCGTTGCCGGGTGGATCTTAGTATTGGTTGCTTTTCCCACGGCCAACTTTATGTAGCTCTTTCGCGTGTGAGCAACCCTAGCAACTTTTTTGTGTACGCTCCAGGTGGTTCCACCGCTAATATTTTATATAGAGAAGCATTTTCTTAAATAAAAACACGAGTTTTTTGGCAGTTTCTTATTAGGAAAAATCACCAGGCCTGGTCGAAAGATTCCCCCTTTTTAAATGAAGGTACAACTTTTCTAAGCGACATATTATTTTCCGACATCCATGCGAACGAAGTCGCGGGCACAGCTAGTACTTGAATAAGCAAGAATACTTGACTATATTCATTCAAAATTAAAAGGACGTGCAATCGTGCATACATGCGGGAGCGAGAACATTGACAGAAGGTCGTTCGGTCGACCCGTTGCTAAGTAACGTCGGTGCGCCTACGCACACACACGTACATAGAAACTTGATGCGTGAGAGTTCACTTACCGGGGTTCACGTACGAGAGTCGAGCAGCTGAGCGGTACTCGCGCGCGGGCGACACGATCGACGCGCACGCGCATTGCGCGCATTTTACAAAAAATGAACTTAGGTCTATACCTACCTTTTTAGCGATATCGCAGTAGGTAATTATTGTTCAAAATGTTTCGTTCTAAACATAAACTAGCACGTCTTTGCATATTGTTTGGTAAACTTCGAGGAGTGTCTCTATCACTTTTCAAAACATTAAAAGCGTTTTAAATTATTCGCTGTTTTAAATCACTAACGCTTTGAGCTTCTTCGGTATACACTAAACGTCAGACTAAACGTTTTAGTTCGGCCCACAAATAAAAGTCAAGGGGTGTTATGTAGGTCTGGTGACCTCGGCCGCCAGTACACAGGTGCACCGCGACCTATCCACTTATCACCAAATTGACCATCGAGATACGCGCGCACAGATCGTTTGTAGTGAACTGGACATCCGTCATGCTGGAAGTACATCTCTTGCAGATAGGGATCAGGAACGTCTTGCAACATGGTGTCAATGACGGAACGGTTCTGTACCCAGTGACAAAACTCCATGCGGGGTCCGGGGGGGAATTTGAGGAGAAGGGATACCGTTCCTTCGCAGCGACTGAAGATTTTCTTCTGCGTACATTCGCCTTGCACTGGCTGTTTTCACCAAACAAGATACTCTACGTTAGAATATTCGTACATGTTTAGTTACGACAAATATGACCGGGTGCACGATGCATACGCGGAAACAAACAGCGCGACGTCACCCTGCCGCGCCGTGACTAATCGCAGGTGACTGAAGCTCGGGACGCGGGCGGGCGGGGGGATGCACGAGCGAGCAGCTCCGGCGCGGCGGCGGCTGAAGCGCCTGATGATATCAAAGAAGCCGACGGCAAGTGCGGCGAGTACCTATCGGCCGCAAAGGAACGTATCTAATTCATTGATAAATTCCGTGCATTTAATAGGGTGCGTATGATTTGAATTTCGATATTTTTTCATCGATTTATTCATTTTTTTTTTAATTTCTGTTTTTATTGTTTTTGTATTAAAAGTTTACTTCAAATGGGTAGTATTTTTAGATAGATCAATTTGTTAAAAGGGTATAAAAAAATAAATAAAATTATATATATTAATATACATTGTAATTGTGTTGTACAATTAAATATATTAATATACATTGTGATACGAGTGTGCTCTATTGGATATTACAGTCGGGACGGTATTGTTCGCCCAAGCCGCAGGCTAGCGCGATAAGGTAGCCGAGAGTGTAATAATCAATGCACACCCGTTTCATATGACGTTTTTCAACACACTTGCGAGGAAAAAAACAGACTTGTTGTAAGAACATAAGCAACAATAATATAACAATAGAGATGATAGATTTTTAAAGTTTAACTGACCTTTGTTGCCAGGTACTGACCATCTGGAGTTTCTTTTAAAAACTTCTATGTCGGTTGGTGACAATACTTTAAATTTTGTATTTTTGATAATAGTTAACAACACAACGAAAACGACGACGATATTTACGAAAAACGGCGCGCGGGTTTTGTTTTTCCATAGGTGTAAATAAAGGCACTGGCAAAACCGTTAGACAGCCGATACAAAAAATATGATTGCCTGCGAGCGTGCCACCCGTGGTCTTATCGGAAAAAAGCCCAAGTCTCTGCTCGGGTGTAAATAGAGAATGCTCATTTATTATTAGGATAGTTCATACTAATACCATTAAAATACAATAAAACGTTTGGATACACATTATAACCGTAAATATGCAAATCTGTTAAGGTTTTAAATGTAATAATTTAACTTTGAAGTTTTTATATTGTTTGTTTTACAAAATATACTTACATGTGGTTTAATGTTTACCATGTTGTAATTTTTTACCTTTAGTTTAGGTAATAATTTGGGTTTCAATTTGAAACTGCCGTTTTAATGATTTTAGCTACTTCGGCTTGTGCAAATCGGCAGATTAAATTATTTCCGTGATTCGTGACTAATTTTCTTCAAAATAAAAAACAATTAACCGCGCTCGAGAATGTCCAGGTGACGTTTTTTTTTTGCAACTTTGTGACTATTTCCTTATGTCACGCTTAAATTGTCAGATTATTGAAATGCACACTTTTCTGCATGTAACTAACTTATCCTACCTTAAAACTTATCAAAATCTTTAGTATTTTGTACATCTTTGTACTTTGACCTATACATAGTATATTAGAAGTAACAAAAGCACAAATTTACATATGAATACTTACTTTAACACTTCTGTAAACACTTCGTAATCACGACACTTTCACTAGTTTCACTCGTAATTTTTGAACTAACTTCACAGATAAAAAAATAATTTCGAGTAATATTTTAGGTTCATTCGGTCATGATCTCAATCATTAAATGCATTCAAAGTGATTTAGACTTTCGGTTACACACACACAAGATTAATTTTTCGATGTCACGTAATTGCGCGTAGATATACGCTCCGGCAGTCTAACACTAACTTATTTTGAGCGTAGATGTACAGTCACGGACTTTAATTGATGAGCCACCTGGCACTGTTCGTATTTTAGCCGTGTAATGCAAATCGGGTTTATTCGGTTCCCGACACGCAAAGTCATATGTCTTCGTATTAGAAGAAGAAAATTGTATTTCATACCGGTTGGCTAACCTGAGAGTCACCTTGACAGCAGAGTGACTACTCAAAGTCAACCAATTGCAGGTCTAGCAACAGTAACCTAGCAACGATAAATAATTGTTGCTAGGTTACTGTTGCGATAGTAACGTTAGCGTACAGAGAAATTCTCTGACATCGATATTTCAACTGTCACTGTCTTCAGTTAAGTTTTCAGAATTATTGAGTTAATGAGCTATGATTCAAAGGAGGTCAGTATCAAATAGATTGGATAAACTTAATGCAACATTGTATTTATTTTTATCATTAAGAACTTATTAGTCAACCTATGGATAAGACTATTTCCGATTAAAAGTAATTTATTTGTCGAAAAAAAAGCGCGGGAAACTCCAAACTTTGTGGACGTGTCGTTTTAAGAGAAATTTTAATTTGTTAAAATTACTTGTATTATAGGATCAGTAGGTGTAGTTTTAGTGATAGACTTTCTTTCTCTTTTATTTTAATCTTAATTCTGTACATTTTCTTCGGTAGGGTAAGTTTTTTTCATTATTTAAGTAGCGCGGAAAATGAATGATCCGCCTGACCCGGGGGACTTTGTTCCCCCGGCAGGCAAGTTTGTTACTATATCAAACGAATCGGGAATGGATACCGATGGGTCGTCTTCGGCTCGCACGTTAAAACGTAGTCGTGTACATGTGTGCAAACACTGTAATAAACGCCGTCGTACCCGTAAAAACCACGGTTCCGAGTCTTCGGGTTGTGGTTGCACGGACACTTCACTGCCTACTACATCGGAGCCTAACTGCTCCGAAATAATCGCTTCCAATGTTTCACCTGTTATTCCTGCTCCGTCCATAGTTGTTCCCACGCAGATTGGTCGAAAAACTTACGACAAAGGCGACAGCGCGCCATTTGTTATACATGTTCAAAAAAATGTCTTTTCACCCGATGATGGAACTACCTTGCACCCTATAACATTTGGCAAGTTCCTAAAACATAACGCATTCCTAAACATTATAAATGGTAGCGTCAAAAAAATTGGGCGCAATAAAATTTCTTTATCCTTTTCTAATTTCCTGGACGCAAATTCTTTTATTTCTCATAGTAGCCTAGAAAAATATAACTATAAAGCATTTATACCTACTTTCAATGTAACTCGAATGGGTTTAGTGCGTGGTGTTCCTGCAGAATGGTCTCCGGAGGAAGTTACGGACAATATTTCAGTACCAATTGGTTGCGGTCCAATTTTGAAAGTTCGACGCCTCAATTTTAAAACCATTGTGGATGGTACAACCACTTGGAAACCATCCCAATCTATTGTTGTAACTTTTGATGGGCAGGTTCTACCTAAAAGAATTTTTATGTGCTATAATGCTTTACCGGTTGAGTTATACATTTTCCCTACTGTACAATGTTTTAATTGCTGTCGTTTTGGTCACACAAAAATTCAGTGCAGGTCCAAACCACGATGTTTTAAATGTGGCCATGGCCACACTGGGGACAGTTGTGAGAGAGATCAGGAATGTGCATCTTGCTGCCTTTGCTCTGGGTTGCACTATGCTACCAATAAGTCTTGCCCAGAATTTTCTAGACAAAAACAAATTAAAACATACATGGCACAAAGTTCAGTTTCATATGCTGAAGCTGCAAAACTATATCCCACAGTTACTAAATCGTATGCTGATACACTTTTATCTTCTCCTTCAAAAAACTTTGCTGGTACTCCATCTATCTCTTCAATTAATAGAATGCCTGCTTCTAGTAGCTATAAAAAGACTGTCTTCCTCAAACCACGCTCCCCTCCCAAATCTATACAAGGTTATAATAAAGAGGCTCACAATGCTATCATTAAAGATTTCGATATTCCCCAACCATCAAATGGTTGTGCTTTCTCTAATAATCCAATCAGTGAAAAAAATGACTCAAATTTTTCCATAAATGATTTTCTTTCTGCATTACACAATCTTCTTTCCCAGTTCAACATTTCACCGTCCAACGTTGCCCAATCTTTAAATGCTTCTCAATCCATTCATAATGGACAACACATCCAAAATAATTCAGTGGAACTGCCGCAGTCTAGTAAACAAAAAGAGTGACGTTATTTATCTTATAAACAAATATGAGCCATTTGCCTTTGCCTTGGCAGAGACATGGCTCAAAATTCATCATATTTTTAAAATTAAAGGTTATTTAACCATTAGAGAGGATAGATCTGATGGGTATGGTGGAGTAGCTATACTTATTAAGAATTCTATCCCTTTCTCTATCATTACATTACCTCCTCATAGTGAGGAAATTTCAATTGTAGCTATTAAAGTGCATAATTCTTGTCTTGTTTCTATTTACATTCCTCACCCTTCTTCTTCTCTTCTACAAGAGATAAATAATCTCTTTTCTTTTCTTCCAAAGCCTGTCTTAATATTGGGGGACTTTAATTGCCATCACCAATCATGGGGTTGTTCAATCTCTAATAGTTATGGCGATGAATTACTAGACATTATAGACCTACATAATTTATGCATCTTGAACTCTGGAGCTGCCACACGTCGCTCAGATCCCTATCAGAACCAAAGCGCAATCGACCTTTCTATATGTTCTCCAAACTTAGCCTCTTCATTAACTTGGCATACTCTAACCTCTACTTGTGGTAGTGACCATTTTCCAATAGTTATTTCTTATCCTCTTTCCAAACCAAATACACTAATAAGGAGATCAAACTTAAAACATAAACTACCTAATAGAAATAATAATGACTGGGACAAGTTTAGAAACATAGTTGACAGAAAGCTATGCTCTTTGCCTGTTATTTCTGATAGTAATGAGAATAGTTGTGCTGAAGCTTTAGCACGCATATTAATTGCAGCGGCAGATGAAGCTTTTCCTGTAAAAAATAATAATATTAGCACAATTCCCTCGCCTCCGTGGTGGGACTCGGAGTGCACAGAATTGATTAACAAACGTAAAGAGGCTGAATACATTTATAACCTTGATATGTCTGATATTAATTTTGAAATCGTTACTAAATTAATTAATGAAACTTATAAACTGTTTAAGAAGAAAAAATTTGAATCTTGGCGTAACTTTTGCTCATCAATTTCACCGAATACGCACCCTACAATAGTCTGGCGTAACATTCGCAGATTTAGGTCCATTTATAATAACCCTTCGCCTATTCCTGATTCTTTAGCTAATGATTTTTTAGATATATTAGCTCCGCCTTGGGTTCCTGAGGCTATTAACCTTAACCTGCCTCTCTTAACTAATAACCAAGACACTCATACGTCGCTAGATCTTCCATTTACTCTCACTGAACTAAAGGGTGTTATTCATAAAACTAAAGATTCTGCACCAGGCATTGATGGCATCCCGTATTCTTTCTTTGCTAATTTAAATGATGATGTACTCAGCTATTATTTAGAGCTTATCAATTCTATTATGAATACAGGAAACATTCCTGTTGAATGGAAACGTCAAATGGTGTTGCCATTTCTTAAACCAAATAAAACTCCATCTGATGCTTCTTCATACCGCCCCATAGTATTGTCTTCAATTTTGATGAAATTAGCGGAACACTTAATTAAAAATCGCCTGGAATGGTATGTCGAAAGTAAAGGTCTTTTGGCAGAATCACAATATGGCTTTAGAAAAGGTAAAAGCACATCTGACTGTTTAAGTATTTTAACATCCGATATTAGGTCATCCTTCTCTAATAACCATTCCACTGTTGCAGTTTTCCTTGATATTAATGCAGCCTATGATAATGTTGTATTATCAGTTTTACATAAAAAATTAAAAGCCTTAGGGGTTCCATTGAATTTGTCGAATTTCATTATTAATATCCTGACTGAACGTTCTGTTAACATGTTAATAGGGGATCAAGAGGTATCTCATCTTGTATGGAGAGGTCTTCCACAGGGTTCTGTCCTCAGTCCTCTTCTATACAATATCTACACTTTTGATTTAGACTTGTCCCTAATTAATCATGTTAAGGTTCTGCAATATGCCGACGATTTATTATTATATTATTCAAGTCAATCTGTTGAACAAGCTAGCTATGCTATCAATTCTGCTTTATCTTGTTTGGAGTCATGGTTACATCTAAATGGTTTAGATTTATCCACGTCTAAAAGCGCGGCTGTTTTATTCACCCGGAAGAGAAATATTCCCAAATTAAATCTCTTTTATAAAGAGATACCTATTCCAGTTAAAGATAAATTCAGATATCTAGGTGTAATACTTGACTGTAAATTAAGTAGTGTTCCTCATTGTGATTACATTGTTAATAAATGTGAAAATCACCTAAACATGCTTAGATGTCTATCTGGCGTATGGTGGGGTGCACATCCCTTTGCTCTGAAACTTATTTACAACGCAATCATCAGAAGTACTCTGGATTATGGATTGTTTGTGCTAGAACCTGGTAGTGTTATGGCTTTTAAAAAGTTGGATCGCATCCAATCTAAAGCATTACGAATTATTTCGGGTGCCATGAAATCTAGTCCCATTAATGCACTTCAAGTTGAGTGCGGGGAAGCTCCTTTATATCTTAGAAGACAATTCCTATCTGACAAATATTTGTTCCGAATTCTTCAGTTCTCAACTCACCCTCTCATACCTATACTGGACTCTTTAGTGTTTCAGATTGAATCTTCAGATTATTGGTCCCATAAACGTGCCCCCTGTTTAGTTGTAAGCTATAAAAAATTCCTTTCACTTTCTTCTCCTATTCACCGTTCCAATAAACTTCCCCTCTTTAACAGTAGTTATGAGAGTTTACAATTCAGTCCCATTATAAAATATATTGTAAGTAAATCAGATCCCGATTGCCTTTTAAGTTTTAATCATTTTCTGGCTGAACACATTGAGTACCACCATATATTTACGGATGCTTCCAAACTTTCTCCGACGGGTTGTGTTGGGATAGGTACATACCATTCTCAATACAACATCGTACAAAAAATAAAACTGCCTCCTGAGACATCTGTTTTTACGGGGGAATGTTTCGGTATTTTAAAAGCCATTGAATATACTCGAGTTTTAAAGCTAAAAAAAACTATAATTTTTACCGATTCTCAAAGTGCTCTTCTAGCCATTAATAAATCCCCTTTCGAACACAAATCTCAGTTCCCTGTCGTTTACTTAATAAGAGAATTTGCGTTCAGAACCATCTCTGAGGGTAATACACTGCAATTTGTGTGGATTCCGGCCCATGCTGGAATCCATGGAAATGAAGTGGCTGATACACTTGCCGGTGATGCGGTGCAGTGTGGAGACTTAGTTCCATATACAAATTTTAGCTATGACCTCGTGTCGTTACCAAAGACTTTTCTTCGGGAAACTTGGAAGGTTGCTTGGGATATTGGAAGCAAATCGAAGGGTCGTTATTTTTCACTTATTCAACCAGACGTTCCGGAAAAACCGTGGTTTGGCAGGGCAAAGTTTGGCAAGATGGAGACCTCCATTCTAATACGAATGAGATTGGGACATGTTTGCTCTCCAGCCCATCTTGCGAAACTTCATATCATCGACGACCCCATTTGCTTGTGTGGCACTGATGTAGGCGACTTAGATCACATTTTTTTCTCCTGTCCTTTACACGATCGTTCTTCCTTTCTCAGTAACCTATTGTCTCTCCGTATTCCTTTTCCTACCTCTATACTTTCTTTACTCTGCACAAATAGCTTTCCTGTATATAAATGTATAGTCTCATTCATCATTTTAAATAATATTAAGTTGTAATTTTTCGTCATTGTAATTTGTTCTTTATTCATTATGGTATCCTTTATAAATATACTGATCCTATAAACCTTCCTAACCTAAATTCCGTTTTTAATAATATTCTCGTTTCCCTACCTTTGTTTCTACTATCTACTATAACTCAACGTGACATTGGCTAAATGCACAAACCGTGCGAAGCCACAAAAAAAAAAAAAAAAAAAAAAATTTATTTGTCATCTTGATATTTCAACTGTCACTGTCTTCAGTTATGTTTTCATAATTATCGAGTTAATGAGCTATGATTCAAAGGAGGTCGGTATCAAATAGATTGGATAAACTTAATGCAACATTGTATTTATTTTTATCATTGAGAACTTATTAGTCAACCTCTATGGATATTTCCGATTAAAAGTAATTTATTTGTCATCTTGTTTACGAGCTTGCGATTTGAGTTCGTGTTTAATCGTGTAATCTCGTGAATGTATGAAAGTGCAAAATTGAAAAGTTTGAAGGTGGCTCATCAATTAAAGTCCGTGACTGTACGTTCTGGCATACGAAGGGTTAATTTTGACAGCTACTAATCAATTGCTTAGCGACCTCTTAGCGCTAAATAGCGTTTATAAATAAAGATTTCGCTAATCATTTGCTTAGCAATTGATTAAAATTTAACTAGTGTTTATAAATAACACTGTAAGGAGTATATTTATAAACGTTGCTTAAAGTTAAGTAATGATTAGCGACTGTTTACCATACATTTTTGACGTTTGGAACGTCACTTAACTTAAGCAACGTTTATAAATAAACCCCAAAATGTCCAATTCGAATGAATTAAAAAGTATTTTACTGCTACATAAATACTTGATAGATATTAAAACTATTTATTTGAATAAGGATTAATATTATTTTGATAAAACTCCTTCGCAAATAATGCATTAATTTCGAACAAATTTGATTACCATAAAAAAAGGTTATAGTGAGTCAATCTTAAAAGATAGACATATGCTGTCGCGGACTTTATTTTAGAACGTTTAAAGAGGAACAATTCCATCATACATGATATTTGCGTAACATAAATCGTTTACGCAGCGCACGCAACGGAAGCTCTCAAAAACGATTATTTTTTTCCCGTTATTGCAACATATTTCATTAATGCTCCGCTCCTATTAGTCGTAGCGTGATGTTAGCCTTCCTCGATAAATGTACTATCCAACACAAAAATATTTTTTCAATTCCAACCAGTAGTTCCTGAGACTAGCGCGGTCAAACAAACAAACAAACTCTTCAGCTTTATAATCTAATGTTCACGGAAGAGAAATAATAAACAATATTCTTAAAATAGGTTTTATATAATAAAATAAAATTCATAAAATTTTCCCTATTAATATTCCTCACAGAGTGAAGGCCTGAGACCAATAATAAAGGGTACAATATAATCCTCATTTATTACAACTGCCAGAAGAACTGCAAGAGGCTATTACACACAGAGAAATATATGGAATAAGGCTATAAGAAATATAAAGTACAAAGGTATTAATTTATTACACATTCAAATCTTGATAAAAATGCCAGCAAAATTGGTGGTAACATGATACAGTGTGAAACAAAAAGAGCTTCTGACAAGCCCGCAGTTAGCTGCAGTTATTATTTGTGTTTTGGTGACCCGGTGACCCCCAGCCTAGCACACGTCACACACACAAACACGGCGCTTAGACAGAACAGATTGTATGACCGAGAAAAGGATGACTCTACTAAATGTGTGTCAATGTCTGTCGGTTAGACTTTGTGGTAAAGGTATACTCTTCTATGGAAACTGGCTCCTAAGTCAGTCAGTCTGGTTGTCCATCAAGCTATACTACATATAACTATATACTCTGAAGCTGCGCGAAACAAAAAGTCAAAATCGCTCAAGTACCGGGCGCTGACAGATGCCGCGATAAGAATATGGCGCGCACAAAAAATGCTCTCCTGCTGTTTCTATTGGCTCTAGGCACACAATGTAAACTGTGTTGTGTTGTTTAATACATAGAGCATCATATTATGTATAAACAATGCTCGTAAGACGAGAATCGTATTTGTAAACAAAATGTTATTATCAGATATGGGGGGAAAAACGTGTTTGTTCCTGTTTCATGGCTATTTCTGATAAAACTACTGTTTCAATTTACAGGAAACTTTGCAAGTTACATAATGAATAGATAAGTAATCTAACAAAAGCGTTTGTTTGAGAGTCCTACGTAACATTTTCATATTATAGAAACTCAAACTTCATAGCGCGCGGAGCCATTTTTGTGAGTTTGCGTACTATTACGCGTAACTTTGAAAATTCACATCCGAGTTACAGTGACTAGTTTCATATAAAAAATGTTACTAGGATACTATATAAACCTTTATTGACGGATATCTACCCCTAACTCGTAAAAAAATACCATTATAATTGTATAGTGATAAGATTTCCTTGAAGAGGGAACTAATGTAATTTGACATGGTATTTTAGGTATTAGAGCTAAACTATTAGTCAAACCTACCCAAGAACTAACTATATTTTCCTATTACTATAAATACTTACTCATTTTCATAGAAAAAAACAAAGATATCAACCTCTAAACAAACCTAAAAAAATGTATGGAATGCGGTAGTGATGGGACACACTACTACTACAAAAATATCGATAAGTGTGGTGTAGGGAAAGTATTTCAGTAAGGAAAATAATAAAACAATTCTTTGACATTATTTTATATAATTTATTATAAAAATGTATTTTACTGTGTTTTAGAAAAATAATAAACGATATTCTTGAAAAAGTTTTTTATTTTATTTTCCCTAAAATTTCCAAAAATAATACAAATAAAATACAGTGAAGGTTCGAGAACATCACATAACATCAGCCTGTATTCCCGGGAGGGGTAGGCAGAGGTGTACTTACAAAAGCTATACAAAATAGAAAGGTAAAGTACAAAGGGTACAATATAATGCTTATTTATTACAACTGCCTGCAAGAGGCTATACATAATAGAAATGTAAAGTACAAAGGATGCAATATAATGCTCATTTATTGCAACTGTCTGCAAGATGCTATACAAAATAGAAATGTAAAGTACAAAGGATGCAATATAATGCTCATTTATTGCAACTGCCAGCTGAACTGCAAGAGGCTATTACACACAGAGAAATACATGGAAAAAGGCTATATGGAATATAAAGTACAAAGGTATTCATTTATTACACATTCAAATCTTGATAAAAATGCCAGCAAAATTGCCATAGTATAATGTGGTAACAGGATACAGCGTGTAACATGAAAAAAAAAAACAAAAAAAAGCCTCTATCAAGCCCGCAGTTAGCTGCAGTTGTGACCCGGTGACCCCCAGCCTAGCATACATCAAACACAAACATGGCGCTCAGACAGAAAAGATTGTATTGTATGACCGAGAAAAGGATGACTCTACTAATTGTCTGTCATTGTCTGTCGGTTAAACTTTGTGGTAAAGGTATACTCTTCTATGGAAACTGGCTCCTAAGTCAGTCAGTCTGTATGTCCACCAAGCTATACTACTTAGAACTATATAAATAAATAAAAACTAAATAAGCTGCTAATGTCGTCACTGTATGTCTGTCATGCTGGAATTTCAAAGAGTTACTTATGGTACAACTCGAAACAGGGTGTTAGGCAAAGGGGGACCTCACAAGCAGTACACACGTACATTGTACGTCGATGTATCTGCTGCCGGGAACACCAAGTGCAACGCCGGCGCGAATGATGGTTAGGCCTGGCTGTGAGTAGGTCTGTCTTTTGAGGCAAATGTTGCAACCGAGGCAATTGACGGCTCAAACTGCTAGGACCGGGATCGGGTTTGGCTTTAGGGACATGTTGGTGGTGGTGCCGCAGAATTTGATCGACTAACTCCAATCGAAACACTATGTGCTCTTTTGGAATAGTCGTCGAATTCTGCAGAAGGATTCGGGCATTCAAAATAGAGCAGTTGAGCAGGTGTTTGAAGAACTTGACGTTCCATTTAGCGCCTCTTTTTCTTTCCAGGAGGTACGGTTCCAGCATTTGATCTTTACGATCAACGCCTCCCATACCTTTGTTATAATCTAAAACTACTTGAGGTTTGTACAGAGCTGGGCGATATGGTTTCGCCTCCATCTGGCCTTGTGAATCGCCGTGGTAGGTACTGATGGTGGCTATCTTACGCTTCTTGTCCTGAAAGGCCAAGACCACCACATCGCCGGAATGACGAGCTACAAACTGGCCATCTTTCAGATTACACAGCGAGATGAGTGGAGGCACATTGCTGCGGTTAGCACGCAAGGTACCTACACAGTCGGTTTTGCGTGTTTTCAGAAATCTGGCCAGTAGGGGGCTATTGAACCAGTTATCCATAAAAAGAGTATAACCTTTGTCAAGGAGAGGACGGATGAGTTTGAGAACGGTGGTTGTGCTTTTCAGCAAAGTGGATGGGAGACCGGCATCACGGGAAGTGCCAGCACCGAGGTACACAAAGAATGACCAAAGGTAGCCCGTGGACGACTCGCAGAGTTCAAAGGTCTTCACTCCGTACTGGGCTGCCTTGGTCTTGATGTACTGGCGGAAGGATAGTTTACCTTTCCACAAAGTCAAGGATTCGTCAATGCAAACATTCTGGGATGGGATGTAGGCTTCCTGAAAACGGGCATTTAGGTGATCTAAGATCGGACCAAGAGAATACAGAGGGTCAGTCGAGTCTGTCGGTCTGCTACTATTGTCATTCAAGTGAAAAGCGCGGCAAAGTTCTTCGTAGCGATTTCGGGAAAACATCTTTCTGAAGACGTTGGTTTGCAAAAGTGGGTTGACGCTGAAACAGGACTTGATAGAGGGCATCCGGATGATTCCGAGCATCATCCAGAAGGAAAATAAGATAAAAACTTCATGAATGTTCGTGTCATACCAACCTCGGGCGAACCTAGCAGACGAACCAGCAACCTTTGCGGCATACTGGTTCGTCGCAGTCACGATGTGCGACATGATGTCGTCATCCCAGTATTGCCTAAACGCCCCATACGCGTTTTCGGATGCGACAACCGCCCCCGTTTGCTGAGGAAGAAATTGCTCCCTCTCACCTTGATAATCACCCATGGGTGACCATTCAAAGTGACCAGAAGTTCCTTCGGCAGCAAAGAAGGACTCGACCTCGCCGTCATCCGCATCCATCCATTCGTCCTCGTTCTCTTGTCTTACTCTTCTCGCTCTATCTGTCGCCCGCACTCTCGCTTCTTCTCTCGCTCGCACCACACGCATGACCATCACCCTCAATACCTCAGGCACATCATCGTCATTCACATTCACCTCGACCAATCTGTCTCCTCTTACCCACTGGGAGCCACCACTCGGCCCCTGGCCCCGTGGCCCACGTGTGCGCGCTCGGCCCCGCTGCGCTGCGCCGCCGCGCCGCGGACGACGCTGCTGCTGCGGCTGCTCTGCCGCCTCTTCATCCACCTGCTGGAACAGCTGATGTTCATCAGCGAGGTGGAAGACGTGATCCTCCTGCATAGCGATGTCACGGCCCCCCTTGACGACGATATCGAACCTGAGACAACAAATAATAAATATAATTACGTGTAAATCGCGAAAACAAAGGTACAAGACTAATGAATACAAGTTTTAACACTTACGGCAGGAGAACAGGCGGCGAGCCTAAGCCAACAGCAGCAGCCGTGAAAGGAGCCCGCGTAGACGGAGGTGATCGTGACCTATCAAATAATAGGTTTTCATCCATACTAATCCATACTAATATTATAAACTCGAAAGTTCCGTCTGTCAGTATGTTACTTTTTCACGCCTAAACCACTGAACGGATTTCGATAAAATTTGGCATGGAGATAGATGGCATCCCGGGGAAGGACATATGCTACTTTTTATCGACATACAACACGGGCGGAAGCTAGTACAGATAACCATTTAGTAACAACACACTATTTATTTGCTATTTTATTACTCACGTCACAGACAACGGTTCCAAATTCTCGTCCCACATCGCCGTGACGGTGACCACTGGGGCCGCGGTGACCGCCGGTTCCCGCCGCCCATTATACTGAAAAAACAAGAGGTTGAATAAATTAACTACTGTTGAGAACATTAGATTAGAACTCATACAAACATAAAACAAAATATGGAATGCTCGGCCTTCAACACCAACACCATGATTCATGCTGCGGCGAACAAACCTGAACTGCAGATTAATAACCCATTTATTCCCAAACAATAAACATTGAATGACAAAATGAACTAATAAATATATTCATATTTTAGGGTAAGCCATTCCCACTCAAGACATTATAATTTGCACTGTTTACAATCGATGTTAGTTTGAAAATTGAATAACCACGACCGCACGTGACATCGTACCGCGCTCGTCGGTCCGCCAATCTTGCGTGTGACGACTTGCCGAGCGACTTGTAACTACATGCAGCTCAAGTTTATTAGGTAATCCAGGCTAACACGAAAAAAAGCTTTTCGAGAAGGCAACCTCTTCTAAGGCTTAAGTCATTGAAGTGGTTGCCTCAATAAAGGTGTTAACCATTTCGCTGGGTTTCGAGGATCTAACTCGAACAAAAGGTAACACTGCGATATGAGTTACCCCATGTACGGGTTACCCTGTCCAAAGGCTTAACTCTTTAAGCGGGGTTGTCCGGTCCCTGCTTCCTGACGCTAGCAACAAAAGACAAGCCAATCGACGCGCTGCTTTGAACAAAGTAATGTTTTTTGGAGGATTCGTCTGCATCCAGGCAGTCAGTTCACTTGGGTCTCAAATAGGGGATTCTCTGCTCTAGGAGATTGGAGGGAGATAGCTTTAAGAATAATATGTTGTACTAAAAAGTTTGAATCCAAATTTTCGTTACAAGACGGCCGTCCAAAGGTTAGAACTACAGATTTATGCAACAGTAGAATAAGCGAATCTCTCTACAATGAATAGGAATGCTAATAATCTTGTCAAACTAATATTATTGGGACAATTGAAGACCAAATTGTTATATGTATTTACGCCATTTGACCCATCGAGACCAAACGTCTGTAAGTTCTTAGCGGTGACTTCCTCCAACTAGATCGGAGCAGGGACCTTTCAGCTTCTGACCAATTATTATTTATTTCACCTCACCCGGTATCTTCCAAACATAGAGCTCCATGTCTTGAACTCGAGAAGGTGGAAGGCCCGCGCTCCGATCTACTAGAACACGGGCTAGGTTGGTGATACCCAAGGGTCTGCAAAGTGCTCGACGTCGAAGATCTGGTAACTAATAGGCTCTCCTCCAAATTAGAGTCACTATTAGGAAGACGCCTTGAGCTGAATTCAGATGGTGAAGAAGTCGAGGGATGAGGCTTGGAGGCGGGAAGACCCATGCCAGCTGAAATAGCCACTGACGACTGAAGGCGATGCAAAAGTAGGCTGATGAGTCTGAACAATCTTTGGTAACATACTTCCTCACAACCCTGGTGGCCAACGGTGTCCCTTGTGACAAAGAGGTCCACCTGTGGAAGTCCAAATCTGCGAAAAACATTCCTTAGAGCGGCTGGTCTTAGTAGGTACCACTCTGCCGCCTGTTTCCCGCGGAACTATCGTCTGACATGGCGTTGAATCTCCCTAGAATATATTCCGTAGTCATGGAAATACGCTCTTTGTCTAGAAGACCCAAGAGTTGGGCGGTTGATCGTGTTCCTCCTTTTCTCGAACGTAGGAACCAACTGTGCGATTGTCCGATTGCAGCCTCACATGGCGACCGCGAAGCTGAGATCGGAAATGTTTGACTGCTGCTATTATGGCAAACATTTCCTTTCGATTGCAGTGCCAGCGCCGCTGGTCTGGTTTCCAGTTTCCTTAAACCGAAAGATCGTCAAACTGTGCTCCCCATCCGTAATCTGCAGTATCCGCCGTCATGAAATGGTGAAGCTGCTCCGAACTATAGGCTTTTCTAAAGTTGTGACCCACCATTTCAGATCCTACGTGACCGTGTGTGTTGTTGCCACCGGTTTGCGAGGAGGTAGTCGCTTCAGAGTTCCAGTAAGAATTTGAAGTTGGCGGCAGTGAAGACGACCTCTTGGAACGACAAAAAAATCAAGTAATAAAAACTTAAACCCAACTACGACTTAAAAGGTATAAACAAGACACCACAGACATACAAATTAAAAATCCGGAGTCACACGTGTTAGGGCATAAATCGAACAGACTACGTGTGACTCCGGATTTTTATCTATATTCCTTTGGGGTTATAATATCTATATTTTTGAAATGTACTCATTAAGCCCTTTCATTTGATACCCAACATGGTACGTAAAACCATTTTTTTTAAGTTCCTCACTTTATGTCCTCTAGAGGGCGCCATTATAAATTTAATGTGGCTTCTAACGATACCTCATTTGTCAAATTGTGATAAGTGGTTTGGAAGATAGGAGGGAACAGATGAACATAGTACATACATACATACCGGTCAAAATCATAACCCTCCTTTTTTCTTCGCCGTAGTCGGATAAAAATTGAAGGGTGCCTAAAATAATCTGCGCCTCTTTCAAAGATATTTTTCCCCTGCAAATAACTCTCTTCAAGAGAGATAGGATTGTCTTGGTCTTTTTTGGAGGTAACTTGAAGTTTTCTTGTTGTTGTGAATGTTTTTTTTTGCATGTACAGTCACCAGCAATAATATGTATACACTTAGCAACTTTTAAAAGTGATTTTCTCCTACTGTATTGATTGTAACTTTATGATATTACGAATATAGTATTTTGGAACCCCTATTATTATGAAAAAATTTTCATCTCAAAGTTACAATTTTAATTCCACGAGAAAATCGTTATTGAATTTTGCTGAGTGTATACATATTTTTGCTCGTGACTGTACACCCTACCTATGTAAAATTTATGCCAATAAATTATATAGTTTTGGAATGTGCTCATTATGCCTTCAATTGGATACCCATATTGTAAATAATTGAAGATTTTTTTACTTTTCACCTTTGAAAATTATGGAGCCATACTGCCGAATTTTTTTTAATGGTTTATGCCACTCAGGATGATGTAAGGATTCTAATGATACCCCTTAGATCCAAATCCGTTTAGGCTTTTTAAAGTTATAGTGGAATAAAGAAACTCACAGGTACATACTTAAATGAAAATGAAAAAAAAAAACAGCACTCCTTTTTGGGCAGTTGAGTAAAAAAGAAAAAATCGTTGATTATTACTGACATACCTAGTAGTAATTTTATATTCATAATATTAGTACATAAGTATTTACCTCATATGGGTCGAGTTCGGGACCCATCTCGGCATAGGAAGCCTCCTCCGCCTCCGCGAGGTACTCCTCCTCTTCGAAGTACTCCACCTCATATAATTCGGGCTCCTCTTCTATTTCCTCTTCATCCTCCTCATCCTTGAAGATGTCGTCGAAGTCTGGACTGGTGTCCCCATCTCCGCTCAAGTTACAGGACGCCATCTCTATCTATATATAAAATCAATTGTCATATGTTAGTCTCGCAAAATTGGCAATGCAACATTTGCAATGCATTAGCTAGTACTTAACATGAACATTGAACATTTTATAATATTCGAATGGATATTCTTATACTACAATAATATTATACAACCTGTACACACGGCTACACATCAAGCTATACATTTCCAGTTTATGCTGATCTCGCATTGTACTGAAATCCTATACAATGTGAGATCAGCATAAACTGGAAATGTATAGCTTGATGTGTAGCCGTGTGTACACACCACAACAACAACATAATTATATTTTGGCAATTATTTTTGTAGGTAAGCAACCAGTGTGGAGTAGTGATGAGGTATTTAGGGTGAACACTGTGTATAATTAGTAATTAGGGAGAGATGTTCATTCTGAATTTTAAGATAAGAAGAACGACAACAACAACACAACGCAACTGTAGAAATGTGAGTGTATTACACACCTTTGCCTGCCCTTCGGGGAATACAGGCATGATTAATGTGTTTACAACATGCAAAATAATTTTATCAATTTACATTAGTTCTATGCAAACAAACTCACATACGTACAGGTACAGGTCCAATGCATTCAAACAAATTGAGAACCTTCTTTTTTGTCTTGAAGTAGGTCAAATTTTGAAACAAGTAAATCACAGCACCAACTTTATCGATAAGATCTATCTATACAACTGGACAGCATACCTAGTTTGTGTCAGGTAACTTTGAAAAGTCAACTCGAACTCAAACAAAGCATCTCTGTCAATTGAACCATTACTGTTGAGTTGAAAAAGAGTCAGTCAGAGCTAAAGTGAAGTTAGAAATTGGTAAGTGAGCAATTTCAAGAAAGTTTGTACCCCCAGTTTTTGGCTTGTCCCTCGACTTTGTTCATTAATATTTTTGTTTTTTCAACAACCAAAAAAAGTATAAGTAAGTACTTTAAACCCTTTTTTGTTGGGCTGAGTTAGGTACCTAATTTATTGATGACTAGCTTCCGCCAGCGGCTTCGCCCGCGTGTTATATCGATAAAAAGTACCCTATGTCCTTCCCCGGGATGCCATCTATCTCCTTGCCAAATTTTGTCAAAATCCGTTTATGGTTTAGGCGTGAAAAGGTAACATAAAGACAGATAGATAGACAGACAGACAGACAGAGTTACATTCGAATTTATAATATTAGTAGGTATGGAAGAGATGGAAGTATGGATTTTAGGAGTAGATTAGAGTACGTACACATTTTCTTTTTCAAAATTCATCAATAACGCTAAGCTACCTGACGGGCCGCGCGCGTGCCAAAAGACATTAAGTTAAGTAATTATTCGTGCAATTATCTAAAAGGATGTAATAAGTACTTACCGTTGCCGTTGAGCAAAGACTACTATAGCCGTTGAGTAAACAAACAAATACACTATACACCAAGCAACAAACCATAGAGTAAAGTAACAACAAACAAACAAAACACAAATCCAACCACAGACTACCTATAGTAGGCATGGGTTCGATATATCAAAACGTAACTTATATCGGATATGTGTTTATTATCATACCATATCGATATCTAAATATACATAACCGTTTTCACAAAAACTTCATCGAGCTATGGCTTATCCAAAGCGCAACAACGAGAACGAACTACGAATAATGTCGAATAAGTAATAACGAACAAAACGCAAACTTCACATAACGAGCGATATGACATCGACGGTTTTTATTCGCTTTGTCTCTGTCTTACCATTCAATGTTTTACTGGCGTAAAAGTGATGAAGCGAATATTACGTAACTTCGGCTAGTGATTGGTTATTTGGTTAATAATAGTGCGTGCGTAATATCTATATCCTAACGCGCTAGCAATAAGGTCTAGTTTCTATTTATTTAGTTACAACAAATATTCCATAAGTTAGCAACTTTCCGGCGGCTACTCGATATCAGGGAGCAAATCGTACTACTGATATCGATATCTGAAAATGGTTTTCGATATCGATATGAAAACTGAATATCGGTTACATATCCGTTAGCAACTAAATACGAAAACGCCCATGTCTAACCTATAGATATAGAAGACTAACGTTCACAATATTATTTAAAAAATTACTCCACGGACTCCACGGAGTACTTTTACTATTCTGTGGGTGCAGCTCTTTTTTCATGTGTTGCCAACCAATCCCAAAAGATTTTTAACAAGATGCATGTGTCAGAAGATGGATGAAGCAGAATTATTACTACATGTAGGATATTCCCCTATTTAGTAAGGTTTCGAGTGTCAAAATGTTGTATGTATCTCTATATGGTGTTTAAGGAAAGGGTTCTATGAAGAAAAGCACAGAAAGACAAGACTAGGCATTTATTGATTAGGCTTGTCGGTTAAATACGGTCATGAGAAAACTAGTTGTCCGTTCCGAACCTAGGTCATCATGGAGAAGAAGGAAAAGAAACTCCATGGCAGCTAATTTTAAAGTATTGGATCAACACACATTTACTTAGCATAAATCATTGTTATCACATTATTCTCTGGGACTATTTCTCAAAGTTATAGCTTATCAACGGGAAGAAACAGAACATGAATATTCCCTAATTACATTTAACACTTATGAAATACTATAACAGATAAAGAAAAACATAGCTATAGGCAATAATCAAGAAATATGATCAATGAATTTACGTGAACACTATAGGTAGTCCATCTTTCACCACAGTTGTATCCCAAAGAAGTCCCGAATTCGCGGGTAAACGTAAACGTATTTTATTTTATATTCTCCCAATACTAATCAAGTACCTCTAACATTGCCGCCATTTTTGACCAATCGCAGATGGTCATAGATTATTGTTTAATAATCTCTAACATAATTAACAATGAACAAATCTTAAGTAGTGGAACCATTTTAAAACTTAATACGGTAATTTAGCAATTTAGTATTTACTTATTTGATATCGAAAAGCAAAATCAGATAAGTTATTGGCATCCACTTAAAGTTAGGAGAATCGTTTGAAACTACTTGTGACTTTTGAATTACAATATAAAATCTTAATTAACATTATAATGTCATATTAATTAGAACTTAATCATTTATTGAAACTCTAAATAAATAAACATTTGTTTTGTTTATTCAAAAACCACCAATCATAACATAAGTTTGATGACCTACTTTTCTTCTAGAATCGCTGTTTTTGATAGTAGTCTTTTAAGTCAAAATAAAAACCATTAATATAGAGCAACATAAACATCGAAATAGTATATAAAATCAAGGATATATTTTAAATACAATATAATTCTGTTATCATTAAATTTTAGTTAAATGTCAATGTTTTTGTATTTATTTAGACCAACTCACAGATCACAGGTTTCGTTCGAAATTGATTGTTCATCTAGAAATACTGCGAAAGTTTAGATTATGAATTAAATCGAAGATTAATTTTATATAATGCTACATATTCCTGACACATGCATGCCCATGCCGTATAAAAAAAAGGTTGGTTATGGTTTAAGTTCGCGACCTTACGCGGCTCGCCTTCGGTGATACACGTGAAGCATGCTCAAAATTTCGTTGTCAAATTGTCTCGCGGCTCGCGGTGATGAC
The DNA here is from genome assembly GCA_947363905.1 of Lithophane semibrunnea. Lineage (NCBI taxonomy): Eukaryota > Metazoa > Arthropoda > Insecta > Lepidoptera > Noctuidae > Lithophane > Lithophane semibrunnea. The sequence continues at coordinate 2,544,548 of OX376213.1, read as the reverse complement.
ATACGGGCGAATAAGCTCGCCAAGCCATATTTATGCGTACTTGCTCGCACATTTACCACCCCTTTTATCCTGTGGTCGCCCTTGATTTCACCGTGACTCCGAGACCGTGATTTATTAGTTTTGGCGTTTATTCAACGATTCAACGCAACCGCGAACAATTCAATCTCAATTTCAGTTTCACTCTATGGCCCGATTCTGACCGTACGTTAGCACTGGCGAAACATTCACAAAACATTTTGAAATCTCTGTTTTTTGTCAATGTATCGAGTCGCGTTCGGATTGCCACGCAACTTGTTGACGCGAAACATGTTTGATGTTTCATATCACTCGATATGTTTCGCCACATGTCTTACAAACCAATTTCGTATCAAAATGAATCTAGTAACATGTTGCAAAGTGGTTTTGACACTTTGGTCGGTTTTTACAGTCCACACATTTTGTATTCCACAAACATGGAAAACCTTGCCAAAACTCTATAAACTTCATCGTGTCTACTTTGGACCACTCTATGTTTCGTTATACCACCATACTCGGATAACACTAAACATCAAGCAATAGACAAGTTGCGAGACATAATTTGACGTAAACAAACAACAAAACGCAGCCGAACGCAAACGTGACGAATCTCTATTTAAAACATGTCTATTGTTGATGTTTCTAGACAGTGCGAACGCAGTTTACAACAAATCTTGAGATCGGTCTTACTTACCGTGCATTTGCATTGGCGAAACATTATAACGAAACATGTTTAAATCTCTAGTTCCTGTCAAAAATTGTAAGGACCATTGACAGAAGATAGAGATTTCAACATGTTTTGTCGCAAATGTTTCGCCAGTGCAAACGCACGGTTAGGTACTCATGTTTCGTACAGTGCGAACGCAAGATCAACAAAAAAAGTAATGAGATTTGTTTCAAGTGACAAGTTTCGAAACATCTACATGTTGAATGTTTTCTGGTGCAAACGCATAGTAAAATAAACAAAAATATCTTTGGCAAAACTGAAAAAAAAAAAAAGTTTGAAACGGAGATCTAGAGACAGACACAACAGACGGCGCCCGTTCACGAACATGACCACAGAACTTACTTTAGGGAACATGACGCACCATTCAGCTGAAACATTTTGAATGGAGTTAAATGATCTAACACACGTGCCATCAGCGACACATCTGAGTGAGCATGATTCCCAGTCGCCAGGGCACATTCAAGTCAGTACGCCCACAGTAGATATAGTATGGCTGGTAATGTTATATTATCGAAAGAGACACCTACCCTCTCCCTCAATTAATTCGTTTTTCACTAAGTACCTACATATTAATTAACCATATTTTGCGTCTTATAACATTATTTTCTCTTATATTTTTTATAAAGGCTGTTCAGCAGTTTTACCAGTGCCTTTATTTACACCCCTGCGCGCGCATCGCTAGAGGAAAAACAAAAACAGGGCGCCATTTGTAAAAAATTACAACTTTGGTCTTTGGCGCCATTTTCCAATAGGTATAATTTTATTGTAATTGTTTTCGTTGTAAAGATAATTTAGGTAATTGAAAAAAGCCGAAATGCAAAGTTTTGTCACCAACAGACGTAGATTTTTTTTAAAAGATGCTTCGGATATTCATTACCTGCCAGGCAACAAAGGTCAGTGTTGAAATGATTCTGTAGTTACCTACGTTATTGTCTATATAATATGTTCTTACAAGAAGTCTGTTTTTTCCTCGCGAGATGGTTGAAAAACGTATGAAACGTGTGAGCATTGATCATTACACACTCGGCTACCATAGCGCTAGTCTACCACGCAAATAATACCGCCTTGAGTGCAATGAGTAATGACCAACACAGCAAACTTGTAACATTGTAGGCAATGACGTATTATTATATAGACACGTCATAAACCAACATCACGGCGCTTAAAAACGGCAAAAATACTAGATAGCTACTTATACGCATGAAGAAAGGGAAAGAAAATATGACACCGTACGGCGGGATGCCTGTTGCTAGAGGGAGATAAATATACATCTTAGTACGTAATTTCGTATATCTAAATTAAAAACAAACGTAGTGTCGCGCGACAGGTTGGTGCGTAACTAAGCGCGATGTGGCCAATTGGCTTCATTTCATGTTGTCATTTTAGAGTGCGGACAACGTATCTATAGTTTTATATATCATTGATTGTAGGTACTATTTTAGGTTACCTCCCTCCTCCCCTACACCTAGAGTGGGGATTTTTTTCCCTGACATTTGCGATAAAATATGTTGAAATCTCTATCTTCTGTCAATGTTCCATACAATTTTTGACAGGAACTAGAGATTTAACATGTTTTGTTGTAATGTTTCGCCAGTGCAAACGCACGGTCAGACCAATAAAAAAGGATTTTATTGGTCTGAACCCATGGCACAGATATTAAAATACTACGTACCCATGGTATGAAAGGTCGCACAGAGCACTATACAGGGTGTATGGGACAGCCCTCCGAAAATTAACAGGGGGCATTGAGCTCCTTGTTTTGAATCATATTTCACCGGTTTCTGAGGAAAATTGTATTTTTAAAAATCATTTTTTCAGTTACTTTTCCTTTATTTCAATGTAAAATTACAGTCTCTGTATGCAGCAGTGTATATCCGAGAATCCATCTTATAAATTCCGTTCATCCTTCATACTAGGCCTAGAGTGGATTCTCGGACACAAAAAATATCCACCTTAGGGTGGATAAACGGAATAACTCGGTTTTTTTATTGTAGTTTCAACACCTTTTAAGTATTATTTACGTTCATTCGTTCAGATCTTTCACTCCTAATAAGCCTTATGTTTCCGACTATACCTAGTCCAAAACCCTAATCTCACGGTTTGTCTGTACAATACGGCCGATATAACTTGGCAGGTTTGAACATAGGCACTACCTACCTCGCTGCGCATGTTCTCTCAATCAAACTAGCCTGGTTGGTGTGGTTCCTAAAAAATGTTACTACACAGCCGCCTTCGGAATTACCAAGTTATTTCGTCCGTATTGTACTGTACGAGAAAGCTGTGACTGCAAATGCTCATCCTAGTTATATTTAGTTTCTAATAAATAAATTTTACTAAGACTACTTGGATGTTGGAGAAAAAACAGCCATGCTGAAGTGGGAGTGGGCCGGCCACGTCGCACGAATGCACCCGGAGAGATGGGCAAAGATCGTCACTCACTGGACGCCTGAAGGAGGACGTCGCCGTCGAGGTAGACCGCGGCGAAGGTGGTGTGACGATCTAATAATGTTTGCGGGGCCAACGTGGCCAGAAATCGCACAAAATAGAGAGCTTTGGAAGGAAAAAGGGGAGGCCTTTGCCCAGCAGTGGGACACACAATAGGCTATAAAAAAAGACTACTTTAGTCTTTATTGACCGACTCTACCTATATCTCGTAAAAATACGATGAGGGAACTAGCCGGCTCTTTTTATACCTGACTACGACGAAGCAAAAAGGAGGGTTATGATTTTGACCGGTATGTATGTATGTTCATCTGTTCCCTCATAACTTCTTCTAACTAGACTCCGACCACAACATAGTTGGGAAAAGGCTAGGCAGATGACATAAGGAAGAAAAATAATACAACATTATTCGAAACAGATTATTTTTATTTGATTTTTACATCAGATCCTAAATACACCGAATAATACTCCTCACAGGGAAGGCCTGAGACCGTCACGTCACACAACATCACGCCTGTATTCCCTGAAGGGGTAGACGGAGGTGTATATATTACACCTACATTTATGGTCTCAATGTACAGAGAAATACATGAAAAAAGCTATATAAAATAGAAAGGTAAAGTACAAAGGGTACAACATAATATTCATTTATTACACATTCACATATTTCTAAAATAATAACTGCCAGCAGAACTGCTAGAGGATGTTACACACAGAGAAATACATGGAAAAAGGCTGTAAAAAATATAAGGTACAAAGGTATTCATATAATGCACATTCACATTTATATACATCTTGATAAAATGCCAGCAAAACTACGATACGATAATGTGGAAACATGATAAAATGTGTAACTTGAAACAATAACGAGTCTCTGACAAGCTTCAAGCAGTTAGCTGCAGTTTACGTTTTGATGGCCCCCAGTCTAGCACACGTCACACACACAAACACGGCGCTTAGACAGAACAGATTGTATGACCGAGAAAAGGATGACTCTACTAAATGTGTGTCAATGTCTGTCGGTTAGACTTAGTGGTAAAGGTATGCTCTTCTATAGAAACTGGCTCCTAAGTCAGTCAGTCTGTATGTCCATCAAGCTATACTACATATATAAATAAAAACTAAATAAGCTGCTAATGTCGTCACTGTATGTCTGTCACGCTGGAAATTCAAAGAGGCTCAAAATGGAAGAGTTACTTATGGTACAACTCGAAACAGGGTGTTAAACAAAGGGGGACCTCACAAGCAGTGCACACGTACATTGTACGTCGCTGTATCTGCTGCCGGGAACACCAAGTGCAACGCCGGCGCGAATGAAGGTGAGGTCTGGTTGTGAGTCGGTCTGTCTTTTGAGGCCAATGTTGCAACCGAGGCAATTGACGGCTCAAACTGCTAGGACCGGGATCGGGTTTGGCTTTAGGGACATGTTGGTGGTGGTGCCGCAGAATTTGATCGACTAACTCCAATCGAAACACTATATGCTCTTTTGGAATAGTCGTCGAATTCTGCAGAAGGATTCGGGCATTCAAAATAGAGCAGTTGAGCAGGTGTTTGAAGAACTTGACGTTCCATTTGCTACCTCTTTTTCTTTCCAGGAGGTATGGTTCCAGCATTTGATCTTTACGATCAACGCCTCCCATACCTTTGTTATAATCTAAAACTACGTGAGGTTTGTACAGAGCTGGGCGATATGGTTTCGCCTCCATCTGGCCTTGTGAATCGCCGTGGTAGGTACTGATGGTGGCTATCTTACGCTTCTTGTCCTGAAAGGCCAAGACCACCACATCGCCGGAATGACGAGCTACAAACTGGCCATCTTTCAGATTACACAGCGAGATGAGTGGAGGCACATTGCTGCGGTTAGCACGCAAGGTACCTACACAGTCGGTTTTTCGTGTTTTCAGAAATCTGGCCAGTAGGGGGCTATTGAACCAGTTATCCATAAAAAGAGTATAACCTTTGTCAAGGAGAGGACGGATGAGTTTGAGAACGGTGGTTGTGCTTTTCAGCAAAGTGGATGGGAGACCGGGATCACGGGAAGTGCCAGCACCGAGGTACACAAAGAATGACCAAAGATAGCCCGTGGACGACTCGCAGAGTTCAAAGGTCTTCACTCCGTACCGGGCTGCCTTGGTCTTGATGTACTGGCGGAAGGAAAGTTTACCTTTCCACAAAGTCAAGGATTCGTCAATGCAAACATTCTGGGATGGGATGTAGGCTTCCTGAAAACGGGCATTTAGGTGATCTAAGATCGGACCAAGAGAATACAGAGGGTCAGTCGAGTCTGTCGGTCTGCTACTATTGTCATTCAAGTGAAAAGCGCGGCAAAGTTCTTCGTAGCGATTTCGGGAAAACATCTTTCTAAAGATATTGGTCTGTAAAAGGGGGTTTGTGGTAAAACAGGACTTTATAGAGGGCATCCGGATGATTCCGAGCATCATCCAGAAGGAAAATAGGACAAAAACTTCATGAATGTTCGTGTCATACCAATCTTGGGCGAACCTAGCAGACGAACCAGCAACCTCTGCGGCATACTGGTTCGTCGCAGTCACGATGTGCGACATGATGTCGTCATCCCAGTATTGCCTAAACGCCCCATACGCGTTTTCGGATGCGACAACCGCCCCCGTTTGCTGAGGAAGAAATTGCTCCCTCTCACCTTGATAATCACCCATGGGTGACCATTCAAAGTGACCAGAAGTTCCTTCGGCAGCAAAGAAGGACTCGACCTCGCCGTCATCCGCATCCATCCATTCGTCCTCGTTCTCTTTTCTTACTCTTCTCGCTCTATCTGTCGCCCGCACTCTCGCTTCTTCTCTCGCTCGCACCACACGCATGACCATCTCCCTCAATACCTCAGGCACATCATCGTCATTCACATTCACCTCGACCAATCTGTCTCCTCTTACCCACTGGGAGCCACCACTCGGCCCCTGGCCCCGTGGCCCACGTGTGCGCGCTCGGCCCCGCTGCGCTGCGCCGCCGCGCCGCGGACGACGCTGCTGCTGCGGCTGCTCTGCCGCCTCTTCATCCACCTGCTGGAACAGCTGATGTTCATCAGCGAGGTGGAAGACGTGATCCTCCTGCATAGCGGTGTCACGGCCCCCCTTGACGACGATATCGAATCTGAGACAACAAATAATAAATATAATTACGTGTAAATCGCGAAAACAAAGGTACAAGACTAATGAATACAAGTTTTAACACTTACGGCAGGAGAACGGGCGGCGAGCCTAAGCCAACAGCAGCAGCCGTGAGAGGAGCCCGCGTAGACGGAGGTGATCTTGACCTATCAAATAATAGGTTTTCATCCATACTAATCCATACTAATATTATAAACTCGAAAGTTCCGTCTGTCTGTATGTTACCTTTTCACGCCTAAACCACTGAACGGATTTCGATAAAATTTGGCATGGAGATAGATGGCATTCCGGGGAAGGACATATGCTACTTTTTATCGACATACAACACGGGCGGAAGCTAGTATAGATAACCATTTAGTGACAACACACTATTTATTTGCTATTTTATTACTCACGTCACAGACAACGGTTCCAAATTCTCGTCCCACATCGCCGTGACGGTGACCACTGGGGCCGCGGTGACCGCCGGTTCCCACCGCCCATTATACTGAAAAAACAAGAGGTTGAATAAATTAACTACTGGTGAGAACATTAGATTAGAACTCATACAAACATAAAACAAAATATGGAATGCTCGGCCTTCAACACCAACACCATGATTCATGCTGCGGCGAACAAACCTGAACTGCAGATTAATAACCCATTTATTCCCAAACAATATACATTGAATGACAAAATGAACTAATAAATATATTCATATTTTAGGGTAAGCCATTCCCACTCAAGACATTATAATATGCACTGTTTACAATCGATGTTAGTTTGAAAATTGCATAACCACGACCGCACGTGACATCGTACCGCGCTCGTCGGTCCGCCAATCTTGCGTGTACCGACTTGCCGAGCGACTTGTAACTACATGCAGCTCAAGTTTATTAGGTAATCCAGGCTAACACGAAAAAAAGCTTTTCGAGAAGGCAACCTCTTCTAAGGCTTAAGTCATTGAAGTGGTTGCCTCAATAAAGGTGTTAACCATTTCGCTGGGTTTCGAGGATCTAACTCGAACAAAAGGTAACACTGCGATATGAGTTACCCCATGTACGGGTTACCCTGTCCAAAGGCTTAACTCTTTAAGCGGGGTTGTCCGGTCCCTGCTTCCTGACGCTAGCAACAAAAGACAAGCCAATCGACGCGCTGCTTTGAACAAAGTAATGTTTTTTGGAGGATTCGTCTGCATCCAGGCAGTCAGTTCACTTGGGTCTCAAATAGGGGATTCTCTGCTCTAGGAGATTGGAGGGAGATAGCTTTAAGAATAATATGTTGTACTAAAAAGTTTGAATCCAAATTTTCGTTACAAGACGGCCGTCCAAAGGTTAGAACTACAGATTTATGCAACAGTAGAATAAGCGAATCTCTCTACAATGAATAGGAATGCTAATAATCTTGTCAAACTAATATTATTGGGACAATTGAAGACCAAATTGTTATATGTATTTACGCCATTTGACCCATCGAGACCAAACGTCTGTAAGTTCTTAGCGGTGACTTCCTCCAACTAGATCGGAGCAGGGACCTTTCAGCTTCTGACCAATTATTATTTATTTCACCTCACCCGGTATCTTCCAAACATAGAGCTCCATGTCTTGAACTCGAGAAGGTGGAAGGCCCGTGCTCCGATCTACTAGAACACGGGCTAGGTTGGTGATACCCAAGGGTCTGCAAAGTGCTCGACGTCGAAGATCTGGTAACTAATAGGCTCTCCTCCAAATTACAGTCACTATTAGGAAGACGCCTTGAGCTGAATTCAGATGGTGAAGAAGTCGAGGGATGAGGCTTGGAGGCGGGAAGACCCATGCCAGCTGAAATAGCCACTGACGACTGAAGGCGATGCAAAAGTAGGCTGATGAGTCTGAACAATCTTTGGTAACATACTTCCTCACAACCCTGGTGGCCAACGGTGTCCCTTGTGACAAAGAGGTCCACCTGTGGAAGTCCAAATCTGCGAAAAACATTCCTTAGAGCGGCTGGTCTTAGTAGGTACCACTCTGCCGCCTGTTTCCCGCGGAACTATCGTCTGACATGGCGTTGAATCTCCCTAGAATATATTCCGTAGTCATGGAAATACGCTCTTTGTCTAGAAGACCCAAGAGTTGGGCGGTTGATCGTGTTCCTCCTTTTCTCGAACGTAGGAACCAACTGTGCGATTGTCCGATTGCAGCCTCACATGGCGACCGCGAAGCTGAGATCGGAAATGTTTGACTGCTGCTATTATGGCAAACATTTCCTTTCGATTGCAGTGCCAGCGCCGCTGGTCTGGTTTCCAGTTTCCTTAAACCGAAAGATCGTCAAACTGTGCTCCCCATCCGTAATCTGCAGTATCCGCCGTCATGAAATGGTGAAGCTGCTCCGAACTATAGGCTTTTCTAAAGTTGTGACCCACCATTTCAGATCCTACGTGACCGTGTGTGTTGTTGCCACCGGTTTGCGAGGAGGTAGTCGCTTCAGAGTTCCAGTAAGAATTTGAAGTTGGCGGCAGTGAAGACGACCTCTTGGAACGACAAAAAATCAAGTAATAAAAACTTAAACCCAACTACGACTTAAAAGGTATAAACAAGACACCACAGACATACAAATTAAAAATCCGGAGTCACACGTGTTAGGGCATAAATCGAACAGACTACGTGTGACTCCGGATTTTTATCTATATTCCTTTGGGGTTATAATATCTATATTTTTGAAATGTACTCATTAAGCCCTTTCATTTGATACCCAACATGGTACGTAAAACCATTTTTTTTAAGTTCCTCACTTTATGTCCTCTAGAGGGCGCCATTATAAATTTAATGTGGCTTCTAACGATACCTCATTTGTCAAATTGTGATAAGTGGTTTGGAAGATAGGAGGGAACAGATGAACATAGTACATACATACATACCGGTCAAAATCATAACCCTCCTTTTTTCTTCGCCGTAGTCGGATAAAAATTGAAGGGTGCCTAAAATAATCTGCGCCTCTTTCAAAGATATTTTTCCCCTGCAAATAACTCTCTTCAAGAGAGATAGGATTGTCTGGGTCTTTTTTGGAGGTAACTTGAAGTTTTCTTGTTGTTGTGAATGTTTTTTTTTGCATGTACAGTCACCAGCAATAATATGTATACACTTAGCAACTTTTAAAAGTGATTTTCTCCTACTGTATTGATTGTAACTTTATGATATTACGAATATAGTATTTTGGAACCCCTATTATTATGAAAAAATTATCATCTCAAAGTTACAATTTTAATTCCACGAGAAAATCGTTATTGAATTTTGCTGAGTGTATACATATTTTTGCTCGTGACTGTACACCCTACCTATGTAAAATTTATGCCAATAAATTATATAGTTTTGGAATGTGCTCATTATGCCTTCAATTGGATACCCATATTGTAAATAATTGAAGATTTTTTTACTTTTCACCTTTGAAAATTATGGAGCCATACTGCCGAATTTTTTTTAATGGTTTATGCCACTCAGGATGATGTAAGGATTCTAATGATACCCCTTAGATCCAAATCCGTTTAGGCTTTTTAAAGTTATAGTGGAATAAAGAAACTCACAGGTACATACTTAAATGAAAATGAAAAAAAAAAAACAGCACTCCTTTTTGGGCAGTTGAGTAAAAAAGAAAAAATCGTTGATTATTACTGACATACCTAGTAGTAATTTTATATTCATAATATTAGTACATAAGTATTTACCTCATATGGGTCGAGTTCGGGACCCATCTCGGCATAGGAAGCCTCCTCCGCCTCCGCGAGGTACTCCTCCTCTTCGAAGTACTCCACCTCATATAATTCGGGCTCCTCTTCTATTTCGTCCTCGTCCACCTCTTCCTTGAAGATGTCGTTGAAGTCTGGACTGGTGTCCCCATCTCTGCTCTCGTTACAGGATGCCATCTCTACCTGTATATAAAATCAATTGTCATATGTTAGTCTCGCAAAATTGGCAATGCAACATTTGCAATGCATTAGCTAGTACTTAACATGAACATTGAACATATAAAATAGGTACTATGTCCTTCTGTAGGATGCCATCCTTGCCAAATTTTGTCGAAATCCGTTCTTGGTTTAGGCATGAAAAGGTAACATACAGACAGACAGAGTTACTATCGAATTTATAATATTCGAATGGATATTCTTATACTACAATAATATTATACAACCTGTACACACGGCTACACATCAAGCTATACATTTCCAGTTTAAGCTGACCTCGCTTTGTACGGAAATCCTATACAATGTGAGATCAGCATAAACTGGAAATGTATAGCTTGATGTGTAGCCGTGTGTACACACCACAACAACAACATAATTATATTTTGGCAATTATTTTTGTAGGTAAGCAACCAGTGTGGAGTAGTGATGAGGTATTTAGGGTGAACACTGTGGATAAGTAGTAATTAGGGAGAGATGTTCATTCTGAATTTTAAGATAAGAAGAACAACAAGAACTACACAACGCACTGTAGAAATGTGAGTGTATTACACACCTTTGCCTGCCCTTCGGGGAATACAGGCATGATTAATGTGTTTACAACATGCAAAATAATTTTATCAATTTACATTAGTTCTATGCAAACAAACTCACATACGTACAGGTACAGGTCCAATGCATTCAAACAAATTGAGAACCTTCTTTTTTGTCTTGAAGTAGGTCAAATTTTGAAACAAGTAAATCACAGCACCAACTTTATCGATAAGATCTATCTATACAACTGGACAGCATACCTAGTTTGTGTCAGGTAACTTTGAAAAGTCAACTCAAACTCAAACAAAGCATCTCTGTCAATTGAACCATTACTGTTGAGTTGACAAAGAGTCAGTCAGAGCTAAAGTGAAGTTAGAAATTGGTAAGTGAGCAATTTCAAGAAAGTTTGTACCCCCAGTTTTTGGCTTGTCCCTCGACTTTGTTCATTAATATTTTTGTTTTTTCAACAACCAAAAAAAGTAAGAGTACTTTAAACCTTTTTTTGTTGGGCTGAGTTAGGTACCTAATTTATTGATGACTAGCTTCCGCCAGCGGCTTCGCCCGCATGTTATATCGATAAAAAGTACCCTATGTCCTTCCCCGGGATGCCATCTATCTCCTTGCCAAATTTTGTCAAAATCCGTTTATGGTTTAGGCGTGAAAAGGTAACATAAAGACAGATAGATAGACAGACAGACAGACAGAGTTACATTCGAATTTATAATATTAGTATGGAAGAGATGGAAGTATGGATTTTAGGAGTAGATTAGAGTACGTACACATTTTTTCTTTCAAAATTCATCAATAACGCTAAGCTACCTGACGGGCCGCGCGCGTGCCAAAAGACATTAAGTTAAGTAATTATTCGTGCAATTATCTAAAAGGATGTAATAAGTACTTACCGTTGCCGTTGAGCAAAGACTACTATAGCCGTTGAGTAAACAAACAAATACACTATACACCAAGCAAAAAACCATAGAGTAAAGTAACAACAAACAAACAAAACACAAATCCAACCACAGACTACCTATAGATATAGAAGACTAACGTTCACAATACTATTTAAAAAATTACTCCACGGACTCCACGGAGTACTTTTACTATTCTGTGGGTGCAGCTTTTTTTTCATGTGTTGCCAACCAATCCCAAAAGATTTTTTACAAGATTCATGTGTCAGAAGATGGATGAAGCAGAATTATTACTACATGTAGGATATTCCCCTATTTAGTAAGGTTTCGAGTGTCAAAATGTTGTATGTCTCTATATGGTGTTTAATGAAAGGGTTCTATGAAGAAAAGCACAGAAAGACAAGACTAGGCATTTATTGATTAGGCTTGTCGGTTAAATACGGTCATGAGAAAACTAGTTGTCCGTTCCGAACCTAGGTCATCATGGAGAAGAAGGAAAAGAAACTCCATGGCAGCTAATTTTAAAGTATTGGATCAACACACATTTACTTAGCATAAATCATTGTTATCACATTATTCTCTGGGACTATTTCTCAAAGTTATAGCTTATCAACGGGAAGAAACAGAACATGAATATTCCCTAATTACATTTAACACTTATGACATACTATAACAGATAAAGAAAAACATAGCTATCGGCAATAATCAAGAAATATGAGCAATTAACTTACGTGAACACTATAGGTAGTCCATCTTTCACCACAGTTGTATCCCAAAGAAAAGAGGTCCCGAATTCGCGGGTAAACGTATTTTATTTTATATTCTCCCAATACTAATCAAGTACCTCTAACATTCCCGCCATTTTTGACCAATCGCAGATGGTCATAGATTATTGTTTAATAATCTCTAACATAATTAACAATGAACAAATCTTAAGTAGTGGAACCATTTTAAAACTTAATACGGTAATTTAGCAATTTAGTATTTACTTATTTGATATCGAAAAGCAAAATCAGATAAGTTATTGGCATCCACTTAAAGTTAGGAGAATCGTTTGAAACTACTTGTGACTTTTGAATTACAATATAAAATCTTAATTAACATTATAATGTCATATTAATTAGAACTTAATCATTTATTGAAACTCTAAATAAATAAACATTTGTTTTGTTCATTCAAAAACCACCAATCATAACATAAGTTTGATGACCTACTTTTCTTCTAGAATCGCTGTTTTTGATAGTAGTCTTTTAAGTCAAAATAAAAACCATTAATATAGAGCAACATAAACATCGAAATAGTATATAAAATCAAGGATATATTTTAAATACAATATAATTCTGTTATCATTAAATTTTAGTTAAATGTCAATGTTTTTGTATTTAGTTAGATCACAGGTTTCGTTCGAAATTGATTGTTCATCTAGAAATACTGCGAAAGTTTAGATTATGAATTAAATCGAAGATTAATTTTATATAATGCTACATATTCCTGACACATGCATGCCCATGCCGTATAAAAAAAAAGGTTGGTTATGGTTTAAGTTCGCGACCTTACGCGGCTCGCCTTCGGTGATACACGTGAAGCATGCTCAAAATTTCATTGTCAAATTGTCTCGCGGCTCGCGGTGATGACATACGGGCGAATAAGGCTATATTGGCTCGTTTTTCTTTTGTTTTGTATTGTAGGATTCAACTAACGATACGTAAAACGCCCTATAATCATTAAGTTCTCTTAATATAGTGCTGTGCACTTCTGTACGTGACGAATTCACGATACCTAATTATATGTAAAATTTTTGTGTATGTCTTAGTGAGTAAGTCGTTGAGGTGCCATATCAATAAATAAAATAAAATAAGCTCGCCGAGCCATATTTATGCGTACTTGCTCGCACATTTATCACCCCTTTTATCCTGTGGTCGCCCTTGATTTCACCGCGACTCCGAGACCGTGATTTATTAGTTTTGGCGTTTATTCAACGATTCAACGCAACCGCGAACAATTCAATCTCAATTTCAGTTTCACTCTATGGCCCGATTCTGACCGTACGTTAGCACTGGCGAAACATTCACAAAACATTTTGAAATCTCTGTTTTTTTTCAATGTATCGAGTCGCGTTCGGATTGCCACGCAACTTGTTGACGCGAAACATGTTTGATGTTTCATATCACTCGATATGTTTCGCCACATGTCTTACAAACCAATTTCGTATCAAAATGAATCTAGTAACATGTTGCAAAGTGGTTTTGACACTTTGGTCGGTTTTTACAGTCCACACATTTTGTATTCCACAAACATGGAAAACCTTGCCAAAACTCTATAAACTTCATCGTGTCTACTTTGGACCACTCTATGTTTCGTTATACCACCATACTCGGATAACACTAAACATCAAGCAATAGACAAGTTGCGAGACATAATTTGACGTAAACAAACAACAAAACGCAGCCGAACGCAAACGTGACGAATCTCTATTTAAAACATGTCTATTGTTGATGTTTCTAGACAGTGCGAACGCAGTTTACAACAAATCTTGAGATCGGTCTTACTTACCGTGCATTTGCATTGGCGAAACATTATAACGAAACATGTTTAAATCTCTAGTTCCTGTCAAAAATTGTAAGGACCATTGACAGAAGATAGAGATTTCAACATGTTTTGTCGCAAATGTTTCGCCAGTGCAAACGCACGGTTAGGTACTCATGTTTCGTACAGTGCGAACGCAAGATCAACAAAACAAGTAATGAGATTTGTTTCAAGTGACAAGTTTCGAAACATCTACATGTTGAATGTTTTCTGGTGCAAACGCATAGTAAAATAAACAAAAATATCTTTGGCAAAACTGAAAAAAAAAAAAAGTTTGAAACGGAGATCTAGAGACAGACACAACAGACGGCGCCCGTTCACGAACATGACCACAGAACTTACTTTAGGGAACATGACGCACCATTCAGCTGAAACATTTTGAATGGAGTTAAATGATCTAACACACGTGCCATCAGCGACACATCTGAGTGAGCATGATATATTCCCAGTCGCCAGGGCACATTCAAGTCAGTACGCCCACAGTAGATATAGTATGGCTGGTAATGTTATATTATCGAAAGAGACACCTACCCTCTCCCTCAATTAATTCGTTTTTCACTAAGTACCTACATATTAATTAACCATATTTTGCGTCTTATAACATTATTTTCTCTTATATTTTTTATAAAGGCTGTTCAGCAGTTTTACCAGTGCCTTTATTTACACCCCTGCGCGCGCATCGCTAGAGGAAAAACAAAAACAGGGCGCCATTTGTAAAAAATTACAACTTTGGTCTTTGGCGCCATTTTCCAATAGGTATAATTTTATTGTAATTGTTTTCGTTGTAAAGATAATTTAGGTAATTGAAAAAAGCCGAAATGCAAAGTTTTGTCACCAACAGACGTAGATTTTTTTTAAAAGATGCTTCGTATATTCATTACCTGCCAGGCAACAAAGGTCAGTGTTGAAATCAAATCAAATCAAATTGTTTATTGCAATCCATAATGTACAAATTAGGTGGTAAATAAAAATTAAAGAAACAATTATGGACCCTGTCGGGGACAGCAAATTTTAAAAATAGGTAGAGAGCGGAAGAGCGCTTTACAAGTTTTTCTTGTTATTATGTTAGGGATTATTTATATCTTATCTATGTATTTATATTTTCATTCATTCTCTTATTCTATTAATATTTTATATACGTCTATCCATTTATTAATTAATTATTATATTTATTTACTAGCTTAAAATTTGTTTATTGTTCTTAATGTAGTATAATTATTAAGTATTATGGTATAATTTATTTTTTACTATTTTACTTATTAAAATATATCTGGTTGTCATAATTATGCGTTATTATTATTGAATTGAATTTATCTATTATAAAATTATTCCATATCCTATTATCTATGTATTTTTGTATGATTTGTTTGAAATGATTCTGTAGTTACCTACGTTATTGTCTATATAATATGTTCTTACAAGAAGTCTGTTTTTTCCTCGCAAGATGGTTGAAAAACGTATGAAACGTGTGAGCATTGATCATTACACACTCGGCTACCATAGCGCTAGTCTACCACGCAAATAATACCGCCTTGAGTGTAGTGAGTGATAAACTAACCTAAATTAGTACCTACAATGTTACTGTAGGTACTATTTTAGGTTACCTCCCTCCTCCCCTACACCTAGAGTGGGGATTTTTTTCCCTGACATTTGCGACAAAACATGTTGAAATCTCTATCTTCTGTCAATGTTCCATACAATTTTTGACAGGAACTAGAGATTTAACATGTTTTGTTGTAATGTTTCGCCAGTGCAAACGCACGGTCAGACCAATAAAAAAGGATTTTATTGGTCTGAACCCATGGCACAGATATTCAAATACTACGTACCCATGGTATGAAAGGTCGCACAGAGCACTATACAGGGTGTATGGGACAGCCCTCCGAAAATTAACAGGGGGCATTGAGCTCCTTGTTTTGAATCATATTTCACCGGTTTCTGAGGAAAATTGTATTTTTTAAAATCATTTTTTCAGTTGCTTTTCCTTTATTTCAATGTAAAATTACAGTCTCTGTATGCAGCAGTGTATATCCGAGAATCCATCTTATAAATTCCGTTCATCCTTCATACTAGGCCTAGAGTGGATTCTCGGACACAAAAAATATCCACCTTAGGGTGGATAAACGGAATAACTCGGTTTTTTTATTGTAGTTTCAACACCTTTTAAGTATTATTTACGTTCATTCGTTCAGATCTTTCACTCCTAATAAGCCTTATGTTTCCGACTATACCTAGTCCAAAACCCTAATCTCACGGTTTGTCTGTACAATACGGCCGATATAACTTGGCAGGTTTGAACATAGGCACTACCTACCTCGCTGCGCATGTTCTCTCAATCAAACTAGCCTGGTTGGTGTGGTTCCTAAAAAATTAAAAAATGTTACTACACAGCCGCCTTCGGAATTACCAAGTTATTTCGTCCGTATTGTACTGCACGAGAAAGCTGTGACTGCAAATGCTCATCCTAGTTATATTTAGTTTCTAATAAATAAATTTTACTAAGACTACTTTAGTCTTTATTGTTCAACTCTACCTATATCTCGTAAAAATACGATGAGGGAACTAGCCGGCTCTTTTTATACCTGACTACGACGAAGCAAAAAGGAGGGTTATGATTTTGACCGGTATCAGAATCAGAATCAGAAATCATTTATTTGCAAAGAATGTAGGTAACATTGTTTTGGTGGTGTAAACAAAATAAAAACACAAGGATCCAGTACATTCTACCAAATGGCATGCAACATTACGCATTAAAATAATCATAATTATTACAAATCTATATGTCAGGTAATCAATTTTTAATGTATTTTCTTGAAATTTAAACTCACTGACAAAATAATAGTCATAGTAAATACAATTAGAATAAAACAAACTTAATAAATTGAAATATTATTGAGAAATTAATGTCATATGGTGATGTCATTTAAAAACTCACTGACAGCGTAATAGCATTTTTCAACTAGTAGTTTCGTTAATTTCTTTTTGAAAGAATGAGATGTATCATTTTTAATGTCATTAGGTATTTTATTGTAAATAACTGGTCCCATATGCATAATATTCTTTCTTAATAATGCTGTTTTGAAATTGCCAGTATGTAATAGACCTTTGTATTGGGATCTCAGTAATGCCGGTCTTGAAGAATGATTTATCATTGTCTCAAAAAGATTTCGGTTCATTTGAACAAATAATGCTACCTCCAGAATATAAAGCGATGGAAAGGTTAATAATTTTAGGGATTTAAACATAGGAATACAGCTGTCTGTTGAATTAATGCCGGTCATTGATCTGATGCAATATTTTTGGGCCTTGAATACCCTTTCTCTTTCACTGCAGTTCCCCCAAAATACTACTCCGTATCTTAAGATAGAGGCAACCAGACCATGGTAAGCTATAATGATGGTGTCAATATTAACTTTTTTCGACAAGTTGTAGAGAATATAAGCTCCTCTACTTAATTTTTTGCAGACTTCTTCTGTCTGCTGCTTCCAAGATAATTGGCTGTCAATTACTATCCCTAAGAATTTAGCAACATTTGTCTTGTCAATATTTTGACCATTGTATTCGATTTTCAAAGGATCTGGTTGCAAACGTTGAAAGAAATGCATTATCTTTGTCTTTTGTAAATTAATAATTAGATTATTAGTGTTTAGCCAATTAATTATTGATTTTAAAGTGTCATTAATGTCTTTTTCATAATTTGCTTTTTCCACGCATTTTACTATCGCTGTGCTATCATCAGCGAATAACACCATTGGCTGTTGCACTTTTCTCGGAAGATCATTGATGTACATGAGAAATAATGGAGCTGCGATGATACTCCCCTGTGGAACTCCGAATTTGACTTCTCTACTATCAGATAGGTATTTGAATTCCAATTTACGTCTAGAACATACTCTTGAGATTTCCGTATGTTGCTTACGATTACTGAGGTACGATTTTATAAGGCTTAACACATTTCCTCTAATGCCGTAGCTGTCAAGTTTTTGTAGTAGGACATTATGATTAACGTAGTCAAAGGCTTTGGTCATGTCAGTAAATATAGCACAAACTGGTGTTTTTTTGTCAACATTCGTCATTACATTATGTATTAAGTCATATATCGCCATGTTAATGTTTTTATTCTTTCTAAAGCCCTTTTGCTCCTCGCTAAGAATGTTATATTTATCTAAAAATGAAAAAATTGATTCGTATATATTTTTTTCGAAGATCTTGGAGAATACAGAGACAAGGGCAACTGGTCTGTAGTTTGACATGTCTTCTTTACTATCTTTTTTATGTAATGGTTTTATAATTACTGTTTTTAGGCTATTTGGAAAAATTCCCGAGTTTATGCAGAGATTCATTATATGACACAAGAGCTATAACATCGGAAACAAATTTCACTACTGAAGTTGCTATTCCATCATATCCGAAACTCTTTTTGTTTTTCAATATTTTAATTATTCTTATTATATCAGCCGGTATTACCGGAGACATAAATATTGAGTTTGGATTGTTGTCTATCCTAATGACCTCGTTATTATTATTATTTGCAGAGTTTTGGACTTGATCGACAAAGAAATTATTGAACGAATCTGCAATTTCCTTCGCATCCCTAATAATAGCGTTGCCTATCTTGATTTTCATGATGGGATCTTTAGTACGATTACTCCCATTTATTATTTGCCAAGATGCTTTAGACTTATTAGGTGTTTTTTTTATAATGTAGTTATTTTGTGCTTTTTGTGTGAGTTTTACTATTTTTTGAATCGTTGTGAATATAATTTGAAACTATTTTTGTTATCTATTGAAGGCGATTTTCTATATTTCCATAATAATTGTCTTTGTTTGTGACTACAAATTCTAATCCCTTTAGAATGTATGTATGTATGTTTCTTTTTATACCTAACTACGACGAAGCAAAAAGGAGGTTATGATTTTGACCGGTATGTATGTATGTTCATCTGTTCCCTCATAACTACTTCTAACTGGACTCCGACCACAACATAGTTGGGAAAAGGCTAGGCAGATGACATAAGGAAGAAAAATAATACAACATTATTCGAAACAGATCATTTTTATTTGATTTTTACATCAGATCCTAAATACACCGAATAATACTTCTCACAGGGAAGGCCTGAGACCGTCACATCACACAACATCACGCCTGTATTCCCTGAAGGGGTAGACGGAGGTGTATATATTACACCTACATTTATAATCTCAATGTACAGAGAAATACATGAAAAAAGCTATATAAAATAGAAAGGTAAAGTACAAAGGGTACAACATAATATTCATTTATTACACATTCACATATTTCTAAAATAATAACTGCCAGCAGAACTGCTAGAGGATGTTACACACAGAGAAATACATGGAAAAAGGCTGTAAAAAATATAAAGTACAAAGGTATTCATATAATGCACATTCACATTTATATACATCTTGATAAAATGCCAGCAAAACTACGATACGATAATGTGGAAACATGATACAATGTGTAACTTGAAACAATAACGAGCCTCTGACAAGCTTCAAGCAGTTATTGTTTACGTTTTGATGGCCCCCAGTCTAGCACACGTCACACACACAAACACGGCGCTTAGACAGAACAGATTGTATGACCGAGAAAAGGATGACTCTACTAATGTGCGTCTGTCTGTCGGTTAGACTTTGTGGCGACGCTATACTCTTCTATGGAAACTGATAATACATAAGTCAGTCAGTCTGTATGTCCACCAAGCTACCACGTATAAAAATAAATGTGTGTGTGTGTGTGTATATTTAAATATATAATAAATAAATAATATCTAAATAACTGCTTATGTCGTCTGTATGTTTGTCACGCTGGAAATAAAAGAGGCTCAAACTGGAAAAGAGTTATCTCTTATGGTATAACTCGAAGCAGGATCCTAAACAAAGGGGGACCTCACAAACTGAGCACGTATACATGGTACGTCGCTGTATCTGGTGCTGGGAGCACCAGATACATCGCCGACGCAAATGCCGCCCCCTGTTTGAGATTTGGTCTGTCCGTCGAGGGAAATGTTGCACCTGAGGCTGTGAAGGGCCCAAACTGCGGGCCGGGGGATGGTTGGGTCTGCTTTTAGGAACATGTTGGTGGTGGTGCCGCAAAATTTGATCGACTAACTCCAATCGAAACACTATGTGCTCTTTTGGAGTAGCCGTCGAACTCTGCAGAAGGATACGGGCATTCAAAATAGAACAGTTGAGCAGGTGTTTGAAGAACTTGACATTCCATTTTCTGCCTCTTTTTCTTTCCAGGAGGTATGGTTCCAGCATTTGATCTTTACGATCAACGCATCCCATACCCTTATTGAAATCTAAAACTACTTGAGGTTTGTACAGAGCTGGGCGATGTGGTTTCGCCTCCATCTGGCCTTGTGAATCGCCGTGGTAGGTACTGATGGTGGCTATCTTACGCGTCTTGTCCTGAAAGGCCAAGACCACCACATCGCCGGAATGACGAGCTACAAACTGGCCATCTTTCAGATTACACAGCGAGATGAGTGGAGGCACATTGCTGCGGTTAGCACGCAAGGTACCTACACAGTCGGTTTTTCGTGTTTTCAGAAATCTGGCCAGTAGGGGGCCATTGAACCAGTTATCCATAAAAAGAGTATAACCTTTGTCAAGGAGAGGACGGATGAGTTTGAGAACGGTGGTTGTGCTTTTCAGCAAAGTGGATGGGAGACCGGGATCACGGGAAGTGCCAGCACCGAGGTACACAAAGAATGACCAAAGGTAGCCCGTGGATGACTCACAGAGTTCAAAGGTCTTCAGTCCGTACCGGGCTGCCTTGGTCTTGATGTACTGGCGGAAAGATACGTTACCTTTCCACAAAGTCAAGGATTCGTCAATGCAAACATTTTGGGATGGGATGTAGGCTTCCTGAAAACGGGTATTTAAATGATCTAACATCGGACCAAGAGAATACAGAAGGTCAGTCGAGTTCGAGTCTGTCGGTCTGCTACTATTGTCATTCAAGTGAAAAGCGCGGCAAACATTTTCGTAGCGAGATCGGGAAAACATCGTTCTGAAGACGTTGGTCAGCAAAAGGGGGTTTGTGGTAAAACAGGACGTAATAGAGGGCATCCGGATGATTCCGAGCATCATCCAGAAGGAAAATAGGACAAAAACTTCGTGAATGTTCGTGTCATACCAATCTCTGGCGAAGGAAGCGGACGAACCTGCAAGCCCAGCGGCATACTGGTTCGTCGCAGTCACGATGTGCGACATGATGTCGTCATCCCAGTATTGCCTAAACGCCCCATACGCGTTTTCGGATGCGACAACCGCCCCCGTTTGCTGAGGAAGAAATTGCTCCCTCTCACCTTGATAATCACCCATGGGTGACCATTCAAAGTGACCGGAAGTTCCTTCGGCAGCAAAGAAGGACTCGACCTCGCCGTCATCCCCATCCATCCGTTCGTCCTCGTTCTCTTGTCTTACTCTTCTCGCTCTATCTGTCGCCCGCACTCTCGCTTCTTCTCTCGCTCGCACCACACGCATGACCATCTCCCTCAATTCCTCAGGCACATCATCGTCATTCACATTCACCTCGACCAATCTGTCTCCTCTTACCCACTGGGAGCCACCACTCGGCCCCTGGCCCCGTGGCCCACGTGTGCGCGCTCGGCCCCGCTGCGCTGCGCCGCCGCGCCCGCGCCGCGTACGACGCTGCTGCTGCGGCTGCTCTGGCGCCACTTCTTCCACATGCTGGAACAGCTGATGTTCATCAGCGAGATGGAAGACGTGGTCCTCCTCCATAGCGATGTCACGGCCCCCCTCGATGACGACATCGAACCTAAGACGGATAGTAAATATAATTACGTGTAAATCGAGAAGAAAAGGTACAAGACTAATGAATACCAGTTTTAACACTTACGGCAGGAGAAGAGCCGGCGAGCCTAATCCAACAGCATCAGCCGTGAAAGGAGACTGTGGTGATCTTGGCCTATCAAATAATAGGTTTTCATTATACTTACAGAAAACCATTTATTAACAACAACTATTTATTTGCTATTTTATTACTCACGTCACGGACAACGGGTCCAAATTCTCGTCCCACATCGCCGTGACGGTGACCGCCGGTGCCGGCTCGTTATACTGAAAAAACAAGAGGTTGGATAAATTAACTACTGTTGAGAACATTAGATTAGACCTCATATATAATAGCACCAATGTAAAACAAAATGTGGAATTCTCGGCCTTCAACACCAACACCCTTCATGATGCATGTTTGCGGCGAACTATTCTTATTATCTAAAGCTAAAACACAAACCTGAACAGCAAATAATTTACCCATTTATTCCCAAATGATATTGTTTGGGAATAAATGGGTAATTTAGTTGCTTTGCATCGACATTGCATGACAAAATAAACTTAAGTCCTGTAATTATAATTGCGAATAAATACAAAAGACGCATTCAGTTTTTTACAAAAAAGAACATCTCGTCTGTACATTAAAGATTTTTACAAAAAAAATTCTGGAAGCCGCGAGAGATAAGTAATAGAAAGTAAAAAAACATTTTTTGACATTTTTGTCTGTTTGTTTGTTCGTTTGTGAGCGCATCACGTAAAAGCCACTCATTGGATTCCAAATTGAATTACTGAACAGTAAGAAGCTTTATTGTGAGTAACATTTAGTCTTTATTTCACCAAAATCGACCAGCAGAATCAAAAGAAATGGTATGGATTTAACACTTATGACTTTTTTTAAATCCTTTTTTTTAATCCACCCGAAAAGTCGGAATTACACCCGGGCGACGCCGGGCACGAACAGCTAGTCCATACTAATATTATAAATTAGAAAGTAACTCTGCCTGTCTGTCTGTACGTTACCTTTTCACGCCTAAACCACTGAACGGATTTCGATAAAATTTGGCAAGGAGATAGATGGCATCCCGGGGAAGGACATAGGCTACTTTTTATCGACATACGACATTTGGCGGAAGCTATTTAGTACATAAGTATTTACCTCGAATGGGTCGACTTCGGGACCCATCTCGGCATCGGAAGCCTCCTCCGCCTCCGCGAGGTACTCCTCCTCTTCGAAGTACTCCACCTCATATAATTCGGGCTCCTCTTCTATTTCGTTCTCGTCCACCTCTTCCTTGAAGATGTCGTCGAAGTCTGGACTGGTGTCCCCATCTCTGCTCTCGTTACAGGATGCCATCTCTATCAATATACATTACACATATTATATAATAAAACAAAATTATTTAAAAAACAAAAACCCGCCTGCAAAAACGCATAACTTAAAACAGAAAAACAAGCATTATAATCTGTAGAATTTTGGTATTACAGGCGGGGAACAAACAAAAGTTACACCATATTTTTCAGGTTATTTGTTTGTGTTAATTAGTAATGCTGTGGATAATTAGTAATGAAGGACGTTCAGTTTAATTGATTCTGAATTTACCCGACTGCCCCAGGAGGGTAATGTTTTAAGATAATGAAGAACAACAACAACACAAAGCAACTGGTGAAATGTGAGTGTATTACACACCTTTGCCTGCTCTTCGTCAATACAGGCATGATTTATGTGTTTACAATGTGCAAAACAATTTCATCAATTTAAATTAGTACAGTCAAACAAGCTATTTGGTATACAGGTAGATAATCTGCAATTACTTTTGAACAATTTTTGTGAGAGATTTCAGTAGTTAACCATCCTGTTACATTTCTCTCCTAGGAACCACTGTACTTTAACACCCGGACCTAGGCGTTTGCGCAGTGTGAAATTTTGGGAAAGCGTTCTACATGAAGACATCTATACGCTATAAAATTGTAAAGCTTCGCACCCGCGGGTGTTAAAGTACAGTGGAGCCCTCTCCTAAGCCGACGAATTGTGGCAGTGTAGTGGAAAATGAATATATTTTGCCTGTATACCAAATAGCTTGTTTGACTGTACTATGCAAACAAAACTCTCATACGTACACATGGCTACAAATCAAGCTATACATTTCCAGTATAAGCTGACCATTGTAAAGAAATCCTATACAATGCGAGATCAGCATAAACTGGAAATGTATCGCTTGATGTGTAGCTGTGTGTACAGGTCGAAATGCATTTGAACGACTTGAGAACCTTCTTTTTTTTCTTGAAGTAGGCCAAATTTTGAATAGCATGTTTTATATTTTGAAACAATAAATCACAAAAACCAATTTTATTGATAACATCAATATAAACAACTAGACAGCATAGTTGTGTCAGGAAGTTGAACTCAAAGATACAGGCACAGACTAATTATTAGTCTTGATACAGGCAAGACACAGGCACTGTTGGTTGAATTGACAAATACTCAGTCAGTCTTATGAAATTTCAAAAAGGTTTGTTTGTTGTACCCCCAGTTTTTGCCTTGTCCCTCGACTTTTTTCACTTAATTTTTGTTATGAATGAGTTCTAGCAGAATATATTTATTTTAAGTGAAAAAACATAGGTATGTATAAATATACTAGCTGAACCCGCGACAACGTCTGCGGACCAGGATGAACCATGGTCTACCCATGTGCCAAATTTCATTCAAATCCGGTCAGACGTTTTAGCGTGATGGCGTGATCAAGGGAAATAGGGATTTATTTTAATATATATAGATATATAAATTGTCGTTTTTTTGTTACATTACTAAATATAAAACTTATGAACCAACGATCTAACGGTTTTTTTTATGTATTTACAAATATCTACGGAACATTTCTTTGCACAAAAAAGTAACTTCGATGTTATTTCGTGCAAACATAATCTACAACTATGTAATAACTACTTATAAATGAATATTCATACTCTTACCGTCGATTATACTTATATTATTACTTTAAGTTCTAATTAATATGACATTATAATGTTAATTAAGATTTTATATTGTAATTCAAAAGTCACAAGTAGTTTCAAACGATTCTCCTAACTTTAAGTGGATGCCAATAACTTATCTGATTTTGCTTTTCGATATCAAATAAGTAAATACTAAATTGCTAAATTACCATATTAAGTTTTAAAATGGTTCCACTACTTAAGATTTGTTCATTGTTAATTATGTTAGAGATTATTAAACAATAATCTATGACCATCTGCGATTGGTCAAAAATGGCGGCAATGTTAGAGGTACTTGATTAGTATTGGGAGAATATAAAATAAAATACGTTTACCCGCGAATTCGGGACCTCTCTGGGATACAACTGTGGTGAAAGATGGACTACCTATTGTGTTCACGTAAGTTAATTGCTCATATTTCTTGATTATTTCCGATAGCTATGTTTTTCTTTATCTGTTATAGTATGTCATAAGTGTTAAATGTAATTAGGGAATATTCATGTTCTGTTTCTTCCCGTTGATAAGCTATAACTTTGAGAAATAGTCCCAGAGAATAATGTGATAACAATGATTTATGCTAAGTAAATGTGTGTTGATCCAATACTTTAAAATTAGCTGCCATGGAGTTTCTTTTCCTTCTTCTCCATGATGACCTAGGTTCGGAACGGACAACTAGTTTTCTCATGACCGTATTTAACCGACAAGCCTAATCAATAAATGCCTAGTCTTGTCTTTCTGTGCTTTTCTTCATAGAACCCTTTCCTTAAACACCATATAGAGATACATACAACATTTTGACACTCGAAACCTTACTAAATAGGGGAATATCCTACATGTAGTAATAATTCTGCTTCATCCATCTTCTGACACATGAATCTTGTAAAAAATCTTTTGGGATTGGTTGGCAACACATGAAAAAAAAGCTGCACCCACAGAATAGTAAAAGTACTCCGTGGAGTCCGTGGAGTAATTTTTTAAATAGTATTGTGAACGTTAGTCTTCTATATCTATAGGTAGTCTGTGGTTGGATTTGTGTTTTGTTTGTTTGTTGTTACTTTACTCTATGGTTTGTTGCTTGGTGTATAGTGTATTTGTTACCTCCGTGAATTTAGCCGAACGATTTCATTATTATGAACTTTTGTTAATGCTAATCGTTAGAGAGGGTTAGAGAGAAAAGAAAAATCGTTAGAGAGTAATTAGTTTTTATGTAAAAACAATTTTAATTTTTCGTGTGAAGTTGGCCCCCCTTCCCGCAAAAATGGACTTAGACGTAATTTTATTTTTTTAATCGTTTGCGAATCGTTAGAGAGAGATTGAGAGTAACACAAAATCGTTAGAGAGTTAATATTTTATTTCATATTAAATAATTTCTAAGAGCGTGACGTTAGCCTACCTCTGTGAATTTTGCCCCCGATATAATTATTCTCAACTTTTGTTAATGCTTATCGTTAGAGGATCGTTAGAGAGAGTTAGAGAGAAAAGAAAAATCGTTAGAGAGTAATTAGTTTTATTTATCAACGATTTTAATTACTTTTGTGAAATTGGCCCCCATTCCCGCAAAAATTGACGTAGATGTAATTTTTTTATTTTTATAATGTGAGAATCGTTAGAGAGAGATAGAGAGTTAAAAAAATCATTAGAGAGTTAATATTTTAATTGATATTAAATTATTTCTGAGAACGCGTTTTAGATTAAACAGGCTCGCTCTTATTATGGGCAACATATTCAGCCGAACGGTACTTTTACTGTACCTAGAAGTTAGTGAAGATACCAGGCATTTCGTCATCACATGAGACAGCTTTGATCAGAGGACCCACACCACTATAGTTATAGAGTGTATTACATTATTGTCTGGTATCTTGGATGGGCCGGCATCAAAATTATATATCTCCACCTGCTCAGTTTCTCGACAGTATTTTAATAAGAGAAGACATTGAAAATGAAGAAAATCAATAAATCATTACTTAAAACTAAAAAAACAAGTTTTATTTCATAAAAAATCTGTAAGACTTGCATTCAAAGCATATTATTCAGTTTTTAAATATCATAATTTTCGAAAGGCTTTTCATCCACTTCCGATCTCGATTCTAAGTCATAAAACAGGAATTCTCCATCGTAATTAAAAAAATGTTCTTGATCAGTAGGTACTATTATCATTTTACTCCTACTAAGCCTGTGGACTATGCTGAAACATGCACTTCTTGCACTTATAGATTCTTATTAGCTATAATCTAAAGAGAGGTCTAAAAGAATTATGCTACACATTTTTGACTGAAAATATCCCATTTCATCTTATTTCAGAATATGGTACATAAAGTAAATAACTTGATTAGAATTTTTGTTTGCATTGTCATATTCTTTACAACAAATTTTTTTCTTCTTTCTATAAGGCAATTGAAAAAGAATGATTGATTGACTGTAATGACAGTACCATGTGTCAATTTTGAAAAGTTTGTTATTTTCTGGGGTGTGTTCACTTTATTAGCCTAAATAATTAGAAAAGTTTGTTCGTTTTTAGTAGTTAGGAGTAAATTAACACTAAATTAATTATTTCTTAAGAAATAAGCAGTACCTTTGTACTCATATTTTAACTATGTCATATCTATTTTGTATTTTACTGTGTGTAACATAAGATTAGAATAAATAAATTAATTAAAAAAACGATTTTTCTCAAAATTGGTAATCCTTAAAAATGCATGACACAGTTAGAGCTACTACTTTTTGGGATGTCTATCCAAATATATTTAACTTGTCCTGGTTAGAATTATTGAATAATAAAAAAACATTTTTGGTCATGTCCTTTCGAATCGATGTGACCTGTGGAAGATGCTCACATCCATTCATCAACTTGAAAAGAGCTGAAAATCTTCAAACGGCTGAACCGATTTTCTTGAATCATAGCTAAGAACACTCTATCAAGTCACCTTTCAAACAAAATAAAAAATATCAGAATCGGTTCAGCCGTTTGGCAGCTACGATGTAACATACAGACACACACGATAAACTTATAACACCCCTCTTTTCCGTCGGTGGGTTAAAAATGACCCGACCAGCTCCCGACAAGCACCCACCTTTTGTGTGTTTTGAGCATAAATGATGCACTATAAGTACCGAATCAAATTGAAACTACCAACAATATTTCGTATTCTTATCAGGTATCACTGTTAAATGATTGTTGATCAAATACACAACTTTACCACCCATAACTATAACGTCCCTCTACATCATGTCATGTATCAGTAGTACCTACTACTCGCGCTCACGGTACACAATGAGAAACGTAAGTGTGGCCGCTTCATTTAATGCAATAAATCTCGCGGTAAATCTCTTTGATCTGCCTAAAATGCCGCCACCAGAGTTATCAATCACCCAACGTCAAACGCCAATGTAAATGCCGTTGACAAATTCTCGAGGTAAGTCGTGATGAAGTACACCCACGGTTAACGTCTACCGCGATAATCCGTTGGTGTGGCCCCAGCATATAAGAGATTTGTCATATTTAAAAATCATTTTAAAAAAACTTTGTACCTCCGGCAGGGGGGAGTGGGGGGATCTACTAACCCTTCCCCCCTCTCCTCCCTCCCCTATCCCCCCCTATCGAGGCGGCACGTTTCATAATTTTAACCTGCTCCAAGTCCTAGGGTAAAACGCGTTCTCAGAAATAATTTCATTTGTTTTAAATATTAACACTCTAATGATTTTTTTAACTCTCTATCTCTCTCTAACGATTCTCAAAACATATTTAAAAAAAAATTACGTCTTTGTCCATTTTTGCGGAAATGGGGGCCAATGTCACAAAAGTAATTAAAATCGTTGATAAATAAAACTAATTACTCTCTAACGATTTTTCTTTTCTCTCTAACTCTCTCTAACGATTAGCATTAACAAAAGTTGAGAATAATTATATCGGGGGCAAAATTCACAGAGGTGGGCTAACGTCACGCCCTTAGAAATTATTTAATATTAAATAAAATATTAACTCTCTAACGATTTTGTGTAACTCTCAATCTCTCTCTAACGATTCGCAAACGATTAAAAAAATAAAATTACGTCTAAGTCCATTTTTGCGGGAAGGGGGGCCAACTTCACACGAAAAATTAAAATTGTTTTTACATAAAAACTAATTACTCTCTAACGATTTTTCTTTTCTCTCTAACCCTCTCTAACGATTCTCTAACGATTAGCATTAACAAAGGTTCATAATAATGAAATCGTGCGGCTAACTTCACCGAGGTGTATTTGTTTGTTTACTCAACGGCTATAGTAACAACGACTATAGTCTTTGCTCAACGGCAACGGTAAGTACTTATTACATCCTTTTAGATAATTGCACGAATAATTACTTAACTTAATGTCTTTTGGCACGCGCGCGGCCCGTCAGGTAGCTTAGCGTTATTGATGAATTTTGAAAAAAAAAAATGTGTACGTACTCTAATCTACTCCTAAAATCCATACTTCCATCTCTTCCATACTAATATTATAAATTCGAATGTAACTCTGTCTGTCTGTCTGTCTATCTATCTGTCTTTATGTTACCTTTTCACGCCTAAACCATTAACGGATTTTGACAAAATTTGGCAAGGAGATAGATGGCATCCCGGGGAAGGACATAGGGTACTTTTTATCGATATAACACGCGGGCGAAGCCGCTGGCGGAAGCTAGTCATCAATAAATTAGGTACCTAACTCAGCCCAACAAAAAAAGGTTTAAAGTACTCTTACTTTTTTTGGTTGTTGAAAAAACAAAAATATTAATGAACAAAGTCGAGGGACAAGCCAAAAACTGAAGGTACAAACTTTCTTGAAATTGCTCACTTACCAATTTCTAACTTCACTTTAGCTCTGACTGACTCTTTGTCAACTCAACAGTAATGGTTCAATTGACAGAGATGCTTTGTTTGAGTTCGAGTTGACTTTTCAAAGTTACCTGACACAAACTAGGTATGCTGTCCAGTTGTATAGATAGATCTTATCGATAAAGTTGGTGCTGTGATTTACTTGTTTCAAAATTTGACCTACTTCAAGACAAAAAAGAAGGTTCTCAATTTGTTTGAATGCATTGGACCTGTACCTGTACGTATGTGAGTTTGTTTGCATAGAACTAATGTAAATTGATAAAATTATTTTGCATGTTGTAAACACATTAATCATGCCTGTATTCCCCGAAGGGCAGGCAAAGGTGTGTAATACACTCACATTTCTACAGTTGCGTTGTGTTGTTGTTGTCGTTCTTCTTATCTTAAAATTCAGAATGAACATCTCTCCCTAATTACTACTTATCCACAGTGTTCACCCTAAATACCTCATCACTACTCCACACTGGTTGCTTACCTACAAAAATAATTGCCAAAATATAATTATGTTGTTGTTGTGGTGTGTACACACGGCTACACATCAAGCTATACATTTCCAGTTTATGCTGATCTCACATTGTATAGGATTTCCGTACAAAGCGAGGTCAGCTTAAACTGGAAATGTATAGCTTGATGTGTAGCCGTGTGTACAGGTTGTATAATATTATTGTAGTATAAGAATATCCATTCGAATATTATAAATTCGATAGTAACTCTGTCTGTCTGTATGTTACCTTTTCATGCCTAAACCAAGAACGGATTTCGACAAAATTTGGCAAGGATGGCATCCTACAGAAGGACATAGTACCTATTTTATATGTTCAATGTTCATGTTAAGTACTAGCTAATGCATTGCAAATGTTGCGTTGCCAATTTTGCGAGACTAACATATGACAATTGATTTTATATACAGGTAGAGATGGCATCCTGTAACGAGAGCAGAGATGGGGACACCAGTCCAGACTTCGACGACATCTTCAAGGAAGAGGTGGACGAGGACGAAATAGAAGAGGAGCCCGAATTATATGAGGTGGAGTACTTCGAAGAGGAGGAGTACCTCGCGGAGGCGGAGGAGGCTTCCTATGCCGAGATGGGTCCCGAACTCGACCCATATGAGGTAAATACTTATGTACTAATATTATGAATATAAAATTACTACTAGGTATGTCAGTAATAATCAACGATTTTTTCTTTTTTACTCAACTGCCCAAAAAGGAGTGCTGTTTTTTTTTTTTCATTTTCATTTAAGTATGTACCTGTGAGTTTCTTTATTCCACTATAACTTTAAAAAGCCTAAACGGATTTGGATCTAAGGGGTATCATTAGAATCCTTACATCATCCTGAGTGGCATAAACCATTAAAAAAAATTCGGCAGTATGGCTCCATAATTTTCAAAGGTGAAAAGTAAAAAAATCTTCAATTATTTACAATATGGGTATCCAATTGAAGGCATAATGAGCACATTCCAAAACTATATAATTTATTGGCATAAATTTTACATAGGTAGGGTGTACAGTCACGAGCAAAAATATGTATACACTCAGCAAAATTCAATAACGATTTTCTCGTGGAATTAAAATTGTAACTTTGAGATGATAATTTTTTCATAATAATAGGGGTTCCAAAATACTATATTCGTAATATCATAAAGTTACAATCAATACAGTAGGAGAAAATCACTTTTAAAAGTTGCTAAGTGTATACATATTATTGCTGGTGACTGTACATGCAAAAAAAAACATTCACAACAACAAGAAAACTTCAAGTTACCTCCAAAAAAGACCAAGACAATCCTAACTCTCTTGAAGAGAGTTATTTGCAGGGGAAAAATATCTTTGAAAGAGGCGCAGATTATTTTAGGCACCCTTCAATTTTTATCCGACTACGGCGAAGAAAAAAGGAGGGTTATGATTTTGACCGGTATGTATGTATGTACTATGGTCATCTGTTCCCTCCTATCTTCCAAACCACTTATCACAATTTGACAAATGAGGTATCGTTAGAAGCCACATTAAATTTATAATGGCGCCCTCTAGAGGACATAAAGTGAGGAACTTAAAAAAAATGGTTTTACGTACCATGTTGGGTATCAAATGAAAGGGCTTAATGAGTACATTTCAAAAATATAGATATTATAACCCCAAAGGAATATAGATAAAAATCCGGAGTCACACGTAGTCTGTTCGATTTATGCCCTAACACGTGTGACTCCGGATTTTTAATTTGTATGTCTGTGGTGTCTTGTTTATACCTTTTAAGTCGTAGTTGGGTTTAAGTTTTTATTACTTGATTTTTTTGTCGTTCCAAGAGGTCGTCTTCACTGCCGCCAACTTCAAATTCTTACTGGAACTCTGAAGCGACTACCTCCTCGCAAACCGGTGGCAACAACACACACGGTCACGTAGGATCTGAAATGGTGGGTCACAACTTTAGAAAAGCCTATAGTTCGGAGCAGCTTCACCATTTCATGACGGCGGATACTGCAGATTACGGATGGGGAGCACAGTTTGACGATCTTTCGGTTTAAGGAAACTGGAAACCAGACCAGCGGCGCTGGCACTGCAATCGAAAGGAAATGTTTGCCATAATAGCAGCAGTCAAACATTTCCGATCTCAGCTTCGCGGTCGCCATGTGAGGCTGCAATCGGACAATCGCACAGTTGGTTCCTACGTTCGAGAAAAGGAGGAACACGATCAACCGCCCAACTCTTGGGTCTTCTAGACAAAGAGCGTATTTCCATGACTACGGAATATATTCTAGGGAGATTCAACGCCATGTCAGACGATAGTTCCGCGGGAAACAGGCGGCAGAGTGGTACCTACTAAGACCAGCCGCTCTAAGGAATGTTTTTCGCAGATTTGGACTTCCACAGGTGGACCTCTTTGTCACAAGGGACACCGTTGGCCACCAGGGTTGTGAGGAAGTATGTTACCAAAGATTGTTCAGACTCATCAGCCTACTTTTGCATCGCCTTCAGTCGTCAGTGGCTATTTCAGCTGGCATGGGTCTTCCCGCCTCCAAGCCTCATCCCTCGACTTCTTCACCATCTGAATTCAGCTCAAGGCGTCTTCCTAATAGTGACTCTAATTTGGAGGAGAGCCTATTAGTTACCAGATCTTCGACGTCGAGCACTTTGCAGACCTTTGGGTATCACCAACCTAGCCCGTGTTCTAGTAGATCGGAGCACGGGCCTTCCACCTTCTCGAGTTCAAGACATGGAGCTCTATGTTTGGAAGATACCGGGTGAGGTGAAATAAATAATAATTGGTCAGAAGCTGAAAGGTCCCTGCTCCGATCTAGTTGGAGGAAGTCACCGCTAAGAACTTACAGACGTTTGGTCTCGATGGGTCAAATGGCGTAAATACATATAACAATTTGGTCTTCAATTGTCCCAATAATATTAGTTTGACAAGATTATTAGCATTCCTATTCATTGTAGAGAGATTCGCTTATTCTACTGTTGCATAAATCTGTAGTTCTAACCTTTGGACGGCCGTCTTGTAACGAAAATTTGGATTCAAACTTTTTAGTACAACATATTATTCTTAAAGCTATCTCCCTCCAATCTCCTAGAGCAGAGAATCCCCTATTTGAGACCCAAGTGAACTGACTGCCTGGATGCAGACGAATCCTCCAAAAAACATTACTTTGTTCAAAGCAGCGCGTCGATTGGCTTGTCTTTTGTTGCTAGCGTCAGGAAGCAGGGACCGGACAACCCCGCTTAAAGAGTTAAGCCTTTGGACAGGGTAACCCGTACATGGGGTAACTCATATCGCAGTGTTACCTTTTGTTCGAGTTAGATCCTCGAAACCCAGCGAAATGGTTAACACCTTTATTGAGGCAACCACTTCAATGACGTAAGCCTTAGAAGAGGTTGCCTTCTCGAAAAGCTTTTTTTCGTGTTAGCCTGGATTACCTAATAAACTTGAGCTGCATGTAGTTACAAGTCGCTCGGCAAGTCGGTACACGCAAGATTGGCGGACCGACGAGCGCGGTACGATGTCACGTGCGGTCGTGGTTATGCAATTTTCAAACTAACATCGATTGTAAACAGTGCATATTATAATGTCTTGAGTTGGAATGGCTTACCCTAAAATATGAATATATTTATTAGTTCATTTTGTCATTCAATGTATATTGTTTGGGAATAAATGGGTTATTAATCTGCAGTTCAGGTTTGTTCGCCGCAGCATGAATCATGGTGTTGGTGTTGAAGGCCGAGCATTCCATATTTTGTTTTATGCAGGGCTTGAAAACGATACCAATTCACAATAAAAGTAACGTTAAGTAACGGTATTTCCGTAGAGATACTTCGATATCGGTACAATTTGGTAGCGTTACTTAGTAGCATAACATAATAATAACGTTTACATTTTTGGTAAAAATTACCGGTATTTTTAACGTTATTGTAAAAATAGCGGTAAAAAATTATCGGTATTATTTTGTTATTTTAAGCGACGTTGCCAGCCCGCCTCAAAGGCGGCCGCGGCCGGCGTGCGTGCGCGCCCCTCTCACTCTCACACCCTGTCGGCGCTGTTGCCATTTCGTTTGTCGTCTTCATATCTCTCACCTACAGAACACGGTGGACCAACCAACCAAGTATATTCTCAAGTACAAGCACAACACAGAATAGCAATGATAAGATAATATCTTTTAAACGCGCAAATAGTCGTACGGCAGTCTTAGCGTCGATGCAATCTGACATTCTTTTGCAATTGGACGAGAGCGACGGTAACAAAACTAATTATAACGATAAAATTATCGTTACCTTAGATTTTAACGTTACGTATGTTTAACGGTAAAATGTGCCAGATATAACGGTAAATAATATAACGTTATTTATTAGTTAACGATACCCGCATCAGAAGGCTGTAACGATACCATATTTTTAACGGTATTTCAAGCCCTGGTTTTATGTTTGTATGAGTTCTAATCTAATGTTCTCACCAGTAGTTAATTTATTCAACCTCTTGTTTTTTCAGTATAATGGGCGGCGGGAACCGGCGGTCACCGCGGCCCCAGTGGTCACCGTCACGGCGATGTGGGACGAGAATTTGGAACCGTTGTCTGTGACGTGAGTAATAAAATAGCAAATAAATAGTGTGTTGTCACTAAATGGTTATCTATACTAGCTTCCGCCCGTGTTGTATGTCGATAAAAAGTAGCATATGTCCTTCCCCGGGATGCCATCTATCTCCATGCCAAATTTTATCGAAATCCGTTCAGTGGTTTAGGCGTGAAAAGGTAACATACTGACAAACGGAACTTTCGAGTTTATAATATTAGTATGGATTAGTATGGATGAAAACCTATTATTTGATAGGTCAAGATCACCTCCGTCTACGCGGGCTCCTCTCACGGCTGCTGCTGTTGGCTTAGGCTCGCCGGCCGTTCTCCTGCCGTAAGTGTTAAAACTTGTATTCATTAGTCTTGTACCTTTGTTTTCGCGATTTACACGTAATTATATTTATTATTTGTTGTCTCAGATTCGATATCGTCGTCAAGGGGGGCCGTGACACCGCTATGCAGGAGGATCACGTCTTCCACCTCGCTGATGAACATCAGCTGTTCCAGCAGGTGGATGAAGAGGCGGCAGAGCAGCCGCAGCAGCAGCGTCGTCCGCGGCGCGGCGGCGCAGCGCAGCGGGGCCGAGCGCGCACACGTGGGCCACGGGGCCAGGGGCCGAG
The DNA here is from genome assembly GCA_947363905.1 of Lithophane semibrunnea. Classification (NCBI taxonomy): domain Eukaryota; kingdom Metazoa; phylum Arthropoda; class Insecta; order Lepidoptera; family Noctuidae; genus Lithophane; species Lithophane semibrunnea. The sequence goes on along the minus strand of OX376213.1, from coordinate 2,508,920 downwards.
TGGTGGCTCCCAGTGGGTAAGAGGAGACAGATTGGTCGAGGTGAATGTGAATGACGATGATGTGCCTGAGGTATTGAGGGAGATGGTCATGCGTGTGGTGCGAGCGAGAGAAGAAGCGAGAGTGCGGGCGACAGATAGAGCGAGAAGAGTAAGAAAAGAGAACGAGGACGAATGGATGGATGCGGATGACGGCGAGGTCGAGTCCTTCTTTGCTGCCGAAGGAACTTCTGGTCACTTTGAATGGTCACCCATGGGTGATTATCAAGGTGAGAGGGAGCAATTTCTTCCTCAGCAAACGGGGGCGGTTGTCGCATCCGAAAACGCGTATGGGGCGTTTAGGCAATACTGGGATGACGACATCATGTCGCACATCGTGACTGCGACGAACCAGTATGCCGCAGAGGTTGCTGGTTCGTCTGCTAGGTTCGCCCAAGATTGGTATGACACGAACATTCATGAAGTTTTTGTCCTATTTTCCTTCTGGATGATGCTCGGAATCATCCGGATGCCTTCTATAAAGTCCTGTTTTACCACAAGCCCCCTTTTACAGACCAATATCTTTAGAAAGATGTTTTCCCGAAATCGCTACGAAGAACTTTGCCGCGCTTTTCACTTGAATGACAATAGTAGCAGACCGACAGACTCGACTGACCCTCTGTATTCTTTTGGTCCGATCTTAGATCACCTAAATGCCCGTTTTCAGGAAGCCTACATCCCATCCCAGAATGTTTGCATTGACGAATCCTTGACTTTGTGGAAAGGTAAACTTTCCTTCCGCCAGTACATCAAGACCAAGGCAGCCCGGTACGGAGTGAAGACCTTTGAACTCTGCGAGTCGTCCACGGGCTATCTTTGGTCATTCTTTGTGTACCTCGGTGCTGGCACTTCCCGTGATCCCGGTCTCCCATCCACTTTGCTGAAAAGCACAACCACCGTTCTCAAACTCATCCGTCCTCTCCTTGACAAAGGTTATACTCTTTTTATGGAAAACTGGTTCAATAGCCCCCTACTGGCCAGATTTCTGAAAACACGAAAAACCGACTGTGTAGGTACCTTGCGTGCTAACCGCAGCAATGTGCCTCCACTCATCTCGCTGTGTAATCTGAAAGATGGCCAGTTTGTAGCTCGTCATTCCGGCGATGTGGTGGTCTTGGCCTTTCAGGACAAGAAGCGTAAGATAGCCACCATCAGTACCTACCACGGCGATTCACAAGGCCAGATGGAGGCGAAACCATATCGCCCAGCTCTGTACAAACCTCACGTAGTTTTAGATTATAACAAAGGTATGGGAGGCGTTGATCGTAAAGATCAAATGCTGGAACCATACCTCCTGGAAAGAAAAAGAGGTAGCAAATGGAACGTCAAGTTCTTCAAACACCTGCTCAACTGCTCTATTTTGAATGCCCGAATCCTTCTGCAGAATTCGACGACTATTCCAAAAGAGCACATAGTGTTTCGATTGGAGTTAGTCGATCAAATTCTGCGGCACCACCACCAACATGTCCCTAAAGCCAAACCCGATCCCGGTCCTAGCAGTTTGAGCCGTCAATTGCCTCGGTTGCAACATTGGCCTCAAAAGACAGACAGACTCACAACCAGACCTCACCTTCATTCGCGCCGGCGTTGCACTTGGTGTTCCCGGCAGCAGATACAGCGACGTACAATGTACGTGTGCACTGCTTGTGAGGTCCCCCTTTGTTTAACACCCTGTTTCGAGTTGTACCATAAGTAACTCTTCCATTTTGAGCCTCTTTGAATTTCCAGCGTGACAGACATACAGTGACGACATTAGCAGCTTATTTAGTTTTTATTTATATATGTAGTATAGCTTGATGGACATACAGACTGACTGACTTAGGAGCCAGTTTCCACAGAAGAGCATACCTTTACCACAAAGTCTAACCGACAGACATTGACACACATTTAGTAGAGTCATCCTTTTCTCGGTCATACAATCTGTTCTGTCTAAGCGCCGTGTTTGTGTGTGTGACGTGTGCTAGACTGGGGGCCATCAAAACGTAAACTGCAGCTAACTGCTTGAAGCTTGTCAGAGACTCGTTATTGTTTCAAGTTACACATTTTATCATGTTTCCACATTATCGTATCGTAGTTTTGCTGGCATTTTATCAAGATGTATATAAATGTGAATGTGCATTATATGAATACCTTTGTACCTTATATTTTTTACAGCCTTTTTCCATGTATTTCTCTGTGTGTAACATCCTCTAGCAGTTCTGCTGGCAGTTATTATTTTAGAAATATGTGAATGTGTAATAAATGAATATTATGTTGTACCCTTTGTACTTTACCTTTCTATTTTATATAGCTTTTTTCATGTATTTCTCTGTACATTGAGACCATAAATGTAGGTGTAATATATACACCTCCGTCTACCCCTTCAGGGAATACAGGCGTGATGTTGTGTGATGTGACGGTCTCAGGCCTTCCCTGTGAGAAGTATTATTCGGTGTATTTAGGATCTGATGTAAAAATCAACTAAAAATAATCTGTTTCGAATAATGTTGTATTATTTTTCTTCCTTATGTCATCTGCCTAGCCTTTTCCCAACTATGTTGTGGTCGGAGTCCAGTTAGAAGAAGTTATGAGGGAACAGATGAACATACATACATACCGGTCAAAATCATAACCCTCCTTTTTGCTTCGTCGTAGTCAGGTATAAAAAGAGCCGGCTAGTTCCCTCATCGTATTTTTACGAGATATAGGTAGAGTCGGTCAATAAAGACTAAAGTAGTCTTTTTTTATAGCCTATTGTGTGTCCCACTGCTGGGCAAAGGCCTCCCCTTTTTCCTTCCAAAGCTCTCTATTTTGTGCGATTTCTGGCCACGTTGGCCCCGCAAACATTATTAGATCGTCACACCACCTTCGCCGCGGTCTACCTCGACGGCGACGTCCTCCTTCAGGCGTCCAGTGAGTGACGATCTTTGCCCATCTCTCCGGGTGCATTCGTGCGACGTGGCCGGCCCACTCCCACTTCAGCATGGCTGTTTTTTCTCCAACATCCAAGTAGTCTTAGTAAAATTTATTTATTAGAAACTAAATATAACTAGGATGAGCATTTGCAGTCACAGCTTTCTCGTGCAGTACAATACGGACGAAATAACTTGGTAATTCCGAAGGCGGCTGTGTAGTAACATTTTTTAATTTTTTAGGAACCACACCAACCAGGCTAGTTTGATTGAGAGAACATGCGCAGCGAGGTAGGTAGTGCCTATGTTCAAACCTGCCAAGTTATATCGGCCGTATTGTACAGACAAACCGTGAGATTAGGGTTTTGGACTAGGTATAGTCGGAAACATAAGGCTTATTAGGAGTGAAAGATCTGAACGAATGAACGTAAATAATACTTAAAAGGTGTTGAAACTACAATAAAAAAACCGAGTTATTCCGTTTATCCACCCTAAGGTGGATATTTTTTGTGTCCGAGAATCCACTCTAGGCCTAGTATGAAGGATGAACGGAATTTATAAGATGGATTCTCGGATATACACTGCTGCATACAGAGACTGTAATTTTACATTGAAATAAAGGAAAAGTAACTGAAAAAATGATTTTTAAAAATACAATTTTCCTCAGACACCGGTGAAATATGATTCAAAACAAGGAGCTCAATGCCCCCTGTTAATTTTCGGAGGGCTGTCCCATACACCCTGTATAGTGCTCTGTGCGACCTTTCATACCATGGGTACGTAGTATTTTAATATCTGTGCCATGGGTTCAGACCAATAAAATCCTTTTTTATTGGTCTGACCTTGCGTTTGCACTGGCGAAACATTACAACAAAACATGTTAAATCTCTACTTCCTGTCAAAAATTGTATGGAACATTGACAGAAGATAGAGATTTCAACATGTTTTGTCGCAAATGTCAGGGAAAAAAATCCCCACTCTAGGTGTAGGGGAGGAGGGAGGTAACCTAAAATAGTACCTACAATGTTACAAGTTTGCTGTGTTGGTCATTACTCATTGCACTCAAGGCGGTATTATTTGCGTGGTAGACTAGCGCTATGGTAGCCGAGTGTGTAATGATCAATGCTCACACGTTTCATACGTTTTTCAACCATCTCGCGAGGAAAAAACAGACTTCTTGTAAGAACATATTATATAGACAATAACGTAGGTAACTACAGAATCATTTCAACACTGACCTTTGTTGCCTGGCAGGTAATGAATATCCGAAGCATCTTTTAAAAAAAATCTACGTCTGTTGGTGACAAAACTTTGCATTTCGGCTTTTTTCAATTACCTAAATTATCTTTACAACGAAAACAATTACAATAAAATTATACCTATTGGAAAATGGCGCCAAAGACCAAAGTTGTAATTTTTTACAAATGGCGCCCTGTTTTTGTTTTTCCTCTAGCGATGCGCGCGCAGGGGTGTAAATAAAGGCACTGGTAAAACTGCTGAACAGCCTTTATAAAAAATATAAGAGAAAATAATGTTATAAGACGCAAAATATGGTTAATTAATATGTAGGTACTTAGTGAAAAACGAATTAATTGAGGGAGAGGGTAGGTGTCTCTTTCGATAATATAACATTACCAGCCATACTATATCTACTGTGGGCGTACTGACTTGAATGTGCCCTGGCGACTGGGAATCATGCTCACTCAGATGTGTCGCTGATGGCACGTGTGTTAGATCATTTAACTCCATTCAAAATGTTTCAGCTGAATGGTGCGTCATGTTCCCTAAAGTAAGTTCTGTGGTCATGTTCGTGAACGGGCGCCGTCTGTTGTGTCTGTCTCTAGATCTCCGTTTCAAACTTTTTTTTTTTTTCAGTTTTGCCAAAGATATTTTTGTTTATTTTACTATGCGTTTGCACCAGAAAACATTCAACATGTAGATGTTTCGAAACTTGTCACTTGAAACAAATCTCATTACTTTTTTTGTTGATCTTGCGTTCGCACTGTACGAAACATGAGTACCTAACCGTGCGTTTGCACTGGCGAAACATTTGCGACAAAACATGTTGAAATCTCTATCTTCTGTCAATGGTCCTTACAATTTTTGACAGGAACTAGAGATTTAACCTCTGAAGTCCCGCGACGCAAAACGTCAAAATCGCTCAAGTACCGGGCGCTGACAGATGCCGCGATAAGAATATGCCGGCGCGCACAAAAAATGCTCTCCTGCTGTTTCTATTGGCTCTAGGCACACAATGTAAGCTGTCTTGTGTTGTTGAATAAACAGAGCATCATATTATGGATAAACAATGCTCGTAGGACGAGAATCGTATTTGTAAACAAAATGTTATTATCAGATATGGGGGGAAAAACGTGTTTGTTCCTGTTTCATGGCTATTTCTGATAAAACTACTGTTTTAATTTACAGGAAACTTTGCAAGTTACATAATGAATAGATAAGTAATCTAACAAAAGCGTTTGTTTGAGAGTCCTACGTAACATTTTCATATTATAGAAACTCAAACTTCATAGCGCGCGGAGCCATTTTTGTGAGTTTGCGTATTATTACGCGTAACTTTGAAAATTCACATCCGAGTTACAATGAGTAGTTTCATATAAAAAATGTTACTAGGATACTATTTATACCTTTATTGACGGCTATCTACCCCTAACTCGTAAAAATATACCATTATAATTGTATAATGATAAGATTTCCTTGAAGAGGGAACTAATGTAATTTGACATGGTATTTTAGGTATTAGAGCTAAAATATTAGTCAAACCTACCCAAGAACTAACTATATTTTCCTATTACTATAAATACTTACTCATTTTCATAGAAAAAAACAAAGATATCAACCTCTAAACATACCTAAAAAAATGTATGGAATGCGGTAGTGATGGGACACACTACTACTACAAAAATATCGATAAGTGTGGTGTAGGGAAAGTATTTCAGTAAGGAAAATAATAAAACAATTCTTTGACATAATTTTATATAATTTATTATAAAAATGTATTTTACTGTGTTTTAGAAAAATAATAAACGATATTCTTGAAAAAGTTTTTTATTTTATTTTCCCTAAATTTTCCAAAAATAATACTAAAATACAGTGAAGGTTCGAGACCATCACATAACATCACGCCTGTATTCCCGGGAGGGGTAGGCAGAGGTGTACTTACAAAAGCTATACAAAATAGAAAAGTAAAGTACAAAGGGTACAATATAATGCTTATCTATTAGAAATGCCTGCAAGAGGCTATACATAATAGAAAAGTAAAGTACAAAGGGTACAATATAATGCTTATTTACTACAACTGTCTGCAAGAGGCTATACAAAATAGAAATGTAAAGTACAAAGGGTGCAATATAATGCTCATTTATTACAACTGTCTGCAAGAGGCTATACAAAATAGAAATGTAAAGTACAAAGGGTGCAATATAATGCTCATTTATTACAACTGCCTGCAAGAGGCTATACAAAATAGAAAGGTAAAGTACAAAGGGTTACAATATAATGCTCATTTATTGCAACTGGCAACTGAACTGCCAGAGACACACAGAGAAATACATGGAAAAAGGCTAATAAGGAATATAAAGTACAAAGGTATTCATTTATTACACATTCAAATCTTGATAAAAATCATTCAAATCTTGATAAAAATGCCAGCAAAATTGCGATAGTATAACAGGATACAGTGTGTAACTTGGAAAAAAAAAAAAAAAAAATAGCCTCTGACAAGCCTGCAGTTGTGACCCGGTGACCCCCAGCCTAGCATACATCACACACAAACATGGCGCTCAGACAGAAAAGTTGTATGACCGAGAAAAGGATGACTCTACTAATTGTCTGTCATTGTCTGTCGGTTAGACTTTGTGGTAAAGGTATACTCTTATATGGAAACTGGCTCCTAAGTCAGTCAGTAATGTATGTCTGTCACGCTGGAAATTCAAAGAGGCTCAAAATCGAAGAGTTAAGTCAGTCAGTAATGTATGTCTGTCACGCTGGAAATTCAAAGAGGCTCAAAATGGAAGAGTTACTTCTTGTGGTACAACTCGAAACAGGGTGTTAAGCAAAGGGGGACAGTACAAGCAGCGCACTCATAGATTGTACGTCGGTGTATCAGGTGCTGCTGACACCACACACAACGCCGGCGCGAATGGTAGCCAGGACGAGTTGGGATTAGGCTTGTTTTTTTAGGCAAATGTTGCAACCGAGGCAATTGACGGCTCAAACTGCTAGGACCGGGATCGGGTTTGGCTTTAGGGACATGTTGGTGGTGGTGCCGCAGAATTTGATCGACTAACTCCAATCGAAACACTATGTGCTCTTTTGGAATAGTCGTCGAATTCTGCAGAAGGATTCGGGCATTCAAAATAGAGCAGTTGAGCAGGTGTTTGAAGAACTTGACGTTCCATTTGCTACCTCTTTTTCTTTCCAGGAGGTATGGTTCCAGCATTTGATCTTTACGATCAACGCCTCCCATACCTTTGTTATAATCTAAAACTACGTGAGGTTTGTACAGAGCTGGGCGATATGGTTTCGCCTCCATCTGGCCTTGTGAATCGCCGTGGTAGGTACTGATGGTGGCTATCTTACGCTTCTTGTCCTGAAAGGCCAAGACCACCACATCGCCGGAATGACGAGCTACAAACTGGCCATCTTTCAGATTACACAGCGAGATGAGTGGAGGCACATTGCTGCGGTTAGCACGCAAGGTACCTACACAGTCGGTTTTTCGTGTTTTCAGAAATCTGGCCAGTAGGGGGCTATTGAACCAGTTTTCCATAAAAAGAGTATAACCTTTGTCAAGGAGAGGACGGATGAGTTTGAGAACGGTGGTTGTGCTTTTCAGCAAAGTGGATGGGAGACCGGGAGCACGGGAAGTGCCAGCACCGAGGTACACAAAGAATGACCAAAGATAGCCCGTGGACGACTCGCAGAGTTCAAAGGTCTTCACTCCGTACCGGGCTGCCTTGGTCTTGATGTACTGGCGGAAGGAAAGTTTACCTTTCCACAAAGTCAAGGATTCGTCAATGCAAACATTCTGGGATGGGATGTAGGCTTCCTGAAAACGGGCATTTAGGTGATCTAAGATCGGACCAAGAGAATACAGAGGGTCAGTCGAGTCTGTCGGTCTGCTACTATTGTCATTCAAGTGAAAAGCGCGGCAAAGTTCTTCGTAGCGATTTCGGGAAAACATCTTTCTAAAGATATTGGTCTGTAAAAGGGGGTTTGTGGTAAAACAGGACTTTATAGAGGGCATCTGGATGATTCCGAGCATCATCCAGAAGGAAAATAGGACAAAAACTTCATGAATGTTCGTGTCATACCAATCTTGGGCGAACCTAGCAGACGAACCAGCAACCTCTGCGGCATACTGGTTCGTCGCAGTCACGATGTGCGACATGATGTCGTCATCCCAGTATTGCCTAAACGCCCCATACGCGTTGTCGGATGCGACAACCGCCCCCGTTTGCTGAGGAAGAAATTGCTCCCTCTCACCTTGATAATCACCCATGGGTGACCATTCAAAGTGACCAGAAGTTCCTTCGGCAGCAAAGAAGGACTCGACCTCGCCGTCATCCGCATCCATCCATTCGTCCTCGTTCTCTTTTCTTACTCTTCTCGCTCTATCTGTCGCCCGCACTCTCGCTTCTTCTCTCGCTCGCACCACACGCATGACCATCTCCCTCAATACCTCAGGCACATCATCGTCATTCACATTCACCTCGACCAATCTGTCTCCTCTTACCCACTGGGAGCCACCACTCGGCCCCTGGCCCCGTGGCCCACGTGTGCGCGCTCGGCCCCGCTGCGCTGCGCCGCCGCGCCGCGGACGACGCTGCTGCTGCGGCTGCTCTGCCGCCTCTTCATCCACCTGCTGGAACAGCTGATGTTCATCAGCGAGGTGGAAGACGTGATCCTCCTGCATAGCGGTGTCACGGCCCCCCTTGACGACGATATCGAATCTGAGACAACAAATAATAAATATAATTACGTGTAAATCGCGAAAACAAAGGTACAAGACTAATGAATACAAGTTTTAACACTTACGGCAGGAGAACGGGCGGCGAGCCTAAGCCAACAGCAGCAGCCGTGAGAGGAGCCCGCGTAGACGGAGGTGATCTTGACCTATCAAATAATAGGTTTTCATCCATACTAATCCATACTAATATTATAAACTCGAAAGTTCCGTTTGTCAGTATGTTACCTTTTCACGCCTAAACCACTGAACGGATTTCGATAAAATTTGGCATGGAGATAGATGGCATCCCGGGGAAGGACATATGCTACTTTTTATCGACATACAACACGGGCGGAAGCTAGTATAGATAACCATTTAGTGACAACACACTATTTATTTGCTATTTTATTACTCACGTCACAGACAACGGTTCCAAATTCTCGTCCCACATCGCCGTGACGGTGACCACTGGGGCCGCGGTGACCGCCGGTTCCCGCCGCCCATTATACTGAAAAAACAAGAGGTTGAATAAATTAACTACTGGTGAGAACATTAGATTAGAACTCATACAAACAAAACAAAATATGGAATGCTCGGCCTTCAACACCAACACCATGATTCATGCTGCGGCGAACAAACCTGAACTGCAGATTAATAACCCATTTATTCCCAAACAATATACATTGAATGACAAAATGAACTAATAAATATATTCATATTTTAGGGTAAGCCATTCCCACTCAAGACATTATAATATGCACTGTTTACAATCGATGTTAGTTTGAAAATTGCATAACCACGACCGCACGTGACATCGTACCGCGCTCGTCGGTCCGCCAATCTTGCGTGTACCGACTTGCCGAGCGACTTGTAACTACATGCAGCTCAAGTTTATTAGGTAATCCAGGCTAACACGAAAAAAAGCTTTTCGAGAAGGCAACCTCTTCTAAGGCTTAAGTCATTGAAGTGGTTGCCTCAATAAAGGTGTTAACCATTTCGCTGGGTTTCGAGGATCTAACTCGAACAAAAGGTAACACTGCGATATGAGTTACCCCATGTACGGGTTACCCTGTCCAAAGGCTTAACTCTTTAAGCGGGGTTGTCCGGTCCCTGCTTCCTGACGCTAGCAACAAAAGACAAGCCAATCGACGCGCTGCTTTGAACAAAGTAATGTTTTTTGGAGGATTCGTCTGCATCCAGGCAGTCAGTTCACTTGGGTCTCAAATAGGGGATTCTCTGCTCTAGGAGATTGGAGGGAGATAGCTTTAAGAATAATATGTTGTACTAAAAAGTTTGAATCCAAATTTTCGTTACAAGACGGCCGTCCAAAGGTTAGAACTACAGATTTATGCAACAGTAGAATAAGCGAATCTCTCTACAATGAATAGGAATGCTAATAATCTTGTCAAACTAATATTATTGGGACAATTGAAGACCAAATTGTTATATGTATTTACGCCATTTGACCCATCGAGACCAAACGTCTGTAAGTTCTTAGCGGTGACTTCCTCCAACTAGATCGGAGCAGGGACCTTTCAGCTTCTAACCAATTATTATTTATTTCACCTCACCCGGTATCTTCCAAACATAGAGCTCCATGTCTTGAACTCGAGAAGGTGGAAGGCCCGTGCTCCGATCTACTAGAACACGGGCTAGGTTGGTGATACCCAAGGGTCTGCAAAGTGCTCGACGTCGAAGATCTGGTAACTAATAGGCTCTCCTCCAAATTACAGTCACTATTAGGAAGACGCCTTGAGCTGAATTCAGATGGTGAAGAAGTCGAGGGATGAGGCTTGGAGGCGGGAAGACCCATGCCAGCTGAAATAGCCACTGACGACTGAAGGCGATGCAAAAGTAGGCTGATGAGTCTGAACAATCTTTGGTAACATACTTCCTCACAACCCTGGTGGCCAACGGTGTCCCTTGTGACAAAGAGGTCCACCTGTGGAAGTCCAAATCTGCGAAAAACATTCCTTAGAGCGGCTGGTCTTAGTAGGTACCACTCTGCCGCCTGTTTCCCGCGGAACTATCGTCTGACATGGCGTTGAATCTCCCTAGAATATATTCCGTAGTCATGGAAATACGCTCTTTGTCTAGAAGACCCAAGAGTTGGGCGGTTGATCGTGTTCCTCCTTTTCTCGAACGTAGGAACCAACTGTGCGATTGTCCGATTGCAGCCTCACATGGCGACCGCGAAGCTGAGATCGGAAATGTTTGACTGCTGCTATTATGGCAAACATTTCCTTTCGATTGCAGTGCCAGCGCCGCTGGTCTGGTTTCCAGTTTCCTTAAACCGAAAGATCGTCAAACTGTGCTCCCCATCCGTAATCTGCAGTATCCGCCGTCATGAAATGGTGAAGCTGCTCCGAACTATAGGCTTTTCTAAAGTTGTGACCCACCATTTCAGATCCTACGTGACCGTGTGTGTTGTTGCCACCGGTTTGCGAGGAGGTAGTCGCTTCAGAGTTCCAGTAAGAATTTGAAGTTGGCGGCAGTGAAGACGACCTCTTGGAACGACAAAAAAATCAAGTAATAAAAACTTAAACCCAACTACGACTTAAAAGGTATAAACAAGACACCACAGACATACAAATTAAAAATCCGGAGTCACACGTGTTAGGGCATAAATCGAACAGACTACGTGTGACTCCGGATTTTTATCTATATTCCTTTGGGGTTATAATATCTATATTTTTGAAATGTACTCATTAAGCCCTTTCATTTGATACCCAACATGGTACGTAAAACCATTTTTTTTAAGTTCCTCACTTTATGTCCTCTAGAGGGCGCCATTATAAATTTAATGTGGCTTCTAACGATACCTCATTTGTCAAATTGTGATAAGTGGTTTGGAAGATAGGAGGGAACAGATGACCATAGTACATACATACATACCGGTCAAAATCATAACCCTCCTTTTTTCTTCGCCGTAGTCGGATAAAAATTGAAGGGTGCCTAAAATAATCTGCGCCTCTTTCAAAGATATTTTTCCCCTGCAAATAACTCTCTTCAAGAGAGTTAGGATTGTCTTGGTCTTTTTTGGAGGTAACTTGAAGTTTTCTTGTTGTTGTGAATGTTTTTTTTTGCATGTACAGTCACCAGCAATAATATGTATACACTTAGCAACTTTTAAAAGTGATTTTCTCCTACTGTATTGATTGTAACTTTATGATATTACGAATATAGTATTTTGGAACCCCTATTATTATGAAAAAATTATCATCTCAAAGTTACAATTTTAATTCCACGAGAAAATCGTTATTGAATTTTGCTGAGTGTATACATATTTTTGCTCGTGACTGTACACCCTACCTATGTAAAATTTATGCCAATAAATTATATAGTTTTGGAATGTGCTCATTATGCCTTCAATTGGATACCCATATTGTAAATAATTGAAGATTTTTTTACTTTTCACCTTTGAAAATTATGGAGCCATACTGCCGAATTTTTTTTAATGGTTTATGCCACTCAGGATGATGTAAGGATTCTAATGATACCCCTTAGATCCAAATCCGTTTAGGCTTTTTAAAGTTATAGTGGAATAAAGAAACTCACAGGTACATACTTAAATGAAAATGAAAAAAAAAAACAGCACTCCTTTTTGGGCAGTTGAGTAAAAAAGAAAAAATCGTTGATTATTACTGACATACCTAGTAGTAATTTTATATTCATAATATTAGTACATAAGTATTTACCTCATATGGGTCGAGTTCGGGACCCATCTCGGCATAGGAAGCCTCCTCCGCCTCCGCGAGGTTCTCCTCCTCTTCGAAGTACTCCACCTCATATAATTCCTCCACTTCTATTTCCTCTTCATCCTCCTCATCCTTGAAGATGTCGTCGAAGTCTGGACTGGTGTCCCCATCTCCGCTCAAGTTACAGGATGCCATCTCTATCTATATATAAAATCAATTGTCATATGTTAGTCTCGCAAAATTGGCAATGCAACATTTGCAATGCATTAGCTAGTACTTAACATGAACATTGAACATTTTATAATATTCGAATGGATATTCTTATACTACAACTAATATTATACAACCTGTACACACGGCTACACATCAAGCTATACATTTCCAGTTTAAGCTGACCTCGCATTGTACGGAAATCCTATACAATGTGAGATCAGCATAAACTGGAAATGTATAGCTTGATGTGTAGCCGTGTGTACACACCACAACAACAACATAATTATATTTTGGCAATTATTTTTGTAGGTAAGCAACCAGTGTGGAGTAGTGATGAGGTATTTAGGGTGAACACTGTGTATAATTAGTAATTAGGGAGAGATGTTCATTCTGAATTTTAAGATAAGAAGAACGACAACAACAACACAATGCAACTGTAGAAATGTGAGTGTATTACACACCTTTGCCTGCCCTTCGGGGAATACAGGCATGATTAATGTGTTTACAACATGCAAAATAATTTTATCAATTTACATTAGTTCTATGCAAACAAACTCACATACGTACAGGTACAGGTCCAATACATTCAAACAAATTGAGAACCTTCTTTTTTGTCTTGAAGTAGGTCAAATTTTGAAACAAGTAAATCACAGCACCAACTTTATCGATAAGATCTATCTATACAACTGGACAGCATACCTAGTTTGTGTCAGGTAACTTTGAAAAGTCAACTCGAACTCAAACAAAGCATCTCTGTCAATTGAACCATTACTGTTGAGTTGACAAAGAGTCAGTCAGAGCTAAAGTGAAGTTAGAAATTGGTAAGTGAGCAATTTCAAGAAAGTTTGTACCCCCAGTTTTTGGCTTGTCCCTCGACTTTGTTCATTAATATTTTTGTTTTTTCAACAACCAAAAAAAGTATAAGTAAGTACTTTAAACCCTTTTTTGTTGGGCTGAGTTAGGTACCTAATTTATTGATGACTAGCTTCCGCCAGCGGCTTCGCCCGCGTGTTATATCGATAAAAAGTACCCTATGTCCTTCCCCGGGATGCCATCTATCTCCTTGCCAAATTTTGTCAAAATCCGTTTATGGTTTAGGCGTGAAAAGGTAACATAAAGACAGATAGATAGACAGACAGACAGACAGAGTTACATTCGAATTTATAATATTAGTAGGTATGGAAGAGATGGAAGTATGGATTTTAAGAGTAGATTAGAGTACGTACACATTTTCTTTTTCAAAATTCATCAATAACGCTAAGCTACCTGACGGGCCGCGCGCGTGCCAAAAGACATTAAGTTAAGTAATTATTCGTGCAATTATCTAAAAGGATGTAATAAGTACTTACCGTTGCCGTTGAGCAAAGACTACTATAGCCGTTGAGTAAACAAACAAATACACTATACACCAAGCAACAAACCATAGAGTAAAGTAACAACAAACAAACAAAACACAAATCCAACCACAGACTACCTATAGTAGGCATGGGTTCGATATATCAAAACGTAACTTATATCGGATATGTGTTTATTATCATACCATATCGATATCTAAATATACATAACCGTTTTCACAAAAACTTCATCGAGCTATGGCTTATCCAAAGCGCAACAACGAGAACGAACTACGAATAATGTCGAATAAGTAATAACGAACAAAACGCAAACTTCACATAACGAATATGACATCGACGGTTTTTATTCGCTTTGTCTCTGTCTTACCATTCAATGTTTTACTGGCGTAAAAGTGATGAAGCGAATATTACGTAACTTCGGCTAGTGATTGGTTATTTGGTTAATAATAGTGCGTGCGTAATATCTATATCCTAACGCGCTAGCAATAAGGTCTAGTTTCTATTTATTTAGTTACAACAAATATTCCATAAGTTAGCAACTTTCCGGCGGCTACTCGATATCAGGGAGCAAATCGTACTACTGATATCGATATCTGAAAATGGTTTTCGATATCGATATGAAAACTGAATATCGGTTACATATCCGTTAGCAACTAAATACGAAAACGCCCATGTCTAACCTATAGATATAGAAGACTAACGTTCACAATATTATTTAAAAAATTACTCCACGGACTCCACGGAGTACTTTTACTATTCTGTGGGTGCAGCTTTTTTTTCATGTGTTGCCAACCAATCCCAAAAGATTTTTAACAAGATGCATGTGTCAGAAGATGGATGAAGCAGAATTATTACTACATGTAGGATATTCCCCTATTAATTTGACTTGACCGTTATTCGAAGCTTATTTAATGAGATAGGCTGTACGGTTCCCGCCTTTGCTATTTCTTTCTTTTTCCTATATTTCTATCTCTTTCTAATACGTCACTTCCACTTGGCAGTGGTAGGAGGCTTGTGAAGCGAGCCTTGCCATTTTGATTTCATTGGCGTCTAGTTTCCCGCCGTAACGTGTTCGGTCCAACTGTCGTGCTGACCGACACTAGGCTGCAAGACCTACCTACCTTAACTATATAAAAAAATAAAATAAAACTATAAAATCGGTTGTTCTACAAGTTTAAAAGTTGAACAAAGCTAATATTTTCGGTTTAATTTAATATGGCAGAATCGTATAATAATGCCGAGAATGCGGTTATTGATGTGCTTCCAGGCCCTTCTTCACCGAACAAGCGACGAGCTCGATCAAGTAGCTCCAGTAGCTCGAGTTCCAGTAGCTCGAATTCCAGTAGCAGCTCCTCATCGTCTAGCGGAGGTAAACCGAAGAGAAATCGCCATAAGAAGAGAAAAGGAGGTAATCGCAAGCATCGCTCTAATCGTAAGATTCGAAAATTATCTAAAGAAGTACGTGTTCTTCGGCAGCAAATGGTTCGCAAGGACAGCGATTGCCGCGTGAGTAGAAATACTAATAATTATGACAACGATGTCATCTCACTTATGTCCGGTGTTAATGAAAATCATTACGAACAAATGCTTGATGTTGAATCTGATAATGTTAGTGCACGTGGCGATGAAAATTTTACGAATGTTAGTGCACATGGCGATAAAGATTTTACATTAACTTTTGAAACTAAACTGAAGGAACCTTCGGTGCCTAAGACTTCTGAAAAATATTTAAAGTTGCTATGTGATTTACAACATTTAAATAAAAGCGAATGGGATGGAATTAGGTATACAGACACTCAAAAATTGTACAATTATTCACCGGGCTATACAGATATTGAAATGAATGAAGAAGTAAAATCTTATGATTCTCCTCGTCACCTCATATATGCTGATAAGACCTTTGCAGCCCTGACCATGTGCGTGCTCAAACAAAGAGAGGCGCTACAAGGAAGCCTTCAAGATCTGTTGGTATGGGCGAAGAATAGTAATTCGCTAGATTATGACACCCTGCTTCAAAAGGTTAATGACCTTTTTTCCACAGGGGACTATAATACGTGTTCCTCAGATTTATTACAGATTGTCTGTGGACATCGTGCTGAGATTCTCCAAATGCGGAGAGACTGTGTCACTAAACAGGCAAAGGACCCGCTGATGAAGGCCAATTTAAAGAAAATCCCTCCGACATGTGCAAACCTGTTCAATGCAGAGAAGTTTACTGCTGCTATCGAAAAAGCTGGCGGCGTCAGAAAATGTTTTTGGCCATTGCAAAGGGCTAATACGTCTTCTGCCTCGCAGGCGGATGCAAAAAAGTCTCGCGGCCCCTCGCAGGGGTCAAAGCCTTATATTAAGCCCTCGCAGGGTTTTGCTCGTGCAGTTCCGGCGTGTCAACACATTAATGCGCACGCACATTGCGCTAGCAGTAACCCACCTCCACAAGGTGGATACAGCAGCGGTCCCCCACCTCCGCAAGGTGACGGTATGGCTCATGGCCGTGTTGCTCAGTATAATTCGGTCGCACCGAATAATCGCAATTGTTTTCAAGGACGATCTAATGCTAGACAAAATAATCAAAAATACGGACGAAGGCGCGCGTCATCACCTCCCCAGCGGAGTAATGACAACAAATGACGTAAGTATTGACTCATTCAGAGCAGGCCGCCTTCTACAGTTTCGAGACCAATGGGAACAGATGAATGCTCCAGATGTCATTCTAAAAATGATAACCGGGTATCGCATACCTTTTTATCAGAAGCCACCGCTTGTTCATCCAAGCGTTGTCGAAACAAATCAAAATGTTCCAGAATCTGCTGCAATGACATCTGTAATAAACAAATTATTAGAACAGGGAGTCCTAGAACGGTGTGTAGTTTCGCCAAGCTTCCTTTCATCAATGTTTCTTGTTCCCAAAGGCGACGGCTCGACTCGACCAATATTCAACTTGAAAGCACTGAATTCTTACATCATAACAGACCGATTCAAACTAATAAATGTGAATCGCATTCCCGACTTTCTACAACCGCAGGATTGGCTATGCAAAATCGACCTCTCGCAAGCATATTTTCATTTGTGTGTGGCTCGCAGCCACAGAAGGTTTCTGCGCCTAATTTATCGCAACGAATTATTAGAGATGACTTGCCTGCCTTTTGGCCTAAGCACAGCGCCCAAGACTTTTGCTACGCTCACAAATTGGATAGCTCAGACTCTCAGGCAACGAGGTGTAAGAATAATAGTTTTTTTGGACGATTTTCTGATCGCTCATCAGGACGAAAACAAGCTTCGAAGTCATGTGAGCATTGTGCTCGAAACCTTGGAAACGTTGGGTTGGCTCATCAATCACGAAAAGTCGATTATCACACCGTCGAAAAGACTAGTGTTTCTAGGAATTCATTGGGATCCATGGTTGAATCGCAAACGACTTCCCGACGAGAAGATTCCTGTACTTTTGGACAAAATAGGTCAGATGCTACAAAAACAACGCACAACACTCGGAGAACTTCAGAGCCTCGTGGGTCTACTGAATTTTGCCAGCTATGCAGTTCCGAAAGGAAGACTCAACTTTCGAGCGCTTTTGAATCTACTGAACCAAATCTTGAAGTCAGATCACAGGACATTACACATCTTACCCAGTGCTGCTACGGACAATCTAACGTGGTGGCGCCAGAATTGTCATTATCCGTCGGCCATACATACGCCGCCGCCGTCTCATTTCCTCACAACGGATGCATCGGACATCGCATGGGGAGCTCGCCTGGACAATCTCTCACTCTCGGGTCGTTGGTCGGAGGCCGAGAAAAATCTCCATTGCAACCAAAAAGAAATGTTAGCAATCCTAAGAGTTTTGCAAGATCACTGGCAACTCCTGAAACACAAGACCGTTTTGATTCAGAGCGACAACAAGTCAGTAGTTGCATATCTCCGTCACGAGGGGGGCACCAAGTCGGCTCATGGACTTAACCTACAAAGTTTTCCAAATCACGGAGAACTGCCACATTCATATGAACGTCTTTCACATACCCGGTATATACAACGGCCATGCCGATCACTTGTCGAGGTTTCGGGTGACTCCAGAGTGGCATCTAACTCCAGAATGCACGAACAAAATATTCTCGAAATGGGGAGTTCCACTGATCGACCTATTTGCGTCCAATCGAGCGCATGTAGTGACGAATTACGTGTCCTTGGATCAAAACGACGACCAAGCCCTGTTCTACGACGCGTTCTCTCAGATGTGGAATTACAACCTGGCGTGGGTGTTTCCTCCACCCTTTCTGATCCCCAAGGTCCTGAGTTATCTCAATCAAGCACAGGGAACATACCTACTAGTAGTTCCACGATGGGAACGGGTTTTTTGGCGACCCGACATCAAATTGCGTGCCCTAGCAGCTCCATTCACTCTACATCACCTAGACAAAGTCCTGATCGACACGACAACAGGACTACCTCCATCGAACGTCCACGACATGACTCTGGAAGTGTGGAAATGTGGGGGTGGTCTGAGATGCTAACATCCTGGAATAGTAATCAATTAGAACTTCTTGGGAAGTCATGGCGTCCATCAACACGTAAAGTTTATAGCGTTGCTTGGAAGAGATGGCTAGCTTGGTGCGAATCTCACCAGGTTAATCCTTCGACTCCAACAGCAAGCGATTTGGCTAGATTTTTGTCTGATCTCCATTTAGTCCATAAATTATCGTACAATTCTGTTTTGTTACACAAGTCTGTGGTTTCCACCCTTAGCAACCCAGAAAAATCCGGTCAGTTGAGTTCAAATGTTATAGTAAAACATGTTCTTAAATCTATAGCATTACTTAGACCGATCACCCATGCTAAACCTCCAGTTTGGAATATTGACGAACTCGCTGTTTTTCTAGAGGGAAAACGCGTTGATGAAAATAATATTTTTCAAGTGCAGAGACATACTGCTGCGCTACTTCTCCTATGTTCCGGGAGACGAATCCATGATTTAACTTTGCTCAGAGTTGATTCTAAAAATTATTCTATTCAAAATAATTTTGTAATTTTTTGGCCAGTGTTCGGATCGAAAACTGATTCTGTGAATTACAGACAATCCGGCTGGAAGCTAATTTCTAATCAAAATAACAAAAACTTAGATCCAGTCTACTGGGCTAAGCATACAATTTCGCTTCTTGAGAGTCGTAGAAGTGCTGCAAGTTCCAGTAATTTGTTTATTAATATCAGAGGGGAACCTAAACCTGCATCGAAAACCTTAATTGCCGGCTGGATTAAGTCCTTATTAGTAGAAGCTGGTATAAAGGCATCTCCTGGGAGTATCAGGTCAGCCGTGGCCTCAAAAAATTGGCTCGATAATTACCCTCTTGACGAAATTCTTGCTAGAGGTAACTGGCGTTCGCAAAATACCTTTTGCAAATTTTATAAACGTGAGGTTATGCCTTCCACTGTAAGCCGACTCTCGGTACCCTCTTCATTTAATCCAGTTGATTAAAAAAAAAAAAAAAAAAAAAAAAAAAAAAAATTGTATTAATAGTAATATGACGTCGTGGTGGGGCTCCCCACCGCCGTATCTCTACGTTGACGTCGTGGTGGGGCTTGCGTGCTCCAAGCCCTAGGTCTGTGTCGGTTGAGTTTACTTTGCCGAGACGGATCTAGGGCGCGGAGCCAGACCAAGAGAGATACAATCCAAGCCAAGGTCGCACATGCCGAGGGCTTCATGGCTAGGGGAGAGCACTAGTCGCTAGTGTGCCAACTCTGGATAATAGGGGACCTCCAGTTTTATTCACCCTTACTACAGTGAACGCAGGGCTCTGCTGTAGTCGACTCTTAAAGTCCCTAGCTACTCGTGGGAATAACATGAATACTCGATCTAAAACAAAAAAACAACTTCAGGCGAATCTGCCTCAGATTGATGACGAAACTTCACAACTCTCTTCGTCATCTCCCTCATCTCTTTTTCCATCAATTCCATCATCATCACAATCTTTCCGCGTCACTCCGACGCCATCATTATCATCAATCAGTATACAGTCAGCGGATGTTGTACAGGAGACAAATTTTGTCGACGATACTGTACCCACCGCAAGAACTGCAACAACTCGTAGGAAATGGAGCATTGAAATGAATAAATTCATCCTACGCACTTATCTTCATCTTACTCATATGGAAACAGACAAAAATGCATATCTTCCATCGCTTCACACTAAGTTCTTAGAAAAATATCCAACTATGCAAGTTGGTCGACAAAGGATAGGTGACCAACGAAGAGCCATAGTTCAAAAGAAGCTATTACCTCAGGTCACAATAGATCAGATTTATGAAGAAGTTAGAGCTGAACTACAAATGGTTCATACACAAATACAGCAGCACTCTACACAGTCTAAAACACATATTAACCCACAATCCGGCCAACGTATGAAATGGACGAATGAATATAACGAAGCAATAATTAGAATATACTATATTACCACACAACTAGAAACAAATAAAACAGCTTATAGAAAACAGTTACATGAGGGATTTATAAATATATATCCAGAATTAGCACATATATCAGAGCAAAGACTATCTGATCAAGTGAGAGCTATTATAAATAACCAATACATAAAGCCCTATAGATTAGAAGAAATTAAAAACCAGGTAGCTATAGAATTAAGAAATAACAACACAAACACACAAATTAGAGAACACTTAAGTAATGATTATTTAAATACACAAACGCAGAACGAATTTGATCAACCTAATGAAAACATAGACTCACTAAATACGCAACATACAAATTTTCACATCTCTGACACAACTACAAACATCCCCACAACAAATAACATATTCCTAAATAATAGTTCAGATACCGACATAGTTTCTCAAACTCTTATAAATGTAGACGAAGAAAATTTCATGAACCACATAGATATTGGGCAAGTTGAACCTATGCAAACTAACTTTGATGCTGCCCCAGAAATAAACCCAAAAATAGAAGACACGTTTCAGCAAGCTCAAATTTTTTTCTCAGATACACAACCCACTAATAGACCTTATATTCCCAAGCAGAAAACTTCTAAAAAGTTCTCTGCCATAGTTAGTTATATAAATACCGTAATTCTCCCTAGGTATGCAAATGTCGACACCGACTTCATAACACTGCAGACTATTATTTACTGTGGAGCATGGACGGCAGCTACATGCAACGGAGCTAAAATATCACACCCTACACAAAATGAACGTCCCACATACATACACAGAAAACCAAAATGGCAAATTAGGCTAGAAAAGAAAATCGGAAATCTCAGAGCAAACATAGGTAGGCTGACACATTTTATTAATGGGTGTAGAAGTCAAAAACTAATAGCAGCAATAGAAGAAATAAAGAAAAAATATCAAATACACGCACAACACGAAGACTCAAACACACAAATAGAACACTTTTTGGACACTTTAAAACAAAAATTAAACGCAGCATCTAGTAGACTTAAAAGATATGTAACATGCACGAACCGAAAAGTGCAAAACACAAAATTTATCAACAACGAAAAAATCTTTTATAGGAACCTTGCATCAAATAACAGAGACACCACTAATCAAACCCTAGAGACACCTCCTCCCAGAGCATTACGAGAATTTTGGGCAAATATTTGGGAAAATCCAGTATATCATAATAATCACGCAGACTGGATTAATGAGGCAACACCAGAAATCCCCGAAATGGAGTTTGAACTCATACCAATAAACACATTTATAGACGTAATCAAACGCACACACAATTGGAAATCCCCAGGCTCAGACAATATTCACAACTACTGGTATAAGAAATTCACTAGCATCCACCCATTCATATATAACCACCTAAATACATTCATTCAATCACCACATTTGCTTCCAACATATATAACACATGGAGTAACATACATGATACCTAAGGACATGAATGATACCACAAACCCAGCCAAATATCGACCAATCACTTGCTTACAAACTCTTTATAAAGTCCTGACAGCCTGTATAAGTGAAGTAGTATACAAACATCTATCTAAACATAACATTCTTGCAGAGCAACAAAAAGGTTGTCGTAAGAATAGCCAGGGATGTAAGGAACAACTCACTATTGACGCGATTGCTATGAACAGCGCAGTGAAAAGCAAAAAAGATATTCATACCATGTTCATCGATTACCAAAAGGCCTATGATTCAGTACCGCACAGCTGGTTGTTACACGTTCTAAATATCTACAATATCCACCCCACACTCAGATTGTTCTTAGAATCTACTATGCAAAATTGGCAAACTGTACTTAAAATAAATCAAGCCTCCTCGACCTTGGCCACTGAACCAATCCACATAAAACGTGGAATTTTTCAAGGCGATGCCTTAAGCCCTTTATGGTTTTGCATGGCACTCAACCCACTCTCACACCTACTAGGTATGACTAACACAGGATTCTTATTAACAAACGATAACACACAATTCACCTTATCACACCTTATGTATATGGATGATATAAAGTTGTACGCAGCAGATAAAAAATCACTTTTTCATTTAGCAGATACCACACAAGAATTTTCAAACGATATTAGTATGCAATTCGGGGTAGACAAATGCAGTATTTTGTCAATTGTAAAAGGAAAAATACAAAATAACAGATACACACTCGGATCAGGTAAATCTATTGAGCCAATGGATGAACATAGTACTTACAAATACCTAGGTTTCAAACAATCCAGAAATATAGAACAAATCTGACAAAACAAGAACTGCTCAAAAAGTTTACACACCGCCTTAACTTAATCCTTAAAACCAACCTTAACTCGAGAAACACAAGTAAAGCTGTCAATACATTCGCAATACCCATTCTTACATACTCTTTCGGAATTATACGATGGTCCAAAACCGATATCAGAAAACTACAGCGCACTATCAATACACTCTTTACCAAGCACAGGAAACACCACCCTAAATCATGCATACAGCGACTAACGCTACCACGCCAAGAAGGAGGAAGAGGAATAATTGACATACACAATTTGCACAACAAACAAATACTTTCACTCAGATCTTACTTTCATAAAAAATCAGAACATTCATCACTACACAAACATGTAACAGAAGCAGACAAAAAACTTACACCACTCAACTTACAAAATAGAAACACTCAAATTAATGAAAACCTCATAAGTACACAACAAAAAATTGCAGTATGGTCTATGAAAGCGCTACATGGAAGACACCGAGCCTACCTGAGCCAGCCACACGTCGATAAAAGTAAGTCGAACGAATGGCTCAAACGAGGCGAATTGTTTCCTGAAACTGAAGGTTTCATGCTTGCGATTCAGGATCAAATAATAGCCACTCGTAACTACAGAAAGTACATAATTAAAGACCCCAATCAGCCGACAGACACATGCAGGCACTGCAACAGTGCCTCTGAGACCATTCAACACATAACAGGGGCCTGTAAAACACTCGCACAGACAGATTATAAACACCGACATGACCAAGTTGCTGCAATCATACACCAACACTTAGCACACAAATATAAACTTATAGGTGAGATGATTCCATATTATAAGTACAAACCTGAAACCATTTTAGAAAACAGGAATCAGAAAATCTATTGGGACCGAACAATAATTACAGACAAAACTATACATTACAATAGACCTGATATCACCGTTCACGACAAAATAAATAAAACAGTTTACTTGATAGATATAGCTATACCTAACTCACACAACATTCAAACTACAATATCCGATAAACTAAGTAAGTACCAAGACCTCGCTATAGAAATAAAAACGCAATGGAAAGCACAAACCGTCCATATCGTTCCTATAGTACTCTCATCTACCGGTGTAGTGCCAAAGGCTCTTACACAAAGTCTTAACACTCTACACATGCCTTCTCACACACTTTATATGCTCCAAAAAGCCACCATTCTTAACACTTGTCGCATCACCCGAAAGTTCCTGACTTCATCTACATTATCATCCACCTTTTCAATTTAAATTTCCTTACACACTTGGTTTCGGCCCGTGTGTAAGATTGTAGGTCTCTCAAAAGAGAAGAAAAATAAAGAATATAAATAAAATAATAATTATAAACCCAAGATGTGTATTTGTTTGGTTCAATAAATCAGTGATATGAATTTCACCTTCTTTTACTTATTCAATAAGTACCAATAGCATAATAGGTACCTATCTGCATTATACAATACTTACTCAGTGGTTTAAAACATACATTACATAATTTTAAAGTACATTCATACCTACTATGGTAAAACCATAATGTACTCTCACATTGGCGTCTGCGTCACTTCCACCAGGCGATAACAAACACGTCTCATTAAATAAGCTTCGAATAACGGTCAAGTCAAATTAATAGAAACGTTTTACCTACCAATAAAACGCTTATTAATTTACTTACCTTATTCGAAGCTTATGGTCAAACTCTGCCTGGTAATTAGACTCAATGAAATCAAAATGGCAAGGCTCGCTTCACAAGCCTCCTACCACTGCCAAGTGGAAGTGACGTATTAGAAAGAGATAGAAATATAGGAAAAAGAAAGAAATAGCAAAGGCGGGAACCGTACATCTCATTAAATAAGCTTCGAATAAGGTAAGTAAATTAATAAGCGTTTTATTGGTAGGTAAAACGTTTCTATTTAGTAAGGTTTCGAGTGTCAAAATGTTGTATGTATCTCTATATGGTGTTTAAGGAAAGGGTTCTATGAAGAAAAGCACAGAAAGACAAGACTAGGCATTTATTGATTAGGCTTGTCGGTTAAATACGGTCATGAGAAAACTAGTTGTCCGTTCCGAACCTAGGTCATCATGGAGAAGAAGGAAAAGAAACTCCATGGCAGCTAATTTTAAAGTATTGGATCAACACACATTTACTTAGCATAAATCATTGTTATCACATTATTCTCTGGGACTATTTCTCAAAGTTATAGCTTATCAACGGGAAGAAACAGAACATGAATATTCCCTAATTACATTTAACACTTATGAAATACTATAACAGATAAAGAAAAACATAGCTATAGGCAATAATCAAGAAATATGATCAATGAATTTACGTGAACACTATAGGTAGTCCATCTTTCACCACAGTTGTATCCCAAAGAAGTCCCGAATTCGCGGGTAAACGTAAACGTATTTTATTTTATATTCTCCCAATACTAATCAAGTACCTCTAACATTGCCGCCATTTTTGACCAATCGCAGATGGTCATAGATTATTGTTTAATAATCTCTAACATAATTAACAATGAACAAATCTTAAGTAGTGGAACCATTTTAAAACTTAATACGGTAATTTAGCAATTTAGTATTTACTTATTTGATATCGAAAAACAAAATCAGATAAGTTATTGACATCCACTTAAAGTTAGGAGAATCGTTTGAAACTACGTGTGACTTTTGAATTACAATATAAAATCTTAATTAACATTATAATATCATATTAATTAGAACTTAATCATTTATTGAAACTCTAAATAAATAAACATTTGTTTTGTTTATTCAAAAACCACCAATCATAACATAAGTTTGATGACCTACTTTTCTTCTAGAATCGCTGTTTTTGATAGTAGTCTTTTAAGTCAAAATAAAAACCATTAATATAGAGCAACATAAACATCGAAATAGTATATAAAATCAAGGATATATTTTAAATACAATATAATTCTGTTATCATTAAATTTTAGTTAAATGTCAATGTTTTTGTATTTATTTAGACCAACTCACAGATCACAGGTTTCGTTCGAAATTGATTGTTCATCTAGAAATACTGCGAAAGTTTAGATTATGAATTAAATCGAAGATTAATTTTATATAATGCTACATATTCCTGACACATGCATGCCCATGCCGTATAAAAAAAAGGTTGGTTATGGTTTAAGTTCGCGACCTTACGCGGCTCGCCTTCGGTGATACACGTGAAGCATGCTCAAAATTTCATTGTCAAATTGTCTCGCGGCTCGCGGTGATGACATACGGGCGAATAAGCTCGCCAAGCCATATTTATGCGTACTTGCTCGCACATTTACCACCCCTTTTATCCTGTGGTCGCCCTTGATTTCACCGTGACTCCGAGACCGTGATTTATTAGTTTTGGCGTTTATTCAACGATTCAACGCAACCGCGAACAATTCAATCTCAATTTCAGTTTCACTCTATGGCCCGATTCTGACCGTACGTTAGCACTGGCGAAACATTCACAAAACATTTTGAAATCTCTGTTTTTTGTCAATGTATCGAGTCGCGTTCGGATTGCCACGCAACTTGTTGACGCGAAACATGTTTGATGTTTCATATCACTCGATATGTTTCGCCACATGTCTTACAAACCAATTTCGTATCAAAATGAATCTAGTAACATGTTGCAAAGTGGTTTTGACACTTTGGTCGGTTTTTACAGTCCACACATTTTGTATTCCACAAACATGGAAAACCTACTTTTGGTTTCGGGGCGTCAGAAACCTTTCTAATATTAAACTTACTACTCAGGATTTTTACTTGAGGATAAAAATGAAAATACGTACTGCCGATTTGGAGGCTAGTTTTATTCTGTCCCACAAATACATGGCTCATCCGGCGGGCACCAGACCGCTGAGCTTGCAAATGATTATGTTTCTAGAATCTAGTCATATATGTACTTACTTAGCTTAATCTAGAGCAGACGGGTGAGGTGTATTCATAACTCCTCCGACCCTAAGAGCGAAATTATCGGAAGGTTCGATTTGAGAGTCGTTCCGACAATTTTGCCACAACAAGAAACATTTCGGCGATTTTAGCCAGATTATATAAATCAAAAATGTAAAAAAACAGAAAATCACTAAACCTAAGGTGACGTATCCTAAATTTTCACTGAAGTTAAAGTCTTTCTTTTTATTCAAAACACTTTCGATCACTTCACTATGTTTTAACGAAAAGGCCATATATTTCACTTCGTCTAAACTTATTCCTTTCATATTAACTATACTTGATTTCGAGAGAGTGGTATTCACGTGCAACTGGGCTAACTTGACAATTGGAATCTTCTCCACATCAACATCTTCTTCCAACTCCACAAAAATACGACGGTGAAGGTGAATTCCGTGGATTTGCAGATCACAAGGCTCGTCCATTGTCACCAGGTAAGTGCCGAATACAAGTTGTTTACTGATCTCTTCACCGCAATGCTTAGTCAGTGTTGTTCTCAATCTACTATATAAGAGCCAGCTAGCTGCGTTGACTTGTTGGACCCTGACCTTCTCAATTTGGATTTCATGTTGTTTACAGGGAGTATGGTCGTCCTTAAATTCCATCAACTGTTCTACACAGGTAAGATCATAGTATAGGGCTTGATTATCCGCAGTGCATAAAAACTGGTCGCCAACCGAGAGTGGTCGACATGGTTTTATTAGTGGTAAGTATTTCATTCCTTTCGCCAAAAGGAAAGGATATTTAGGAATAATAGCTAAGGTTTTATTTTCAGATTCATGAAAGATTGGTAAGGAATATATCTTAAAATAGTTATAAGATGAATTATCCGTAAGTGGAATTTCCATTATAAATGTTATCTTATTATCTTTAATAAATGATTTTACACAAATGGTCTCCTCTATTTTCAATAAATTTGTTTCTAGTGGAGGATAAACTAAGTTTCCGGAATTAGAAATCAATTCTAAATGATACAATAATTCTGTAGAATTCACAATTGATTGATGTAGTATCGATAATTTACTTAACGCTAATGCTGTTTCTATTTCACTTAGTCTAGCAAAGATAGTACGAAAACTACTCGTGAATACAGAAAATAATCCCGTAAGGTAAGTTAAGAAAATCCAATTGCTTTGCTTGGCAGATAAATCCTTCAGAAGTAGTTCAATCTTTGTTAGGCGATTATGAAAGTTTACAGTATTTTGATTTATTGTTTCAGTTACATTAATGAAACTATCAAACATCTTGGAGACTATGGTTAATTTTTTTGAAGTAATTATTTGATTATGATTTAACTTGGAAATAAGTTCTTCGTATCTAACGGCGTCATCGTGATCTAAGTTACCAGTTATTAATTTTATAATAGAACCCAATGGATTTATAAGTCCTCTTTTAGAGCGTTTCTGTGGAACTAGTTGTCGATATTTTTCTACAGTTATATCGCGTATAAAGTCTGTATGTATTTTCATACTTGCGAATTCTTGAGAATATGATGCATTCCAATCGATAAGTTTACACATTTGTTGGTAGTTGCTGGATATGTAATTTAAATCATTATAAATCTGTTCTAAACTTATGAGCTTGACTATAGTCCATTGATCAGTTTGAATGTGTGCTAGACCTTCTTTTACCGGGAATATTCCTGGGTTTCCTTCAAGATTTTGCAGATGAAGGGCCAGCGAGGGCATCACTACCAACAGGATGCCGCACCACCTGCGGAGGGCGTTTTACATTTTTAATAGGGGTTTTAGTAATTCTTTCTCCTATCTGTATTGGTAAAATATTTCTTTCAGCTTGACCTATAACTTTTGCTTTTACGTATCTTGGTTTGTCTTTACTTTTACGCTTATTCACGTCTTTAGCAAAAATAATTTCGCCTTCATTAAACTCAACTTCAGCTTCACCACCTTTCCTTTCCCTATGCTTTTCTTTTATTGCTACCATTTTATCTGTCAACTGTTTATACATGAATCTAGTTCGTTTTGCATGATCCTTAATCATTTTTTGGAAATACTGTTTTTCTAACTCTATGCTATACGGGTTATTTGTATCAGTATGCCCGAAAACAACTTCGAATGGAGTGAGTTCGGTAACGGAGTGAATGGAATGATTGTATGCCATAACCGAATACGTCATTATGGATGCCGCATCGGTACATCGTTTTTCGTACTTTGCCAATCTATATATTTCAATTATGGTGGAGTGAAATCGTTCTATCAGACCCATTGAATTAGGGTTATTGGGTGTGCCAATATGAAGATGGACTTTATGTAATTTTAAAAATTCCTTCATCAACTCGTTATTGAACTCAGATCCTGGATCGGAACTTATCTTTTGAGGGACACCGTAGTATGAAAAATACTTCATTAGAGCACGGATAACTTCTGGAGTAGATTTATTTTGAATTTCGATAGCCTGACCTAGCTTACTAAAGGCGTCTATAAGGGTTAGATAAGTTTTACCTTCAATACTAAAAAGATCTATAAATATTTCCTGAAACGGAGCACTCTGTGTTTGTGTCAGCTGTAAATTAGGTTTAATGGGTTTTCTATCATATTTCATCTTTTGACATGCCTCGCAAGTATTTATGATTGCCGCTGTTGTCTCCTGCATTCTATCCCAATAATAATTCCTACGAAGCCTAACTAATGTTTCTTTGATGCCGCGATGGCACGTGTTTCCTTCATGGTTTTGAACTATTATAGCTTTCTGTTCTCCTTCATCTTCTACATAAATAACTCGTTCTGTGCATTCATAAAACTTAATCAAATCTTTTGTAAAAAGCTGAATTATTATATTACTGAATAACTTACGATGTTCATTCTCTTCAAAATAAATAAAATACTTAAATTTTGGTTTAATATATTGTTTCAAAAATTCTTTGATCAATTCTGGTTTATCTCTTGGTAAGAAAACTTCCAATACTTTCTGTTTGTCACGCGAGAGATCCTTCACTTGCATTTCATTTTTAAGCCATGAGAACACTAAAATTTGATTTGGCTTAGTGTCTATAGCTTCGTGTAAAATTGGTATTCCAGTGGAGTCGTTTAAAACTGAATGAATTGTATCTGATTTACTAGTTTCAGGAACAGGGTATTCATTAATGTTTTCGTCCATAAACTCCATTGAACTAGCCGTTGCTGTTCGACTTGTGTCTGATATTGTTATAGTTGATGAATTGCTGCGTTCTCTTTTTTTTTCATCTGTGAACCCCTTTTTCACTACACTATCTAGGGATTCCATATCTTTTTTATCAACGTTAACTGCAAGTGATTCATTATCGTCAATAGAGTCTAAAGCATACATTTTAATTCTAGAAAAGGCGTCGGCATTGGTATTTTGTTTACCATTTTTGTAAATCAATTCAAAGTCATAGTCTTGCAAACGGAGGCCCCAACGTGTAAGTTTACTGCTTGGGTCTTTCAAAGATCGAAGCCATACTAAAGGACGGTGGTCAGTGTATATACAAAACTTTCGACCATATAAATATGGTCTGAAATGTTTTACTGCCCAAATTATAGCAAGTAGTTCCCGTTCGATTGTGCTATAACGAGATTCGGTATCGCTAAGGGTGCGACTAGCGTAAGCGATAGGTTTGTCACTGCCAATTTGTCCTTGTGACAAAACTGCACCCAGAGCTACGTTTGAAGCATCAGTCGTAAGTATGAAAGGTTTGTCGTAGTCAGGGTATTGTAAAAGAGGGGCGTGTGTCAAGAGTTCTTTGCATTTGTTAAATGCATCAATGTATTTATGATCTATTATAATTTTATTACGCTTTTTCAAACAAGATGTCAATGGTTGGGTAATTTTTGCGAAATCTTTGATGAAACGTCGGTAGTATCCTACCAGTCCAAGAAAACTTTTAATCTCTGTCGTCGTTTTTGGTAGGGGATAATTCAGTACAGCCGTAATTTTGTCGTCATTGGGTTTTAGTCCTTCTTTGGTAATTGTGTGTCCAAGGTAAAGTACTTCTTTGCGTAAAAACTCTGATTTGTCTAACTGAACTTTCATGTTAGTGGTTCTAATTCTGTCAAAAACAGTCCGTAAATTCTGTATCATATTATCAAGGCTATTTCCATACACTATAATGTCATCTAAGTATACCATGCAGTGTAATCCTTGTAATCCACGTAAAACGTTGTCCATTGTCCTTTGGAATGTGGCTGGGGCAGTTTTTAGGCCAAATGGCATTCTGAGGAACTCAAAATGTCCGTTTTGAGTAGAAAATGCTGTCTTTTGTCTGTCCTTCTCTTCTAATTCTATCTGATGGTATCCACTGGCTAAATCAAGCGTAGTATAGTAAGTGCTCTTTCCCAACTTGTCAAAAAGGTCATGGATGTTCGGTAGGGGGTATTTGTCATCAATAGTGATTTCATTAAGTCTTCTAAAGTCAATCACCATCCTGTATTTAATTTCACCAGATGCGTCCATCTTCTTAGGCACCAGGTGAACAGGGGCATTCCAAGGAGAATGGGACTCTTGTATTACATTGTCTTTTATTAATTGGTCAACTTGTCTGTTGATTTCATTTTGAACAAGCGGCGCCTGCCTATACGGTTTCACATATATAGGGTCTTCGTTTTTAGTCCTTATGTGATGTTTTACCGAATTAGTAAACGTCAAGGGAATTTGGTCACAGTAAAATATGTCTTTGAATTCCATGCAAAGTCTATGAATCTTTTCATGTTCTTCTTCGTTGGTATGGTCAAGTCTGAGTTTACTCAAATTGTCTTCAAGTAATTTGTCTGTCTCTATGTCAATATTATTTTTAGTAAAATTAGTATCAAATTCATTATTTTCATATTTAGTCACTGTAAAGGGTTGTTTTATATTAAGTTGTTTTGGATTATCTGAAGAATTTTGAATAACTGTATATGCGTATCCATTTACGCAATTTATTATAGCGCTGGGCATACGCAGACCCTTCTCGAATCCTTGAAAATCCAGAATCGCATCGCCTGAGTATTGATTGACAGGTAACTTAACTCGCTGTTCTGTTCGTGACGGTATATCAATTATATAATTTAAGTTATTATTAATTATTGGAATACAAGTAGTGCTAGTAGTTAGTGCTTGGTTCTTTAAATCAATTACTGCATCTAATTGTAATAAAAGGTCATTACCAATAAGTCCGTCATATCGTGCGTCAACGTCATATAAATAAAATTTATGCCAAGCGTTAGTTACAAAAGTAGGTAAGGGAGGAATTTCCATTACTTCATCGTGTTTACTAGAAGCATGGGTGCTTACCACTTGAAAATGTTCTTTCCTAATATATTCCCTGAAAAATTCATAAGCCTTTTGAGGACTAATGAATGATCTCATGCTACCCGTGTCAATCATCATTCTTGCGTCTATTTCTTCTAAGTAGATGTAGGGAAGCTTTAAATTCGGATCGCAATTAAGTTCTAAGATTTCTTGTCCTTTAACGAGGCTTTTTCCAGAAAATCCACATTCTGACTGTCATTTGTCGGTTCTAATTTGGCATCAGGTACGTTAGAATCTTTCGTGCAACTTGCGTTATCATAGTAATAGTTCATGTAATTTGCGTAGTCAAAGTCATTCATTATATTATAATAGTATGATTCGTCACAATAGGGATCGTATATATATTCGTAATCATTCATGGTAAGTTCATTTAAATTAAAACTTTGTTGCTGCTTTGGTTGGACCGTTCTCATAGACACGTCACTATCTTGATTTTGGGGTTTTAGTACCTGGGGAAGATTTGATCCAACTTGTTGTGGTAGTTTGTAACCGAATTGTTGTAGTGGGTTGTACCCGACGTGTTGCGGTGGTCTGTATCCGAACTGTAGGGGTGGTCTATAACCAAACGGTTGAGGTGGTCTATAGCCAAATTGTTGTGGTGGTCTGTAACCAAACTGTAGAGGTGGCCTATAGCCAAACTGTGCTGGTGGCCTATATCCGATCTGTTGAGCTGGCCTATAACCAAACTGTTGCAGTTGCAAACCCGATTGAGGACGATATTCAAGTACTGGCTTGAATGGTTGACCTTGAACCATAGGTTGAGATATCTTATTTTGTGTATTTTGGGGATTATTAGAATTAAATTTAGACTGAAAAGGTAAGGTGGGTTTGTTCTCGACTGGCTGTGTTATCGATGACCTTGAACTTGATCCCGTTTGACCATGAATGCGGTTACGCATATTATATTGATCTAAGAAATTGACTTCTTCAAGTACGATGCTCAAAGCCGCTTCTAAAGTTGTAGGTGATTTAAGCCTAACGATACGCACCATATTTTCAGGCAGGTTATATAAAAATACATTTAGAGCCGTATTGTGGTAGATAACCGACTTAGCACGTTTTAATTCTACATCATCAATTGTATTTACCTTCGACATTAATAACGAGCGAACATTTTGGATTCTATTACAAAAGTCTAAAAAACTTTCACCTGTATTAATCTTTAAAGATTCTAATTCAATATTAATACACGCTTCACTACGAGGGTCTCCAAAATGTTGAATCAGCAATTCTTTTAATGCGGACCATGTAAGTATATCCTCACGTTCCGATAAGAGCGCAGCTGCATCCTCTTTGAGTCTACTCGTTAAAACATTAAAAACGTAAAGATTTTGTTCCACACTACCCTTAAATCGATCAACCACGTACTGACATTTTCTCAAATAAAGATTTAACTGCCTTTTATCACCATTATACAGAGGGATTAATTGTACAATTTCGTTTGGTATTGGTTCAACTGCAATTGTGTCGTTCGTCATGATTATAGAGTAATGAACTGTTCAGAGGTTGCAACTCGCTTTAAAACAATCCTATTAAAATTCACACACACACATAAAATACAAAAACAAACAGTTAAAGTACTATAATAATCGGAAATACTTGATAAATTTGGAAATTAAAATTTCGTAAAGTCGTATTACAATAAGAAAGATTGTGAAAAAAAAAAATATATTCCATAAAAGTTACTTTATCTTACTACACTTTCATTGAATTAATAGTTAGCACAGTTTATTTCACTTAGTTTAATAAAATGAAGATTAGAATAATAAACTTAATATTAAAAATGGGAACTCTCTAACATTGACACTACTCTATGATGTACATACTCGGATTCTAAGAATTGAATAGAGATAAGACCATTATAATTTCATACAGAGTTATCAAATTAAACACTAAACACTGTTATAATGAGCAAGATTTGATCTCGAAAATAACATTTAAAACTTATGAAAAATATAGGAGGATTAGGGGAACAAAGGATTGGCGAAAAGATTTACTCACCAACCGTCCGCGACTCCCATATTCGATGATTTCTGCACTCACGCGATACAAAAGAATATTTCTTTGGTTCGAAGGATTTCCTCTGTTTTCGTAGATTTTACGCCTAATTTTACTGACGAATTTGGACGTCGGAAAAACGCGAAAACTACGGATTTCTATGAGAAAATCCTACCGGCTGCGCCACTTTTGGTTTCGGGGCGTCAGAAACCTTTCTAATATTAAACTTACTACTCAGGATTTTTACTTGAGGATAAAAATGAAAATACGTACTGCCGATTTGGAGGCTAGTTTTATTCTGTCCCACAAATACATGGCTCATCCGGCGGGCACCAGACCGCTGAGCTTGCAAATGATTATGTTTCTAGAATCTAGTCATATATGTACTTACTTAGCTTAATCTAGAGCAGACGGGTGAGGTGTATTCATAACTACCTTGCCAAAACTCTATAAACTTCATCGTGTCTACTTTGGACCACTCTATGTTTCGTTATACCACCATACTCGGATAACACTAAACATCAAGCAATAGACAAGTTGCGAGACATAATTTGACGTAAACAAACAACAAAACGCAGCCGAACGCAAACGTGACGAATCTCTATTTAAAACATGTCTATTGTTGATGTTTCTGGACAGTGCGAACGCAGTTTACAACAAATCTTGAGATCGGTCTTACTTACCGTGCATTTGCATTGGCGAAACATTATAACGAAACATGTTTAAATCTCTAGTTCCTGTCAAAAATTGTAAGGACCATTGACAGAAGATAGAGATTTCAACATGTTTTGTCGCAAATGTTTCGCCAGTGCAAACGCACGGTTAGGTACTCATGTTTCGTACAGTGCGAACGCAAGATCAACAAAAAAAGTAATGAGATTTGTTTCAAGTGACAAGTTTCGAAACATCTACATGTTGAATGTTTTCTGGTGCAAACGCATAGTAAAATAAACAAAAATATCTTTGGCAAAACTGAAAAAAAAAAAAAGTTTGAAACGGAGATCTAGAGACAGACACAACAGACGGCGCCCGTTCACGAACATGACCACAGAACTTACTTTAGGGAACATGACGCACCATTCAGCTGAAACATTTTGAATGGAGTTAAATGATCTAACACACGTGCCATCAGCGACACATCTGAGTGAGCATGATTCCCAGTCGCCAGGGCACATTCAAGTCAGTACGCCCACAGTAGATATAGTATGGCTGGTAATGTTATATTATCGAAAGAGACACCTACCCTCTTCCTCAATTAATTCGTTTTTCACTAAGTACCTACATATTAATTAACCATATTTTGCGTCTTATAACATTATTTTCTCTTATATTTTTTATAAAGGCTGTTCAGCAGTTTTACCAGTGCCTTTATTTACACCCCTGCGCGCGCATCGCTAGAGGAAAAACAAAAACAGGGCGCCATTTGTAAAAAATTACAACTTTGGTCTTTGGCGCCATTTTCCAATAGGTATAATTTTATTGTAATTGTTTTCGTTGTAAAGATAATTTAGGTAATTGAAAAAAGCCGAAATGCAAAGTTTTGTCACCAACAGACGTAGATTTTTTTTAAAAGATGCTTCGGATATTCATTACCTGCCAGGCAACAAAGGTCAGTGTTGAAATGATTCTGTAGTTACCTACGTTATTGTCTATATAATATGTTCTTACAAGAAGTCTGTTTTTTCCTCGCGAGATGGTTGAAAAACGTATGAAACGTGTGAGCATTGATCATTACACACTCGGCTACCATAGCGCTAGTCTACCACGCAAATAATACCGCCTTGAGTGCAATGAGTAATGACCAACACAGCAAACTTGTAACATTGTAGGTACTATTTTAGGTTACCTCCCTCCTCCCCTACACCTAGAGTGGGGATTTTTTTCCCTGACATTTGCGATAAAATATGTTGAAATCTCTATCTTCTGTCAATGTTCCATACAATTTTTGACAGGAACTAGAGATTTAACATGTTTTGTTGTAATGTTTCGCCAGTGCAAACGCACGGTCAGACCAATAAAAAAGGATTTTATTGGTCTGAACCCATGGCACAGATATTAAAATACTACGTACCCATGGTATGAAAGGTCGCACAGAGCACTATACAGGGTGTATGGGACAGCCCTCCGAAAATTAACAGGGGGCATTGAGCTCCTTGTTTTGAATCATATTTCACCGGTTTCTGAGGAAAATTGTATTTTTAAAAATCATTTTTTCAGTTACTTTTCCTTTATTTCAATGTAAAATTACAGTCTCTGTATGCAGCAGTGTATATCCGAGAATCCATCTTATAAATTCCGTTCATCCTTCATACTAGGCCTAGAGTGGATTCTCGGACACAAAAAATATCCACCTTAGGGTGGATAAACGGAATAACTCGGTTTTTTTATTGTAGTTTCAACACCTTTTAAGTATTATTTACGTTCATTCGTTCAGATCTTTCACTCCTAATAAGCCTTATGTTTCCGACTATACCTAGTCCAAAACCCTAATCTCACGGTTTGTCTGTACAATACGGCCGATATAACTTGGCAGGTTTGAACATAGGCACTACCTACCTCGCTGCGCATGTTCTCTCAATCAAACTAGCCTGGTTGGTGTGGTTCCTAAAAAATGTTACTACACAGCCGCCTTCGGAATTACCAAGTTATTTCGTCCGTATTGTACTGTACGAGAAAGCTGTGACTGCAAATGCTCATCCTAGTTATATTTAGTTTCTAATAAATAAATTTTACTAAGACTACTTGGATGTTGGAGAAAAAACAGCCATGCTGAAGTGGGAGTGGGCCGGCCACGTCGCACGAATGCACCCGGAGAGATGGGCAAAGATCGTCACTCACTGGACGCCTGAAGGAGGACGTCGCCGTCGAGGTAGACCGCGGCGAAGGTGGTGTGACGATCTAATAATGTTTGCGGGGCCAACGTGGCCAGAAATCGCACAAAATAGAGAGCTTTGGAAGGAAAAAGGGGAGGCCTTTGCCCAGCAGTGGGACACACAATAGGCTATAAAAAAAGACTACTTTAGTCTTTATTGACCGACTCTACCTATATCTCGTAAAAATACGATGAGGGAACTAGCCGGCTCTTTTTATACCTGACTACGACGAAGCAAAAAGGAGGGTTATGATTTTGACCGGTATGTATGTATGTTCATCTGTTCCCTCATAACTTCTTCTAACTGGACTCCGACCACAACATAGTTGGGAAAAGGCTAGGCAGATGACATAAGGAAGAAAAATAATACAACATTATTCGAAACAGATTATTTTTATTTGATTTTTACATCAGATCCTAAATACACCGAATAATACTTCTCACAGGGAAGGCCTGAGACCGTCACATCACACAACATCACGCCTGTATTCCCTGAAGGGGTAGACGGAGGTGTATATATTACACCTACATTTATGGTCTCAATGTACAGAGAAATACATGAAAAAAGCTATATAAAATAGAAAGGTAAAGTACAAAGGGTACAACATAATATTCATTTATTACACATTCACATATTTCTAAAATAATAACTGCCAGCAGAACTGCTAGAGGATGTTACACACAGAGAAATACATGGAAAAAGGCTGTAAAAAATATAAGGTACAAAGGTATTCATATAATGCACATTCACATTTATATACATCTTGATAAAATGCCAGCAAAACTACGATACGATAATGTGGAAACATGATAAAATGTGTAACTTGAAACAATAACGAGTCTCTGACAAGCTTCAAGCAGTTAGCTGCAGTTTACGTTTTGATGGCCCCCAGTCTAGCACACGTCACACACACAAACACGGCGCTTAGACAGAACAGATTGTATGACCGAGAAAAGGATGACTCTACTAAATGTGTGTCAATGTCTGTCGGTTAGACTTAGTGGTAAAGGTATGCTCTTCTATAGAAACTGGCTCCTAAGTCAGTCAGTCTGTATGTCCATCAAGCTATACTACATATATAAATAAAAACTAAATAAGCTGCTAATGTCGTCACTGTATGTCTGTCACGCTGGAAATTCAAAGAGGCTCAAAATGGAAGAGTTACTTATGGTACAACTCGAAACAGGGTGTTAAACAAAGGGGGACCTCACAAGCAGTGCACACGTACATTGTACGTCGCTGTATCTGCTGCCGGGAACACCAAGTGCAACGCCGGCGCGAATGAAGGTGAGGTCTGGTTGTGAGTCGGTCTGTCTTTTGAGGCCAATGTTGCAACCGAGGCAATTGACGGCTCAAACTGCTAGGACCGGGATCGGGTTTGGCTTTAGGGACATGTTGGTGGTGGTGCCGCAGAATTTGATCGACTAACTCCAATCGAAACACTATATGCTCTTTTGGAATAGTCGTCGAATTCTGCAGAAGGATTCGGGCATTCAAAATAGAGCAGTTGAGCAGGTGTTTGAAGAACTTGACGTTCCATTTGCTACCTCTTTTTCTTTCCAGGAGGTATGGTTCCAGCATTTGATCTTTACGATCAACGCCTCCCATACCTTTGTTATAATCTAAAACTACGTGAGGTTTGTACAGAGCTGGGCGATATGGTTTCG
The DNA here is from genome assembly GCA_947363905.1 of Lithophane semibrunnea. NCBI lineage: Eukaryota > Metazoa > Arthropoda > Insecta > Lepidoptera > Noctuidae > Lithophane > Lithophane semibrunnea. Next base: position 2,470,282 of record OX376213.1, on the reverse strand, counting down.
CCTCCATCTGGCCTTGTGAATCGCCGTGGTAGGTACTGATGGTGGCTATCTTACGCTTCTTGTCCTGAAAGGCCAAGACCACCACATCGCCGGAATGACGAGCTACAAACTGGCCATCTTTCAGATTACACAGCGAGATGAGTGGAGGCACATTGCTGCGGTTAGCACGCAAGGTACCTACACAGTCGGTTTTTCGTGTTTTCAGAAATCTGGCCAGTAGGGGGCTATTGAACCAGTTATCCATAAAAAGAGTATAACCTTTGTCAAGGAGAGGACGGATGAGTTTGAGAACGGTGGTTGTGCTTTTCAGCAAAGTGGATGGGAGACCGGGATCACGGGAAGTGCCAGCACCGAGGTACACAAAGAATGACCAAAGATAGCCCGTGGACGACTCGCAGAGTTCAAAGGTCTTCACTCCGTACCGGGCTGCCTTGGTCTTGATGTACTGGCGGAAGGAAAGTTTACCTTTCCACAAAGTCAAGGATTCGTCAATGCAAACATTCTGGGATGGGATGTAGGCTTCCTGAAAACGGGCATTTAGGTGATCTAAGATCGGACCAAGAGAATACAGAGGGTCAGTCGAGTCTGTCGGTCTGCTACTATTGTCATTCAAGTGAAAAGCGCGGCAAAGTTCTTCGTAGCGATTTCGGGAAAACATCTTTCTAAAGATATTGGTCTGTAAAAGGGGGTTTGTGGTAAAACAGGACTTTATAGAGGGCATCCGGATGATTCCGAGCATCATCCAGAAGGAAAATAGGACAAAAACTTCATGAATGTTCGTGTCATACCAATCTTGGGCGAACCTAGCAGACGAACCAGCAACCTCTGCGGCATACTGGTTCGTCGCAGTCACGATGTGCGACATGATGTCGTCATCCCAGTATTGCCTAAACGCCCCATACGCGTTTTCGGATGCGACAACCGCCCCCGTTTGCTGAGGAAGAAATTGCTCCCTCTCACCTTGATAATCACCCATGGGTGACCATTCAAAGTGACCAGAAGTTCCTTCGGCAGCAAAGAAGGACTCGACCTCGCCGTCATCCGCATCCATCCATTCGTCCTCGTTCTCTTTTCTTACTCTTCTCGCTCTATCTGTCGCCCGCACTCTCGCTTCTTCTCTCGCTCGCACCACACGCATGACCATCTCCCTCAATACCTCAGGCACATCATCGTCATTCACATTCACCTCGACCAATCTGTCTCCTCTTACCCACTGGGAGCCACCACTCGGCCCCTGGCCCCGTGGCCCACGTGTGCGCGCTCGGCCCCGCTGCGCTGCGCCGCCGCGCCGCGGACGACGCTGCTGCTGCGGCTGCTCTGCCGCCTCTTCATCCACCTGCTGGAACAGCTGATGTTCATCAGCGAGGTGGAAGACGTGATCCTCCTGCATAGCGGTGTCACGGCCCCCCTTGACGACGATATCGAATCTGAGACAACAAATAATAAATATAATTACGTGTAAATCGCGAAAACAAAGGTACAAGACTAATGAATACAAGTTTTAACACTTACGGCAGGAGAACGGGCGGCGAGCCTAAGCCAACAGCAGCAGCCGTGAGAGGAGCCCGCGTAGACGGAGGTGATCTTGACCTATCAAATAATAGGTTTTCATCCATACTAATCCATACTAATATTATAAACTCGAAAGTTCCGTCTGTCTGTATGTTACCTTTTCACGCCTAAACCACTGAACGGATTTCGATAAAATTTGGCATGGAGATAGATGGCATCCCGGGGAAGGACATATGCTACTTTTTATCGACATACAACACGGGCGGAAGCTAGTATAGATAACCATTTAGTGACAACACACTATTTATTTGCTATTTTATTACTCACGTCACAGACAACGGTTCCAAATTCTCGTCCCACATCGCCGTGACGGTGACCACTGGGGCCGCGGTGACCGCCGGTTCCCACCGCCCATTATACTGAAAAAACAAGAGGTTGAATAAATTAACTACTGGTGAGAACATTAGATTAGAACTCATACAAACATAAAACAAAATATGGAATGCTCGGCCTTCAACACCAACACCATGATTCATGCTGCGGCGAACAAACCTGAACTGCAGATTAATAACCCATTTATTCCCAAACAATATACATTGAATGACAAAATGAACTAATAAATATATTCATATTTTAGGGTAAGCCATTCCCACTCAAGACATTATAATATGCACTGTTTACAATCGATGTTAGTTTGAAAATTGCATAACCACGACCGCACGTGACATCGTACCGCGCTCGTCGGTCCGCCAATCTTGCGTGTACCGACTTGCCGAGCGACTTGTAACTACATGCAGCTCAAGTTTATTAGGTAATCCAGGCTAACACGAAAAAAAGCTTTTCGAGAAGGCAACCTCTTCTAAGGCTTAAGTCATTGAAGTGGTTGCCTCAATAAAGGTGTTAACCATTTCGCTGGGTTTCGAGGATCTAACTCGAACAAAAGGTAACACTGCGATATGAGTTACCCCATGTACGGGTTACCCTGTCCAAAGGCTTAACTCTTTAAGCGGGGTTGTCCGGTCCCTGCTTCCTGACGCTAGCAACAAAAGACAAGCCAATCGACGCGCTGCTTTGAACAAAGTAATGTTTTTTGGAGGATTCGTCTGCATCCAGGCAGTCAGTTCACTTGGGTCTCAAATAGGGGATTCTCTGCTCTAGGAGATTGGAGGGAGATAGCTTTAAGAATAATATGTTGTACTAAAAAGTTTGAATCCAAATTTTCGTTACAAGACGGCCGTCCAAAGGTTAGAACTACAGATTTATGCAACAGTAGAATAAGCGAATCTCTCTACAATGAATAGGAATGCTAATAATCTTGTCAAACTAATATTATTGGGACAATTGAAGACCAAATTGTTATATGTATTTACGCCATTTGACCCATCGAGACCAAACGTCTGTAAGTTCTTAGCGGTGACTTCCTCCAACTAGATCGGAGCAGGGACCTTTCAGCTTCTGACCAATTATTATTTATTTCACCTCACCCGGTATCTTCCAAACATAGAGCTCCATGTCTTGAACTCGAGAAGGTGGAAGGCCCGTGCTCCGATCTACTAGAACACGGGCTAGGTTGGTGATACCCAAGGGTCTGCAAAGTGCTCGACGTCGAAGATCTGGTAACTAATAGGCTCTCCTCCAAATTACAGTCACTATTAGGAAGACGCCTTGAGCTGAATTCAGATGGTGAAGAAGTCGAGGGATGAGGCTTGGAGGCGGGAAGACCCATGCCAGCTGAAATAGCCACTGACGACTGAAGGCGATGCAAAAGTAGGCTGATGAGTCTGAACAATCTTTGGTAACATACTTCCTCACAACCCTGGTGGCCAACGGTGTCCCTTGTGACAAAGAGGTCCACCTGTGGAAGTCCAAATCTGCGAAAAACATTCCTTAGAGCGGCTGGTCTTAGTAGGTACCACTCTGCCGCCTGTTTCCCGCGGAACTATCGTCTGACATGGCGTTGAATCTCCCTAGAATATATTCCGTAGTCATGGAAATACGCTCTTTGTCTAGAAGACCCAAGAGTTGGGCGGTTGATCGTGTTCCTCCTTTTCTCGAACGTAGGAACCAACTGTGCGATTGTCCGATTGCAGCCTCACATGGCGACCGCGAAGCTGAGATCGGAAATGTTTGACTGCTGCTATTATGGCAAACATTTCCTTTCGATTGCAGTGCCAGCGCCGCTGGTCTGGTTTCCAGTTTCCTTAAACCGAAAGATCGTCAAACTGTGCTCCCCATCCGTAATCTGCAGTATCCGCCGTCATGAAATGGTGAAGCTGCTCCGAACTATAGGCTTTTCTAAAGTTGTGACCCACCATTTCAGATCCTACGTGACCGTGTGTGTTGTTGCCACCGGTTTGCGAGGAGGTAGTCGCTTCAGAGTTCCAGTAAGAATTTGAAGTTGGCGGCAGTGAAGACGACCTCTTGGAACGACAAAAAATCAAGTAATAAAAACTTAAACCCAACTACGACTTAAAAGGTATAAACAAGACACCACAGACATACAAATTAAAAATCCGGAGTCACACGTGTTAGGGCATAAATCGAACAGACTACGTGTGACTCCGGATTTTTATCTATATTCCTTTGGGGTTATAATATCTATATTTTTGAAATGTACTCATTAAGCCCTTTCATTTGATACCCAACATGGTACGTAAAACCATTTTTTTTAAGTTCCTCACTTTATGTCCTCTAGAGGGCGCCATTATAAATTTAATGTGGCTTCTAACGATACCTCATTTGTCAAATTGTGATAAGTGGTTTGGAAGATAGGAGGGAACAGATGAACATAGTACATACATACATACCGGTCAAAATCATAACCCTCCTTTTTTCTTCGCCGTAGTCGGATAAAAATTGAAGGGTGCCTAAAATAATCTGCGCCTCTTTCAAAGATATTTTTCCCCTGCAAATAACTCTCTTCAAGAGAGATAGGATTGTCTGGGTCTTTTTTGGAGGTAACTTGAAGTTTTCTTGTTGTTGTGAATGTTTTTTTTTGCATGTACAGTCACCAGCAATAATATGTATACACTTAGCAACTTTTAAAAGTGATTTTCTCCTACTGTATTGATTGTAACTTTATGATATTACGAATATAGTATTTTGGAACCCCTATTATTATGAAAAAATTATCATCTCAAAGTTACAATTTTAATTCCACGAGAAAATCGTTATTGAATTTTGCTGAGTGTATACATATTTTTGCTCGTGACTGTACACCCTACCTATGTAAAATTTATGCCAATAAATTATATAGTTTTGGAATGTGCTCATTATGCCTTCAATTGGATACCCATATTGTAAATAATTGAAGATTTTTTTACTTTTCACCTTTGAAAATTATGGAGCCATACTGCCGAATTTTTTTTAATGGTTTATGCCACTCAGGATGATGTAAGGATTCTAATGATACCCCTTAGATCCAAATCCGTTTAGGCTTTTTAAAGTTATAGTGGAATAAAGAAACTCACAGGTACATACTTAAATGAAAATGAAAAAAAAAAAACAGCACTCCTTTTTGGGCAGTTGAGTAAAAAAGAAAAAATCGTTGATTATTACTGACATACCTAGTAGTAATTTTATATTCATAATATTAGTACATAAGTATTTACCTCATATGGGTCGAGTTCGGGACCCATCTCGGCATAGGAAGCCTCCTCCGCCTCCGCGAGGTACTCCTCCTCTTCGAAGTACTCCACCTCATATAATTCGGGCTCCTCTTCTATTTCGTCCTCGTCCACCTCTTCCTTGAAGATGTCGTTGAAGTCTGGACTGGTGTCCCCATCTCTGCTCTCGTTACAGGATGCCATCTCTACCTGTATATAAAATCAATTGTCATATGTTAGTCTCGCAAAATTGGCAATGCAACATTTGCAATGCATTAGCTAGTACTTAACATGAACATTGAACATATAAAATAGGTACTATGTCCTTCTGTAGGATGCCATCCTTGCCAAATTTTGTCGAAATCCGTTCTTGGTTTAGGCATGAAAAGGTAACATACAGACAGACAGAGTTACTATCGAATTTATAATATTCGAATGGATATTCTTATACTACAATAATATTATACAACCTGTACACACGGCTACACATCAAGCTATACATTTCCAGTTTAAGCTGACCTCGCTTTGTACGGAAATCCTATACAATGTGAGATCAGCATAAACTGGAAATGTATAGCTTGATGTGTAGCCGTGTGTACACACCACAACAACAACATAATTATATTTTGGCAATTATTTTTGTAGGTAAGCAACCAGTGTGGAGTAGTGATGAGGTATTTAGGGTGAACACTGTGGATAAGTAGTAATTAGGGAGAGATGTTCATTCTGAATTTTAAGATAAGAAGAACAACAAGAACTACACAACGCACTGTAGAAATGTGAGTGTATTACACACCTTTGCCTGCCCTTCGGGGAATACAGGCATGATTAATGTGTTTACAACATGCAAAATAATTTTATCAATTTACATTAGTTCTATGCAAACAAACTCACATACGTACAGGTACAGGTCCAATGCATTCAAACAAATTGAGAACCTTCTTTTTTGTCTTGAAGTAGGTCAAATTTTGAAACAAGTAAATCACAGCACCAACTTTATCGATAAGATCTATCTATACAACTGGACAGCATACCTAGTTTGTGTCAGGTAACTTTGAAAAGTCAACTCAAACTCAAACAAAGCATCTCTGTCAATTGAACCATTACTGTTGAGTTGACAAAGAGTCAGTCAGAGCTAAAGTGAAGTTAGAAATTGGTAAGTGAGCAATTTCAAGAAAGTTTGTACCCCCAGTTTTTGGCTTGTCCCTCGACTTTGTTCATTAATATTTTTGTTTTTTCAACAACCAAAAAAAGTAAGAGTACTTTAAACCTTTTTTTGTTGGGCTGAGTTAGGTACCTAATTTATTGATGACTAGCTTCCGCCAGCGGCTTCGCCCGCATGTTATATCGATAAAAAGTACCCTATGTCCTTCCCCGGGATGCCATCTATCTCCTTGCCAAATTTTGTCAAAATCCGTTTATGGTTTAGGCGTGAAAAGGTAACATAAAGACAGATAGATAGACAGACAGACAGACAGAGTTACATTCGAATTTATAATATTAGTATGGAAGAGATGGAAGTATGGATTTTAGGAGTAGATTAGAGTACGTACACATTTTTTCTTTCAAAATTCATCAATAACGCTAAGCTACCTGACGGGCCGCGCGCGTGCCAAAAGACATTAAGTTAAGTAATTATTCGTGCAATTATCTAAAAGGATGTAATAAGTACTTACCGTTGCCGTTGAGCAAAGACTACTATAGCCGTTGAGTAAACAAACAAATACACTATACACCAAGCAAAAAACCATAGAGTAAAGTAACAACAAACAAACAAAACACAAATCCAACCACAGACTACCTATAGATATAGAAGACTAACGTTCACAATACTATTTAAAAAATTACTCCACGGACTCCACGGAGTACTTTTACTATTCTGTGGGTGCAGCTTTTTTTTCATGTGTTGCCAACCAATCCCAAAAGATTTTTTACAAGATTCATGTGTCAGAAGATGGATGAAGCAGAATTATTACTACATGTAGGATATTCCCCTATTTAGTAAGGTTTCGAGTGTCAAAATGTTGTATGTCTCTATATGGTGTTTAAGGAAAGGGTTCTATGAAGAAAAGCACAGAAAGACAAGACTAGGCATTTATTGATTAGGCTTGTCGGTTAAATACGGTCATGAGAAAACTAGTTGTCCGTTCCGAACCTAGGTCATCATGGAGAAGAAGGAAAAGAAACTCCATGGCAGCTAATTTTAAAGTATTGGATCAACACACATTTACTTAGCATAAATCATTGTTATCACATTATTCTCTGGGACTATTTCTCAAAGTTATAGCTTATCAACGGGAAGAAACAGAACATGAATATTCCCTAATTACATTTAACACTTATGACATACTATAACAGATAAAGAAAAACATAGCTATCGGCAATAATCAAGAAATATGAGCAATTAACTTACGTGAACACTATAGGTAGTCCATCTTTCACCACAGTTGTATCCCAAAGAAAAGAGGTCCCGAATTCGCGGGTAAACGTATTTTATTTTATATTCTCCCAATACTAATCAAGTACCTCTAACATTCCCGCCATTTTTGACCAATCGCAGATGGTCATAGATTATTGTTTAATAATCTCTAACATAATTAACAATGAACAAATCTTAAGTAGTGGAACCATTTTAAAACTTAATACGGTAATTTAGCAATTTAGTATTTACTTATTTGATATCGAAAAGCAAAATCAGATAAGTTATTGGCATCCACTTAAAGTTAGGAGAATCGTTTGAAACTACTTGTGACTTTTGAATTACAATATAAAATCTTAATTAACATTATAATGTCATATTAATTAGAACTTAATCATTTATTGAAACTCTAAATAAATAAACATTTGTTTTGTTCATTCAAAAACCACCAATCATAACATAAGTTTGATGACCTACTTTTCTTCTAGAATCGCTGTTTTTGATAGTAGTCTTTTAAGTCAAAATAAAAACCATTAATATAGAGCAACATAAACATCGAAATAGTATATAAAATCAAGGATATATTTTAAATACAATATAATTCTGTTATCATTAAATTTTAGTTAAATGTCAATGTTTTTGTATTTAGTTAGATCACAGGTTTCGTTCGAAATTGATTGTTCATCTAGAAATACTGCGAAAGTTTAGATTATGAATTAAATCGAAGATTAATTTTATATAATGCTACATATTCCTGACACATGCATGCCCATGCCGTATAAAAAAAAAGGTTGGTTATGGTTTAAGTTCGCGACCTTACGCGGCTCGCCTTCGGTGATACACGTGAAGCATGCTCAAAATTTCATTGTCAAATTGTCTCGCGGCTCGCGGTGATGACATACGGGCGAATAAGGCTATATTGGCTCGTTTTTCTTTTGTTTTGTATTGTAGGATTCAACTAACGATACGTAAAACGCCCTATAATCATTAAGTTCTCTTAATATAGTGCTGTGCACTTCTGTACGTGACGAATTCACGATACCTAATTATATGTAAAATTTTTGTGTATGTCTTAGTGAGTAAGTCGTTGAGGTGCCATATCAATAAATAAAATAAAATAAGCTCGCCGAGCCATATTTATGCGTACTTGCTCGCACATTTATCACCCCTTTTATCCTGTGGTCGCCCTTGATTTCACCGCGACTCCGAGACCGTGATTTATTAGTTTTGGCGTTTATTCAACGATTCAACGCAACCGCGAACAATTCAATCTCAATTTCAGTTTCACTCTATGGCCCGATTCTGACCGTACGTTAGCACTGGCGAAACATTCACAAAACATTTTGAAATCTCTGTTTTTTGTCAATGTATCGAGTCGCGTTCGGATTGCCACGCAACTTGTTGACGCGAAACATGTTTGATGTTTCATATCACTCGATATGTTTCGCCACATGTCTTACAAACCAATTTCGTATCAAAATGAATCTAGTAACATGTTGCAAAGTGGTTTTGACACTTTGGTCGGTTTTTACAGTCCACACATTTTGTATTCCACAAACATGGAAAACCTTGCCAAAACTCTATAAACTTCATCGTGTCTACTTTGGACCACTCTATGTTTCGTTATACCACCATACTCGGATAACACTAAACATCAAGCAATAGACAAGTTGCGAGACATAATTTGACGTAAACAAACAACAAAACGCAGCCGAACGCAAACGTGACGAATCTCTATTTAAAACATGTCTATTGTTGATGTTTCTAGACAGTGCGAACGCAGTTTACAACAAATCTTGAGATCGGTCTTACTTACCGTGCATTTGCATTGGCGAAACATTATAACGAAACATGTTTAAATCTCTAGTTCCTGTCAAAAATTGTAAGGACCATTGACAGAAGATAGAGATTTCAACATGTTTTGTCGCAAATGTTTCGCCAGTGCAAACGCACGGTTAGGTACTCATGTTTCGTACAGTGCGAACGCAAGATCAACAAAACAAGTAATGAGATTTGTTTCAAGTGACAAGTTTCGAAACATCTACATGTTGAATGTTTTCTGGTGCAAACGCATAGTAAAATAAACAAAAATATCTTTGGCAAAACTGAAAAAAAAAAAAAGTTTGAAACGGAGATCTAGAGACAGACACAACAGACGGCGCCCGTTCACGAACATGACCACAGAACTTACTTTAGGGAACATGACGCACCATTCAGCTGAAACATTTTGAATGGAGTTAAATGATCTAACACACGTGCCATCAGCGACACATCTGAGTGAGCATGATATATTCCCAGTCGCCAGGGCACATTCAAGTCAGTACGCCCACAGTAGATATAGTATGGCTGGTAATGTTATATTATCGAAAGAGACACCTACCCTCTCCCTCAATTAATTCGTTTTTCACTAAGTACCTACATATTAATTAACCATATTTTGCGTCTTATAACATTATTTTCTCTTATATTTTTTATAAAGGCTGTTCAGCAGTTTTACCAGTGCCTTTATTTACACCCCTGCGCGCGCATCGCTAGAGGAAAAACAAAAACAGGGCGCCATTTGTAAAAAATTACAACTTTGGTCTTTGGCGCCATTTTCCAATAGGTATAATTTTATTGTAATTGTTTTCGTTGTAAAGATAATTTAGGTAATTGAAAAAAGCCGAAATGCAAAGTTTTGTCACCAACAGACGTAGATTTTTTTTAAAAGATGCTTCGTATATTCATTACCTGCCAGGCAACAAAGGTCAGTGTTGAAATCAAATCAAATCAAATTGTTTATTGCAATCCATAATGTACAAATTAGGTGGTAAATAAAAATTAAAGAAACAATTATGGACCCTGTCGGGGACAGCAAATTTTAAAAATAGGTAGAGAGCGGAAGAGCGCTTTACAAGTTTTTCTTGTTATTATGTTAGGGATTATTTATATCTTATCTATGTATTTATATTTTCATTCATTCTCTTATTCTATTAATATTTTATATACGTCTATCCATTTATTAATTAATTATTATATTTATTTACTAGCTTAAAATTTGTTTATTGTTCTTAATGTAGTATAATTATTAAGTATTATGGTATAATTTATTTTTTACTATTTTACTTATTAAAATATATCTGGTTGTCATAATTATGCGTTATTATTATTGAATTGAATTTATCTATTATAAAATTATTCCATATCCTATTATCTATGTATTTTTGTATGATTTGTTTGAAATGATTCTGTAGTTACCTACGTTATTGTCTATATAATATGTTCTTACAAGAAGTCTGTTTTTTCCTCGCAAGATGGTTGAAAAACGTATGAAACGTGTGAGCATTGATCATTACACACTCGGCTACCATAGCGCTAGTCTACCACGCAAATAATACCGCCTTGAGTGTAGTGAGTGATAAACTAACCTAAATTAGTACCTACAATGTTACTGTAGGTACTATTTTAGGTTACCTCCCTCCTCCCCTACACCTAGAGTGGGGATTTTTTTCCCTGACATTTGCGACAAAACATGTTGAAATCTCTATCTTCTGTCAATGTTCCATACAATTTTTGACAGGAACTAGAGATTTAACATGTTTTGTTGTAATGTTTCGCCAGTGCAAACGCACGGTCAGACCAATAAAAAAGGATTTTATTGGTCTGAACCCATGGCACAGATATTCAAATACTACGTACCCATGGTATGAAAGGTCGCACAGAGCACTATACAGGGTGTATGGGACAGCCCTCCGAAAATTAACAGGGGGCATTGAGCTCCTTGTTTTGAATCATATTTCACCGGTTTCTGAGGAAAATTGTATTTTTTAAAATCATTTTTTCAGTTGCTTTTCCTTTATTTCAATGTAAAATTACAGTCTCTGTATGCAGCAGTGTATATCCGAGAATCCATCTTATAAATTCCGTTCATCCTTCATACTAGGCCTAGAGTGGATTCTCGGACACAAAAAATATCCACCTTAGGGTGGATAAACGGAATAACTCGGTTTTTTTATTGTAGTTTCAACACCTTTTAAGTATTATTTACGTTCATTCGTTCAGATCTTTCACTCCTAATAAGCCTTATGTTTCCGACTATACCTAGTCCAAAACCCTAATCTCACGGTTTGTCTGTACAATACGGCCGATATAACTTGGCAGGTTTGAACATAGGCACTACCTACCTCGCTGCGCATGTTCTCTCAATCAAACTAGCCTGGTTGGTGTGGTTCCTAAAAAATTAAAAAATGTTACTACACAGCCGCCTTCGGAATTACCAAGTTATTTCGTCCGTATTGTACTGCACGAGAAAGCTGTGACTGCAAATGCTCATCCTAGTTATATTTAGTTTCTAATAAATAAATTTTACTAAGACTACTTTAGTCTTTATTGTTCAACTCTACCTATATCTCGTAAAAATACGATGAGGGAACTAGCCGGCTCTTTTTATACCTGACTACGACGAAGCAAAAAGGAGGGTTATGATTTTGACCGGTATCAGAATCAGAATCAGAAATCATTTATTTGCAAAGAATGTAGGTAACATTGTTTTGGTGGTGTAAACAAAATAAAAACACAAGGATCCAGTACATTCTACCAAATGGCATGCAACATTACGCATTAAAATAATCATAATTATTACAAATCTATATGTCAGGTAATCAATTTTTAATGTATTTTCTTGAAATTTAAACTCACTGACAAAATAATAGTCATAGTAAATACAATTAGAATAAAACAAACTTAATAAATTGAAATATTATTGAGAAATTAATGTCATATGGTGATGTCATTTAAAAACTCACTGACAGCGTAATAGCATTTTTCAACTAGTAGTTTCGTTAATTTCTTTTTGAAAGAATGAGATGTATCATTTTTAATGTCATTAGGTATTTTATTGTAAATAACTGGTCCCATATGCATAATATTCTTTCTTAATAATGCTGTTTTGAAATTGCCAGTATGTAATAGACCTTTGTATTGGGATCTCAGTAATGCCGGTCTTGAAGAATGATTTATCATTGTCTCAAAAAGATTTCGGTTCATTTGAACAAATAATGCTACCTCCAGAATATAAAGCGATGGAAAGGTTAATAATTTTAGGGATTTAAACATAGGAATACAGCTGTCTGTTGAATTAATGCCGGTCATTGATCTGATGCAATATTTTTGGGCCTTGAATACCCTTTCTCTTTCACTGCAGTTCCCCCAAAATACTACTCCGTATCTTAAGATAGAGGCAACCAGACCATGGTAAGCTATAATGATGGTGTCAATATTAACTTTTTTCGACAAGTTGTAGAGAATATAAGCTCCTCTACTTAATTTTTTGCAGACTTCTTCTGTCTGCTGCTTCCAAGATAATTGGCTGTCAATTACTATCCCTAAGAATTTAGCAACATTTGTCTTGTCAATATTTTGACCATTGTATTCGATTTTCAAAGGATCTGGTTGCAAACGTTGAAAGAAATGCATTATCTTTGTCTTTTGTAAATTAATAATTAGATTATTAGTGTTTAGCCAATTAATTATTGATTTTAAAGTGTCATTAATGTCTTTTTCATAATTTGCTTTTTCCACGCATTTTACTATCGCTGTGCTATCATCAGCGAATAACACCATTGGCTGTTGCACTTTTCTCGGAAGATCATTGATGTACATGAGAAATAATGGAGCTGCGATGATACTCCCCTGTGGAACTCCGAATTTGACTTCTCTACTATCAGATAGGTATTTGAATTCCAATTTACGTCTAGAACATACTCTTGAGATTTCCGTATGTTGCTTACGATTACTGAGGTACGATTTTATAAGGCTTAACACATTTCCTCTAATGCCGTAGCTGTCAAGTTTTTGTAGTAGGACATTATGATTAACGTAGTCAAAGGCTTTGGTCATGTCAGTAAATATAGCACAAACTGGTGTTTTTTTGTCAACATTCGTCATTACATTATGTATTAAGTCATATATCGCCATGTTAATGTTTTTATTCTTTCTAAAGCCCTTTTGCTCCTCGCTAAGAATGTTATATTTATCTAAAAATGAAAAAATTGATTCGTATATATTTTTTTCGAAGATCTTGGAGAATACAGAGACAAGGGCAACTGGTCTGTAGTTTGACATGTCTTCTTTACTATCTTTTTTATGTAATGGTTTTATAATTACTGTTTTTAGGCTATTTGGAAAAATTCCCGAGTTTATGCAGAGATTCATTATATGACACAAGAGCTATAACATCGGAAACAAATTTCACTACTGAAGTTGCTATTCCATCATATCCGAAACTCTTTTTGTTTTTCAATATTTTAATTATTCTTATTATATCAGCCGGTATTACCGGAGACATAAATATTGAGTTTGGATTGTTGTCTATCCTAATGACCTCGTTATTATTATTATTTGCAGAGTTTTGGACTTGATCGACAAAGAAATTATTGAACGAATCTGCAATTTCCTTCGCATCCCTAATAATAGCGTTGCCTATCTTGATTTTCATGATGGGATCTTTAGTACGATTACTCCCATTTATTATTTGCCAAGATGCTTTAGACTTATTAGGTGCTTTTTTTATAATGTAGTTATTTTGTGCTTTTTGTGTGAGTTTTACTATTTTTTGAATCGTTGTGAATATAATTTGAAACTATTTTTGTTATCTATTGAAGGCGATTTTCTATATTTCCATAATAATTGTCTTTGTTTGTGACTACAAATTCTAATCCCTTTAGAATGTATGTATGTATGTTTCTTTTTATACCTAACTACGACGAAGCAAAAAGGAGGTTATGATTTTGACCGGTATGTATGTATGTTCATCTGTTCCCTCATAACTACTTCTAACTGGACTCCGACCACAACATAGTTGGGAAAAGGCTAGGCAGATGACATAAGGAAGAAAAATAATACAACATTATTCGAAACAGATCATTTTTATTTGATTTTTACATCAGATCCTAAATACACCGAATAATACTTCTCACAGGGAAGGCCTGAGACCGTCACATCACACAACATCACGCCTGTATTCCCTGAAGGGGTAGACGGAGGTGTATATATTACACCTACATTTATAATCTCAATGTACAGAGAAATACATGAAAAAAGCTATATAAAATAGAAAGGTAAAGTACAAAGGGTACAACATAATATTCATTTATTACACATTCACATATTTCTAAAATAATAACTGCCAGCAGAACTGCTAGAGGATGTTACACACAGAGAAATACATGGAAAAAGGCTGTAAAAAATATAAAGTACAAAGGTATTCATATAATGCACATTCACATTTATATACATCTTGATAAAATGCCAGCAAAACTACGATACGATAATGTGGAAACATGATACAATGTGTAACTTGAAACAATAACGAGCCTCTGACAAGCTTCAAGCAGTTATTGTTTACGTTTTGATGGCCCCCAGTCTAGCACACATCACACACACAAACACGGCGCTTAGACAGAACAGATTGTATGACCGAGAAAAGGATGACTCTACTAATGTGCGTCTGTCTGTCGGTTAGACTTTGTGGCGACGCTATACTCTTCTATGGAAACTGATAATACATAAGTCAGTCAGTCTGTATGTCCACCAAGCTACCACGTATAAAAATAAATGTGTGTGTGTGTGTGTATATTTAAATATATAATAAATAAATAATATCTAAATAACTGCTTATGTCGTCTGTATGTTTGTCACGCTGGAAATAAAAGAGGCTCAAACTGGAAAAGAGTTATCTCTTATGGTATAACTCGAAGCAGGATCCTAAACAAAGGGGGACCTCACAAACTGAGCACGTATACATGGTACGTCGCTGTATCTGGTGCTGGGAGCACCAGATACATCGCCGACGCAAATGCCGCCCCCTGTTTGAGATTTGGTCTGTCCGTCGAGGGAAATGTTGCACCTGAGGCTGTGAAGGGCCCAAACTGCGGGCCGGGGGATGGTTGGGTCTGCTTTTAGGAACATGTTGGTGGTGGTGCCGCAAAATTTGATCGACTAACTCCAATCGAAACACTATGTGCTCTTTTGGAGTAGCCGTCGAACTCTGCAGAAGGATACGGGCATTCAAAATAGAACAGTTGAGCAGGTGTTTGAAGAACTTGACATTCCATTTTCTGCCTCTTTTTCTTTCCAGGAGGTATGGTTCCAGCATTTGATCTTTACGATCAACGCATCCCATACCCTTATTGAAATCTAAAACTACTTGAGGTTTGTACAGAGCTGGGCGATGTGGTTTCGCCTCCATCTGGCCTTGTGAATCGCCGTGGTAGGTACTGATGGTGGCTATCTTACGCGTCTTGTCCTGAAAGGCCAAGACCACCACATCGCCGGAATGACGAGCTACAAACTGGCCATCTTTCAGATTACACAGCGAGATGAGTGGAGGCACATTGCTGCGGTTAGCACGCAAGGTACCTACACAGTCGGTTTTTCGTGTTTTCAGAAATCTGGCCAGTAGGGGGCCATTGAACCAGTTATCCATAAAAAGAGTATAACCTTTGTCAAGGAGAGGACGGATGAGTTTGAGAACGGTGGTTGTGCTTTTCAGCAAAGTGGATGGGAGACCGGGATCACGGGAAGTGCCAGCACCGAGGTACACAAAGAATGACCAAAGGTAGCCCGTGGATGACTCACAGAGTTCAAAGGTCTTCAGTCCGTACCGGGCTGCCTTGGTCTTGATGTACTGGCGGAAAGATACGTTACCTTTCCACAAAGTCAAGGATTCGTCAATGCAAACATTTTGGGATGGGATGTAGGCTTCCTGAAAACGGGTATTTAAATGATCTAACATCGGACCAAGAGAATACAGAAGGTCAGTCGAGTTCGAGTCTGTCGGTCTGCTACTATTGTCATTCAAGTGAAAAGCGCGGCAAAGATTTTCGTAGCGAGATCGGGAAAACATCGTTCTGAAGACGTTGGTCAGCAAAAGGGGGTTTGTGGTAAAACAGGACGTAATAGAGGGCATCCGGATGATTCCGAGCATCATCCAGAAGGAAAATAGGACAAAAACTTCGTGAATGTTCGTGTCATACCAATCTCTGGCGAAGGAAGCGGACGAACCTGCAAGCCCAGCGGCATACTGGTTCGTCGCAGTCACGATGTGCGACATGATGTCGTCATCCCAGTATTGCCTAAACGCCCCATACGCGTTTTCGGATGCGACAACCGCCCCCGTTTGCTGAGGAAGAAATTGCTCCCTCTCACCTTGATAATCACCCATGGGTGACCATTCAAAGTGACCGGAAGTTCCTTCGGCAGCAAAGAAGGACTCGACCTCGCCGTCATCCCCATCCATCCGTTCGTCCTCGTTCTCTTGTCTTACTCTTCTCGCTCTATCTGTCGCCCGCACTCTCGCTTCTTCTCTCGCTCGCACCACACGCATGACCATCTCCCTCAATTCCTCAGGCACATCATCGTCATTCACATTCACCTCGACCAATCTGT
This sequence comes from Lithophane semibrunnea, assembly GCA_947363905.1. Classification (NCBI taxonomy): domain Eukaryota; kingdom Metazoa; phylum Arthropoda; class Insecta; order Lepidoptera; family Noctuidae; genus Lithophane; species Lithophane semibrunnea. The sequence continues at coordinate 2,453,320 of OX376213.1, read as the reverse complement.
CTCCTCTTACCCACTGGGAGCCACCACTCGGCCCCTGGCCCCGTGGCCCACGTGTGCGCGCTCGGCCCCGCTGCGCTGCGCCGCCGCGCCCGCGCCGCGTACGACGCTGCTGCTGCGGCTGCTCTGGCGCCACTTCTTCCACATGCTGGAACAGCTGATGTTCATCAGCGAGATGGAAGACGTGGTCCTCCTCCATAGCGATGTCACGGCCCCCCTCGATGACGACATCGAACCTAAGACGGATAGTAAATATAATTACGTGTAAATCGAGAAGAAAAGGTACAAGACTAATGAATACCAGTTTTAACACTTACGGCAGGAGAAGAGCCGGCGAGCCTAATCCAACAGCATCAGCCGTGAAAGGAGACTGTGGTGATCTTGGCCTATCAAATAATAGGTTTTCATTATACTTACAGAAAACCATTTATTAACAACAACTATTTATTTGCTATTTTATTACTCACGTCACGGACAACGGGTCCAAATTCTCGTCCCACATCGCCGTGACGGTGACCGCCGGTGCCGGCTCGTTATACTGAAAAAACAAGAGGTTGGATAAATTAACTACTGTTGAGAACATTAGATTAGACCTCATATATAATAGCACCAATGTAAAACAAAATGTGGAATTCTCGGCCTTCAACACCAACACCCTTCATGATGCATGTTTGCGGCGAACTATTCTTATTATCTAAAGCTAAAACACAAACCTGAACAGCAAATAATTTACCCATTTATTCCCAAATGATATTGTTTGGGAATAAATTGGTAATTTAGTTGCTTTGCATCGACATTGCATGACAAAATAAACTTAAGTCCTGTAATTATAATTGCGAATAAATACAAAAGACGCATTCAGTTTTTTACAAAAAAGAACATCTCGTCTGTACATTAAAGATTTTTACAAAAAAAATTCTGGAAGCCGCGAGAGATAAGTAATAGAAAGTAAAAAAACATTTTTTGACATTTTTGTCTGTTTGTTTGTTCGTTTGTGAGCGCATCACGTAAAAGCCACTCATTGGATTCCAAATTGAATTACTGAACAGTAAGAAGCTTTATTGTGAGTAACATTTAGTCTTTATTTCACCAAAATCGACCAGCAGAATCAAAAGAAATGGTATGGATTTAACACTTATGACTTTTTTTAAATCCTTTTTTTTAATCCACCCGAAAAGTCGGAATTACACCCGGGCGACGCCGGGCACGAACAGCTAGTCCATACTAATATTATAAATTAGAAAGTAACTCTGCCTGTCTGTCTGTACGTTACCTTTTCACGCCTAAACCACTGAACGGATTTCGATAAAATTTGGCAAGGAGATAGATGGCATCCCGGGGAAGGACATAGGCTACTTTTTATCGACATACGACATTTGGCGGAAGCTATTTAGTACATAAGTATTTACCTCGAATGGGTCGACTTCGGGACCCATCTCGGCATCGGAAGCCTCCTCCGCCTCCGCGAGGTACTCCTCCTCTTCGAAGTACTCCACCTCATATAATTCGGGCTCCTCTTCTATTTCGTTCTCGTCCACCTCTTCCTTGAAGATGTCGTCGAAGTCTGGACTGGTGTCCCCATCTCTGCTCTCGTTACAGGATGCCATCTCTATCAATATACATTACACATATTATATAATAAAACAAAATTATTTAAAAAACAAAAACCCGCCTGCAAAAACGCATAACTTAAAACAGAAAAACAAGCATTATAATCTGTAGAATTTTGGTATTACAGGCGGGGAACAAACAAAAGTTACACCATATTTTTCAGGTTATTTGTTTGTGTTAATTAGTAATGCTGTGGATAATTAGTAATGAAGGACGTTCAGTTTAATTGATTCTGAATTTACCCGACTGCCCCAGGAGGGTAATGTTTTAAGATAATGAAGAACAACAACAACACAAAGCAACTGGTGAAATGTGAGTGTATTACACACCTTTGCCTGCTCTTCGTCAATACAGGCATGATTTATGTGTTTACAATGTGCAAAACAATTTCATCAATTTAAATTAGTACAGTCAAACAAGCTATTTGGTATACAGGTAGATAATCTGCAATTACTTTTGAACAATTTTTGTGAGAGATTTCAGTAGTTAACCATCCTGTTACATTTCTCTCCTAGGAACCACTGTACTTTAACACCCGGACCTAGGCGTTTGCGCAGTGTGAAATTTTGGGAAAGCGTTCTACATGAAGACATCTATACGCTATAAAATTGTAAAGCTTCGCACCCGCGGGTGTTAAAGTACAGTGGAGCCCTCTCCTAAGCCGACGAATTGTGGCAGTGTAGTGGAAAATGAATATATTTTGCCTGTATACCAAATAGCTTGTTTGACTGTACTATGCAAACAAAACTCTCATACGTACACATGGCTACAAATCAAGCTATACATTTCCAGTATAAGCTGACCATTGTAAAGAAATCCTATACAATGCGAGATCAGCATAAACTGGAAATGTATCGCTTGATGTGTAGCTGTGTGTACAGGTCGAAATGCATTTGAACGACTTGAGAACCTTCTTTTTTTTCTTGAAGTAGGCCAAATTTTGAATAGCATGTTTTATATTTTGAAACAATAAATCACAAAAACCAATTTTATTGATAACATCAATATAAACAACTAGACAGCATAGTTGTGTCAGGAAGTTGAACTCAAAGATACAGGCACAGACTAATTATTAGTCTTGATACAGGCAAGACACAGGCACTGTTGGTTGAATTGACAAATACTCAGTCAGTCTTATGAAATTTCAAAAAGGTTTGTTTGTTGTACCCCCAGTTTTTGCCTTGTCCCTCGACTTTTTTCACTTAATTTTTGTTATGAATGAGTTCTAGCAGAATATATTTATTTTAAGTGAAAAAACATAGGTATGTATAAATATACTAGCTGAACCCGCGACAACGTCTGCGGACCAGGATGAACCATGGTCTACCCATGTGCCAAATTTCATTCAAATCCGGTCAGACGTTTTAGCGTGATGGCGTGATCAAGGGAAATAGGGATTTATTTTAATATATATAGATATATAAATTGTCGTTTTTTTGTTACATTACTAAATATAAAACTTATGAACCAACGATCTAACGGTTTTTTTATGTATTTACAAATATCTACGGAACATTTCTTTGCACAAAAAAGTAACTTCGATGTTATTTCGTGCAAACATAATCTACAACTATGTAATAACTACTTATAAATGAATATTCATACTCTTACCGTCGATTATACTTATATTATTACTTTAATTTAAGATGAAACTACTTTTTTTTTTTCACAAAAAATCCGTAGAGCACGCCCTGGCAACCACAGACCATATATATAATAGCACAGATTACTTAGAGAACTAACTATAATAGTTATCTATGGGTAGTCTTCTGGCGACTAAGCCTATGGACTAATAAATCCTATGGACTTGGCATACCTACAAGAAAAACGTGTATACCTACGCTCTACTGAGAGGATAAAATGGCGGTTACTAGAGCAGCCCTTGTCGATACTTCTTTAAAATAACATCGATACTGTATCGATGTTATTTTAAAGAAGTCTCGATTATTGTTTTCATAATGTCACGGTACAATATGTACGGGCAAAAATACCCCAAGTTCTTTAACATGCATGAGTCTTTCATGTAACCGATAGAGTACCGCGTCGTTAAGTTGTTTGTGGGATCGTCCTTCTTTCAAGGCTAAACCGTAGAACTGGAGGACAGATATACGCTGCTTTATATCGACGTAGTAGTAGTACAATAATATCCGTGCTTATAGTTTATTTCGTTGCCGGCCCGTTGAATTGGGAACCTCGGACCTTGTTACCTAAATAATTGTGATATACAATTACTACTGTATAACATCTGCACTTTTGTTTACCCATTTTTGCAAGTAAATGATTCTGAATTTGAATTTAATAACAGGTAAAGAGCGATAAATCGTCTACTGCGCAAGTCAAACCACGTAGTGCGTCATGTCTCAACTTTTAATGGCACGACTTATACACACGGCTACACTTCAAGTTATACATTTCCATTTTATGCTGATCTCGCATTGTATAGGATTTCCGTACGATGCGAGGTCAGCTTATACTGGAAATGTATAGCTTGATGTGTAGCCATGTTGTACCTACTTACATTGAATAATTTTTTTATCGACTTTCTTGCTGGCTTGCCATCCCACGGATTCTTTTTACTGTAAACTTATGGTGGTTCCGTCAATGGCACGCAGATGGTAATTTTTAAATATATTATTATCATATAATAATATATATTTATTTCATTTAAAAATTACCTTTAAAACGCGACAAAAATAAAATGATAATAATATCATATAATATATTATTATCATTTTATTTTTGTCGCGTTTTTTGATCAACATACGCCCTAATACAGAGCTGCAATTTGCAAAAAACGTATGAAAATTTGAATTTCACGGATAACCAGTGAAGAACTTTTTTTTTTAATGGTTTTTTTCACCATAATTCATATTTTTGATGCTAAGTTTCTAAAAGGAAAATGATCGAGGGTTAATTATTTAATAAAAAATCAACAATAATTATAATAACGTTATATTAAAGAAATCAATTTTATTCATTTCTGAACAATACAATTTAGTTTGGGTAATTTCTATGGGATATTCTCTCAGTAGATTTCTTCCCATAATATTTGTATCTCAAATTCATGTATACCCCTATTACACTTTAAATTAATAAATATTATTATATCCTTTAAAATCTTTGATAATATTACTAAAATGAGCAATTTCTTTCGTCTGTCTTCTAACTTTCTCCGTCTCTTAATCTTCTTGGACTGTTTTTGACATATGTCCTTTAATTTCTTTATCATTTTAAATGTGTGTACCTGAAATCAAATAAAATTAAGCTTTAATAGATATTGAAGATAAGAAGCGAGAGATATCTCCCAGCCAGTCTCAATTCAATCAATGAGATGTTATCAATTAGATTAAAAAAAAACGGAACTGGTCATACCGGTAAATCTGGCGTAGCGGAGGTGCTAGCAGCTAAATCTGGCGCAACAGAGGTGCTAGCAGCTAAATGTGGCGCAGCAGAGGTGCTAGTGACTAAATCTAGTGTAGCGGATGTGCTAGGGGCTAAATCTATGCCACTCCTTTTTGAAATCTCTGCAGGTTGATTTTGAGTAGTAGGCACACAAACAGCTTGGACCTGAAAACCATTCTTTACATCACTCTTTGTGTCCATTAAACAACTGTTGCAATTGAGGAAATCACCATCATCTATCAGCCACTACACAATCATGTTGGAAAAAATTATAACATGCAATGTTACTTACCAATAAGGTTCGTGAAGGTAAAGCATCGTCACGTAATGTTACTTTATTCAGTGTCCAAAACATGATTCTTCAAAGTGAAGAGAACAAAATATGTGAATTGTTTTTGTTGACATCTTTAAATTTTCAACACAGATTGTTACGAGCCAAATTTTATTTTTTCGTTCATCAGGCAGCCTTGAAAATAAAACAAAACCAATAAAGAATCATAAAATAGCATTATCGATAAATATAAAAATGTCTAAATGCACTACTCTATCCCTTCAATAACAAGAAAATCATTTCATGTTGAAAAACTGTTAAAAATAAAGGCAAAAGGGAAAATAAGAATGCTTTACTGTTAAAGTTCTTCAACAAATGCAGAATCTTTTGTTTATCATATAAATCTAAAGATATTTCAGCTGAAAATTATGTACACACGGCTACACATCAAGCTATACATTTCCAGTATAAGCTGACCTCGCATTGTGCGGAAATCCTATACAATGCAAGATCAGCATAAACTGGAAATGTATAGCTTGATGTGTAGCCGTGTGTACGTACTGGTGCAAAGTTATATTCGGGAGATTTCCGCTTCTTTTGATGCCACATCCGATTATATTGCAATTGGGCATCTTGCTATTGACGATTTCCACTATAGGACCGAGTTTAAACGCAATAACACTGCAAATTACTCCAAAATTTACAATTATAACCACAGCTCAAGAGCATTTGACAGTTGACGTACTCAAGTTTGGTAGGTACCAAACAGCGAGAGGATAAAATGGCCACTCGGCCGCAAATAGGTATTCAATGTCTCTAGAAATGTCTCTCTACTATTGTCCTTTTTCACTTACGCAAAATTATGAAAGTTAAAAAGAGATGGCAATATATTTATGCTTTTGGCGTCGATATGCAAAATTTTGGCGTCGACATCACTGTCAAACGACACAATAAACGAAAGTACCCTTAATAATTCTGCGAACTCACCGCTAGATGGCACATCTAGTAGCCTACCTCCTAATATATCCGATGACGAAAGCGACGAAGAAATCTTGCAGCTTAAAAATGAATTACAAAAAGTTAATTTACAACTAAGCGCAGCGCACGAAGAAATTAATAATTTATCATTAGAAAACACGAAGTTAAAACAAGAAATTCAAAATTTAGGTGCGAAGCACAAGATAATGAAACAAGTTACGAGTAAATTAACATCTGATATTACCAATACCCCAAAGAAAAAAGCAAAAACCATACTGGTAAAATCATGTGCAAATGTTCCTGCTACTCCTCCAGAAATTGACATTCCCTCACAGTCATCAGCAACCAAGGAAAAGGTCTCTGTACAAATTGGTCACACTGAGGCACCTCAATCCCAAAAAGCTGAACTGTCTATCAAGCCAAAAAACTCCAAACATAAGCTATGTATTGTGAGTGCAAATAAAAATAACAAGATTTTGTCTATAGCCGAGAATACATTTCAAAACTGTGAATTCTGTCATTATGTTTCCCCGAATTGTGGCATGGTGCAGCTTATCAACAACTTGGAGAAGAAATTAATTGAATATTCAATGAATGATTTCTGCATTATTTTAATTGGAGAAAAAGACTTCCATAAAACTGAAAACTATGTGGATATAATTATAAAACTGAGAGAAAAATTGCAGAAAATACAGCACACTAATATTATAATATGTGTTCCTACTTTCAAATTAAGTGATCATTCAACATTGTTTAACTGGCGCATAGAGACCTTTAATAATCTACTTCATTTAGACTTGCAGACGTTCAACTATGCAATGGCGTTTGACTCTAATTTAGACTTGCGTTACGATTTTACAATGTTCTCTGAATTCAGTAGGAAAATAAACGATCGTGGTATGCGAAATATGTTTCATAATTTGTCGGTAACTATAGCTGATTATAATTCATTTTCTCAACAAGAAAATATAGCTGACAACCAAACAAGCATATCGTCTCCACGGTGCGATTTTTTTCTTTAATCATATAAATATAATGCATCAAAATATTGCCGGTCTCTTAAGCAAGTCAGACTTACTGGTTATTTATATACAGGAGTTGTTAAGTAAACAAATTAATTTAGATATTGTATGTATAACCGAACATTTCATAATGTCTGGGCAAGAGAAACTTTTATATATACCAAATTATAAGCTTGCGGCATGTTATGCTAGACAAAACATTAAGCGCGGTGGAGCCTGTATCTTAGTTAAAAAAGGCATCGAATATAAAGACCTGCCTGACATTGTGAGACATTCGGTCAGGAATTATAGAATGTTGCGCAATAGAATTACCTTCACAAAAACTTACAATCCTATGTGTGTATAGACCACCAAAAATCACGAATCTACACCAATTTTATGAAAACCTAGACATTATACTTAAAAAGATTACCAAACCAAACAAAAAAATAATTATGTGCGGAGATTTTAATATAGATATTCTGAAAAAAAATAGAATTAGCATGGATTTTGAATATTTTCTGATGAACTACGATTTGAAGCTAGAAATATATAAACCAACTAGACCTCATAGTAAAACGTGCTTAGATAATTTTGCGCACAATTCAAAACAAAGTTGCCAAAGTGAAATAATAGACTTCGGATTATCCGATCATACTGCTCAAATATTGTCTATGAAAGTTAGTAAGTTTAGTCAAATGAAAACATGGAAAACATCAAGACGAGACATATCTGAAGAAAATTTAATTATCTTTAGAAATCATCTCCAAAACTTATCGTTTTCAGATATATATACCACAGAGGATCCAAATGAAGCCTATGATAACTTTTTAGAAATATTTCACCTCCTGTATGAACTATGCTTCCCCTTCAAAACAGTCAAATTAAGATCTGAAAAAAATATCAAATGGGTATCTAGAGGTATTAGAATCTGCAGCAAAAAACAACGCCAATTACTCTGGAAACAAAGACTTAATCCTACTAGTGAAAATAAAACGACGTTTAAAGAGTACTCAAAAAAATTTAAAAAAATTATCAAACTAACCCAGAAAGCACAGAACAATTTTCTAATTAAAAATTCCAAAAATAAATCTAAAACATCCTGGCAAATAATAAATAGTACAAAGTCTATAAGTGAACCCATAACAAGAATAAAAAAACATGATTTATTAATAACTGACCCTAATGAAATAGCTCAATCATTCAACGATTTCTTTATTGATCAGATCTCAGATCCACCCCTAAACACAACTAAAAATACTGTAAGAATAACGCATAACCCTCATTCTATTTTTATGGCCCCCGTTGTCCCTCAAGACATTATAAGGGTGATCAAATCTTTAAAAAACAAGAAGAGTTATGGGTATGACGGTATTTCAACAAACGTTATAAAATTTGTCTTTGCTACTATAGCTAACCCTCTAAGCCACATTATTAACGCAAGCATATCCGCTGGAAAATTCCCCGATAGTCTTAAAACCACAATAGTTAAACCACTCCATAAGAAGAACAATAAAGAAGACATGGCTAATTTTAGACCAATAGCTTTAATCCCCGTATTTTCCAAAATCATTGAAAAAGTAATTTATGAGTCATTTTACTCATTTCTGACCAAATACAATATATTATGTGAGGAACAAAAAGGTTTTCGTAAAAATAAAAATATTAACATGGCCATATACGATCTTATAAATAAAATAATGGTTAATGTGGATAAAAAAATACCAATTTGTGCCATTTTTACAGACATGACCAAAGCTTTTGATTTCGTGAACCATGAAACGCTTTTGGCCAAACTTGATGCTTACGGTATACGAGGGAATGCTCTACGTCTAATAAAATCTTATCTAAGTGGGCGTCTTCAATTTACAGAAATCTCTAAAATATGCGTCAAATCAAAACGTGAGATTAGATATTTATCTGGTCCTAGGGAAATTAAATATGGCGTTCCGCAGGGCAGCGTTCTAGGGCCATTATTATTCTTGCTATATATAAACGATCTACCCCGACACATCTCATACCCTTGTGTGTTATTTGCCGATGACAGTACGATCCTCATAGACTGCCTCAACAAGGAGCTTTATGAAAGTGAAATAAATAATTCTCTAAAATTAATAATAAACTGGCTCAACGAAAATAATCTTATCATAAACCTTAACAAAACAAATATACTGCATTTCTATCAAAAAATTCTTCCTTTAAACCTAAAAATTAATTATAATGGACAAACTATTGATAGCGTTAACGTGGCAAAATTTTTAGGTATATTTATTGACAGTCAATTAACTTGGAAACCGCAGGCTGAAGAAGTTTGCAAAAGATTAAGCACGTCCGCGTATGCTCTCTACAATCTGTCCAAGAAAGTTAACGTTGATACATTAATGGTTGCATATCATGGTTTGGTGGTCTCTGTTCTAAGGTTTGGTGTAGTATTCTGGGGTAATTGTTCCGAAAGGGAGTCTATATTTAAAGCCCAAAAACGGTGCATAAGATCCATTTTTAATCTCAAGGTTACAGATAGTTGCATTCCTTTTTTCAAGAAATACAAAATACTAACTTTTCCCAGTATATACATTCTCGAAGTAGCTATTTTTGTTAAAACTAACAAGCATCTATTTCCGGCCTTAAATGATACGAGGATGCGAACTACTGCCATGAGATCAAAATATCAGAGTCTATTGTGTACTGGTAGATATAACACTGCTTTGCTTAAAAAAAACATTATTGGTATGGCACCTATTTTATTTAACAAATTGCCAAATTGTATTAAGGATCAGCCCTTAATCAAATTTAAGAAACTGCTGTCGTCGTTGCTGACAGAGAAATGTTATTACTCTGTTACTGATTTTATATATGATGAATTGTAATATTTTGCTTCACTGTATCTCATACAATAAGCAAATAATTTCAGACTTAGCTGATCTAATTTTCAATTTAAGTACCTACCTAGTTTCTAACTTCCACTATATTTTTGTATGCCAACAGGCAGAATGTACTGGGAATATATCTTAAACGGACACCCTTATTGTAACACCTGCATTCTATACAAATAAAGAAATTATTTATTTTATTTATTTATGCCTCATATTTGTATAACTGTTTTTTCTATAGTCAAACATTTCAAGTCCATCCGTTATTGGTAAGTAACATTGCATGTTATACATTTTTCCAACATGATTGTGTAGTGGCTGATAAATGATGGTGATGTCCTCAATTGCAACAGTTGTCTAATGTATACAAAGAGTGATGTAAAGAATGTGTTGGAAGAATGAATATTAATTAAAAATCCTATTCATAAAATCAAGAAACATCAAGAATACTCATCATTTTATTGCTTGTTTACAGCGTAAGATTCGAACAAATATGTCTGGCATTTTAATTGAGAATGATCAAAATCAGACAATCTCACAATAATCAATATCTGGATGTGGTGCTCCTAATACGGTAATTGATTTTTGTAATTATAAACAGTAGGATCATTACTGTTTTGAAAAGTCATAAAATTTTTAAGTATTTGCTATTCAATTTTTATTAATATTTATGTTAATGATAAAGAGTGGTTTTCAGGTCCAAGCTGTTTGTGTGCCTACCACTCAAAATCAACCTGGAGAAATTTCAAAGAGGAGTGGCATAGATTTAGCCCCTAGCACATCCGCTACACTAGATTTAGTCTCCGTTGCACTACATTTAGCTGCTAGCACCTACGTTGCGCCAGATTTAGCTGCTAGCACCTCCGCTACGCCAGATTTACCGGTATGACCAGTTCCGTTTTTTTTTTATCTAATTGATAACATCTCATTGATTGAATTGAGACTGGCTGGGAGATATCTCTCGCTTCTTGTCTTCAATATCTATTAAAGCTTAATTTTATTTGATTTCAGGTACACACATTTAAAATGATAAAGAAATTAAAGGACAAATGTCAAAAACAGTCCAAGAAGATAAAGAGACGGAGAAAGTTAGAAGACAGACGAAAGAAATTGCTCATTTTAGTAATATTATCAAAGATTTTAAAGGATATAATAATATTTATTAATTAAAAGTGTAATAGAGGTATACATGAACTTGAGATACAAATATTATGGGAAGAAATCTACTGAGAGAATATCCCATAGAAATTACCCAAACTAAATTGTATTGTTCAGAAATGAATAAAATTGATTTCTTTAATATAAGTAACTTTATTATAATTATTGTTGATTTTTAATTAAATAATTAACCCTCGATCATTTTCCTTTTAGAAACTTAGCATCAAAAATATGAATTATGGTGAATAAAACCATTAAAAAAAAAGTTTTTCACTGGTTATCCGTGAAATTCAAATTTTCATACATTTTTTGCAAATTGCAGCTCTGTACTCGGTCGATTGTACTATTATAACGGATTTCCCTCCATTGTGTATACAATGAAATCCGTTATAGAATACTACGTCGATATAAAGCAGCGTATATCTGTCCTCCAGTTCTACGGTTTAGCCTTGAAAGAAGGACGATCCAACAAACAACTTAACGGCGCGGTACTCTATCGGTTAAATGAAAGACTCATGCATGTTAAAGAACTTGGGGTATTTTTACCCGTACATATTGTACCGTGACATTATGAAAACATTTCACAATCTTTTATCGATGTTATTTTAAAGAAGTATCGATAAGGGCTGCTCTAGTAACCGCCATTTTATCCTCTCAGTAGAGCGTAGGTATGCACGTTTTCCTTGTAGGTATGCCAAGTCCATAGGATTTATTAGTCATTGCTATGGGCCGACGGTTGCATTGGTGGCGGTTGTCAAAAACATTATCAAAACCAAAAAATGACGCTTGGCAACATTGTTAAAAAAATTTGAAACGAAAGGAACAACCAAAAGTACAGACTAGCCACGCCAAACATACTCTATGGCCAAACTCAAGCAACAAGCGTCAAACGTCAATCCACAACAGCCCTGCGACAGCTTTAGTTAGTTCCAAAAAATAGGAAGTTAACAGCAGCTATCCTTTCTACAACAGCATACATTCATTATTCCTAGTATGTGTTGGCGTTTGTATTAGCCGTCCCCCGACACAACGACGCTTAGATCAAAATATTACCTACAACTTTTATGTTAAACTTAAAGGGCCATTAAATATTATTTTTTTACTTTTTAGATGATTTGTTTTTGTCGGGGGTTTTTTAAATTTTTAATTTAATTTTTATTTCCAGCTTTTTAAATTTTATATTATATTATTAGTAGAAACGCTACGAACACGCACCTCGCCGAAATCTGCGTAGCTGTACGTATTTTTGCTGCAGTGAAACTTGTTACTAATTTACTCTCATTTATCTTTCCTACTCCATCATCAGCCCCTGATCACCATCTATCCGTAACCTATTTGTTGAGACCTTTCCAATGAGTCCAAACACGATACCTCTGCTGTAAGTTGGTGAGGGAGTTGGGTATCCTGCAAATTCCAGGTGATGCTGCAGCATCAGCTCAAGGTTACTAAATTCTTTTCATATCATTGAAATAAGAGAAGAATTCTAAATTTCAAATCGATTAGACCTGTGGAAGATCACATCACACATCAACTAGAAAAGAGCTGATAATCTTCAAACGGCTGAACCGATTTTCTTGAATCATAGCTAAGAACACTCGATCACCTTTCAAACAAAACCAAAAAAATCAAAATCGGTTCAGCCGTTTGGCAGCTACGATGGCGCAGACAGACACACAGATACACAGATACACACGTTAAACGTATAACACCCCTCTTTTTCCGTCGGGGGTTAAAAAATGCGCTACGGCGCTACTTTTGGTAGCCATATTGTTGGCGGCCATTTTGGCTTGGTGTATAACTCCATATTTTATAGTGCTCTGTGGAGTGCTAAACGTATGAAAAATAAACGTTGAATGATTTATCAACAGCCACTCGCAGCAAGTTAAGCGGGCGCCCGCTGGACAATTTGTCACATTTATTTCGCTCTTAATTTTATTTCGAAAAACTGGCTGATAGTGTTCAGGGTGTATATATCGCAGCCATATTGAATAACACGCCGTATTACAAACAGGCGCGCCCGATTGAAAAACGTTGCTGTTTTGAAATGCTGCTACCTTTCGGTCAGCTGGATCGTGGTGGCGATACAGTTGACGACACGGTTGGCGCAGTGGCTGCGCGATGGACTGCTGCGCAACGTGTCGCGGGTTCGATCCCCGCACGGAACAAATATTTGTATGATCTGCAAGTAGTTGTTCCGGGTCTGGGTGTTAGTATATGTGAGTTTCTATGTTTGTAAACGCACCCACGATACAGGAAGAAATTCTTAGTGTGGGGCAACGTTTTTTTTAAAAAAAGAAAGAAAGAAAGAAAGATACATTCTACAAAGCGGCGTTCAACGTTTAGCTTTATTGTCAACAAGAAGCAATGTAGGGTGACTATAAATTATGAATAACAAATCCAAAAAAAGGCAAAATAGAAACGTCTTATAGTATAATTTTCTTATATATTTTTTTAACATTTCTTATATTAAAATGCGTACAAGCATGCAATAATTATGTTAGAATATGTACTGGTCATTTAATACTATGCTAGCAAATATAGATTCTGAATGTTTTTATCTTCTTTAAAACTTGTTTTTATCTTTAATTAAATTAAAGGTAAAAACAAGTTTCAGTTTTATTTATTTATCTTAACAAAATGGAAACAAAACAAAATTCTAAATTCAATATTATTTTCACTTTGTTGGGACACCGTTGTCGATTGCGACGCCATTTTTGTAGTTATGATCATGCGGCGCGTGTCAGATTTCAAAGCGGCGTATCGAAGATGCGCCCGTTTGTATGTGGGCGCCACGTTACTAAGCCGCTTTGACGAACGCGAATTGCTCATACAATGCGGCGTACTTTATTTCAGCCGAATTGAAATCCGGCTGAACGAAAAATAGCCGCATTTCAAAACAGCGCCGTTTTTCAATCGGGCGCGCCTATTTGTAATACGGCGTGTTATACAATAAGGCTGCGACATATACAGCGAAAAGAAAATACTAAAATTCCGCAATACTTTTTATTCGTCATAACCTACATCTACAAGCCGACAATAAAGAAATATTTATATTACAAGATTGTAAATACAAGGGAGCGCTCAGTGGCGCCCTCTGCGTCCATAGCCATCATAAGTGGAAACGCTTTAAAGCTCACTGTTTTATGCTTAGTTATTGATTCACTCCTTAGTTTGGTATTTTAATATCCGGATAGTTTGTATCCATCAGAGAAAATAACAGAATCTGGAGGTAAGACGGAAAATAGTAAGCAAACAAAATAATAACTGATTTACAAATATAAAAAAAACAAAAAGGTTACAGTTTGCAGAATAATTAATATTTTCACAGTTAACAGTAATATCAATAAAAAAACATCCGTAACAAAATTCCGAAACGCCCTACAAATGCATAATTTTACAAAGGCTATTTCAAAACTTCTCAAATACCAAACTGAGAACAATACCAATAAAAAATACACATTTTTTTTGTTACAATTTAACATGGTTTTAATATTTATATGCTTAATTTAAACATTGTGGCAGAGATTAAAATACGTTACTTCGCACGTACACACCGCTACACATCAAGCTATACATTTCCAGTTTATGCTGATCTCGCATTGTATAGGATTTCCGTACAATGCGAGGTCAGCTTATACTGGAACCGCCTTACTAATAAACGTTGTATAGCGCCTGTATAGTTACACAATGCTTTGTCTTATTCTTTCAAAAGTCAAATTACTTTTGAAAGAAGACAAAGCGTTGTGTAACTATACAGGCGCTATACAACGTTTATTAGTAAGGCGGGAAATGTATAGCTTGATGTGTAGCCGTGTGTACAGTTCGATTCAAACTTTATAGCGGCTCGGAACATGAGGAGAGTCACTGAGCAGTAACAATTTCATGTGTCAGCGGGGGGAGGGGTGGGGCACTGCGCAGCGAGAAGCTAACTCCCGAGCCCCCATTAAGTTATTATCGAACTGTATTTTGGCTTAGTTATGTTCCCGTCTCTACCTTACATTTGACGTTTGACAGTGGTGCGACAGGGATAGGAATCATGTTTAGCCAAAATGTGCTAAGTAATTTATATTTATTTTTGCCTGAGATATAACTCGCGTCGCTTATTATTAGATACTTTATTACAATATTATTTGAAAGAGAAATATGATTTGGCAATGTCACAGTCGGTTGTATATAAGAATATGTGTGCTGTACTGTATGTATTTTTATTATACTGTTTACAGTAGTCCATACTAATGACAGTTCGGAACTGTATTTGTATGAACCTATCTGCCTGTTAAGATATTAGAGATGGGTTGTAACAGGTTAAACACGATATCTGTTATCACTGTTACTGTGACAAAAAAAATAACAGATCCAAATATCTGTTATTAAATCACAGCCTGTTATTTTTGTACGGATGATAAATACGTATTTAAATTTCAATTGAATATCTTCTTTATTTCTTTTTATGAAAGTCTAAAATCGTATCCGAAGTTTTAACAGTAACAGCCGCGGTAACAGTCTTGAGGATCTGTGATTTTAAGTAACAGATATTTTTTATCGTTAGGAGCAATTGCTATCTGCTATTTTTTAATATCTGTTATTTCTATCTGTGACGATAAATACGCCTCACTCCTAAATGAGACACAATTGAAGTTTTATTGTTATTATGTCTATGTGCGTTTACTGTCCGCCAAAGTGCTAATGACAGTTCGCAACTGTATGTGTATGAAACTATCTGCCTGTTAAGATACCCAGTACCCCAATTACGAAACACACAATCGCAATCACCCTAATTGCGTAATACACGATCGATCACAATCTGAATCGTTTTTGAAACAGATCCATTGGTTCATAAGTTCGAAAAAAAAATAACTAAAAAAGCGTTTTTTTAGTTACCTGCCTACCCCCATGGGAAGAAGAGTGTATGTATGTATGTATATAAATTTGAAATTTTGCTTTTTCACGCGACCTACGTATGTATAGTGAGGCCAACCCTGACGATTTTTAGGGTTCCGTACCCAAAGGCAAAAACGGGACCCTATTACTAACGCTCCGCTGTCTATCTGTCTGTCCGTCTGTCACCAGGCTGTATCTCATGAACCGTGATAGTTAGACAGTTGAAATTTTCACAGATGATGTATTGCTGTTGCCGCTATAACAACAAATACTAAAAAAACAATAAAATAAATATTTAAGGGGGCTCCCATACAACAAAAGTGATTTTTTGCCGTTTTTATAGATAATGGTACGGAACCCTTCGTGCGCGAGTCCGACTCGCACTTGGGAGGTTTCACATTTGATTACAGTACACATAATCTTAAATGAAATTAGCATACGACTTGGAAGAAATATTTTGGAGACTATAGAAAATTCGTTAGCAGCTAAAACTATAAAATTTCCGCCAATTATTGTTTAGTATTGATGTCCTTCTTACAAGTTTCAGTTCGCGTCAAATAGCTTTGCCGCTCTAAAGTTAGGCTGCGCATGCGCGCTACTTTTTTATAAGTAAGATTGACTATTGCGCAGTCATTTGTAGCCTACTTCAGAGCGACAAAGTTATTTGACGCGAACTGTTTATACTATATTTTCTTTTTTATAATTTTAGCTGGTAACCATTATTCATTAAAAAAAAAACTCCAATGTTGATGAGAAACAGCTTAATATACCGGTTTTATATAACTATACCATTTACCAAGATAACATCATAAATCATTAAACCCGTTATCACTGTAAAACTGAATTAAACTGAATTTCTCCGTCAGATCAGTACCTTTTTGGGAACTTAGTTCAGTCAATCCCGAGTCTCCTGTATCACAAATATGAGAACCAACCATTACTATAATTAATAAAGTATTGTTTTATTGTGAATGTGAGGACTATGTGGATATTTATTTTTCGTTCTGTTAGTTTTAGCGAAGGTCTGGCAATTTGAGAACTTTATGCGACCTACCCAAATGTCCATTGTTTGGTATTGTTCGTCGAGTCGTTGAGCTCCTTAAGTTCTGAGTTGAGCTCCACTATTACTGATAAATGCTTGCACTGACTGGACAGGTCCACTCAAATCTGTGTGGTTCTTTCCTCAAAAGACCATTTCAGACTCTAATCTACATGGTCCTCTGAGTTTGTTTCGGCCTTTCTTCTCCGAGTAGTCGGATAGGAAACGCCGACCTCACCTAGCTTACATTTACAACTTTTTAATATGACGTGTAAAAGTGATTCCAATATCCTATTTACAGAATAAACAATTTCATTTAATTTCATTACAGCTACAAAATATAGGAAACTGAATAATCAACTCCATTTTAGATTAATAATATAAGGATGGTTTTCAATGTATGTATCCAGGAATCTGAGTAGTTGTCTAACCGCACAGAGACAATGTCTGAGGTTGAAAAGTTGTTGATTACTTGTCACTAAATGGCATTGTACGATTTCGATCGATTGCTGAATTCCCGCCAATAGTTGATGTTTTTTGCCTTTGACAGCCAGTTTTTTTGTAACAGTGTAACACTACATTTTTCTGGAATAAACTGCAATTCAGTTTAAATTGAATACATTTTTTCAATTTCAAACCCCGATATCTAACCCACTAAAGCGAGGGTTATTCACTAGGTATAATATAAAACCGATAATTTAGGCCTCAAAACTCTTAAAACCTTTTGAATGATGATATTCTCAAAGCGTTGATTTAGATACACGATTATTGTCTGTAGAGATTTCATCAATCGAGTCAAAGACATACTAAGTTTCAATTCCGTTTAGGAACTTTATCTGTTTACACGTTTTTAGTATTAGTAAGAGTATTTAGTTGCAAATATTTGTTGATTCGATAAGTGTATATCAATCAATGTGCCTAGCCTTTTGCCAACTATGTCAGGGTTAGCTTCCCGTCTAACCGAATGCAGCTGAATACCCGTTATTTTAAATGCCGCGACTGACTGACTGACCTCCAGAACCCAATTACTGGTAACGCGGTACCCCTTCGTAGGACTGGTAGTCAGACTTGGTCTTCTAACTACCCGTAACGACTGTCAAAGATCTATGAATGACAGCCGGGACCAACGGCTTAACGTGCTTTCCGAGGAACAAAGGAGTACGTAATGGATGGTTACCAATCCACTATCCGACAGCGGCAAGCGTAGCTTAACCCTTCAATCAACCCGTGCGGCTGTTATAATTTGACCACGAGCCCTCTGGTAATAAATAGCTCGCACGATAACGAAAATGTAAGTTAACAATAATCAAATCACTAATATTTTGGTATGTATAGACGATGCGAGTCAGAAAATTTCACTTGCTTACTAAATACTAAAGACGAGTAAACAAGTCATGACTAAGTTTACTGTAAGTATATTTAATTAATTTTAGTACAATAGAGAGTTAAAAATATAATCAATTCATTCAGAGAAAGTAATTTATTTCTATAAAATATTTAAATGTACACAAACTAAATATGTTTTCGACTCCATTAACCGACTTTTTACAAAAAGAGGTGCGTATTTATTTACAAAGAAAGCTATTTTTTATTCGACCATATCTAAATATAATATGACTATGCAACATCGATTTTATTAGAAAAAACCTTTTTCCCGTGATTTTAGTCATTTCCTGACATCGTCAGAAATATGTTCTAACAATAAGTCAGAAAAGTCAGAATTGTTCCCGAGATTCATTCTTACGTATTTTTTTTAAAATATTTTTTCATTACATAGTCTTTTTTATTATATTTCTATAAGATTCAAATATTTTACAGCTTCTATTCTATTGAATAAATACTGCTTACAAAAATATAGTAATAAATGCATTTTTATTATTTATATTTTTTTTTTCAATATGGCAACACAATATTCCTTTTAGATGGCAATGCTAAAATGGATTTCACTTTGAAAAACACCTTTTTACGTCAATTCAAATAAATATAAACTTAAAAATCGTAGAAATTGTTGACTTTCCTTAGTAAGATGAGATGTCAGACCTTACTCAAGCTAAATACGTAGTAGCCTTCCATACGAAAGTGAACCTTATTCGTATAAGATTAATGTGCATATTCCAGTAAGCGACTATGATAAGGTTTATTTTCGTATAAAACGCTAATATAGTGGCCCAGTGGATACGGCCGTGACTCTGGCAGACATTGTGTAAACTCAGGCAGACATTGTGTAAATTATTTAATCACCACTGCTCTCTAAACGGTGATGAAAAATATCGAGAGGAAACCGGCATGTCCTAGAACTAAAAATTCGAAGACGTCTACCAACCTGTACTGGGCCCGCGTGGTGGATTACAGCCCACTCACTGAGAGGAGGCCTGTGTCCCAGCAGTGGGAACGTTATAGGCTGATTATGCTATCCAATTTAAAGTCTGTCATATCTCGTAGTTCTTATTTTGATCAAGAGACACAAGAGGCTTGAAAAGTATTCCTAGTTTTAAGGCTCTGGCCAAACTGAAGCGAAATGCGCTCGCGCCGATTATGTCAACTAACTTTTATGGAGGTATACAAACTGGCGCGAATAGTCGCGTGACTTGCTAATCATTTAAACTATAACGAACGCGCGTAGTCGCGTCCCGTATATCGCGCGCGATTCAGCTCAGTGTGGCTAGAACTTCAAAAATAACATATCGATAAGGTTAATATGATTTGAGCTTTAAAGTCATCAAAGTGAAAACCATTTTAACATTCAAAAGCCAGTCAATTAAATATTTTCGGCGCCTTTCATCTTAGCTAATGAGCTCGAAAGCTAACAGACTTGACGACAGTATGTTAAAGAGTCAAGGTTTCCAATACGTATTTCTATTACCTTTTTTATATACAGGGTGTTACAGAAAGATTGGATAATGCTTTAGGGAGTTATGAACATAAAAATTAGCTAACAGACGGACAAACTTATTTCAAGTAATTTGGTTACTCCAGCCAGTTAACACGAGTTTGGCAATTTGTGTTTTGATTAGCCGAAAAAACGTTCACATTCAAGTCGCAATCTGTCAAAGTTGTCAAAATGTTTGCGCTCGGCGTAGAAACACGTCGTGTTCGGGTTCGCGACTGGTCAATCATCATCCTGAGGATGCCTCGTTGAGAGGTGAAACACGTGTCGATTTCTTATAAGGTTTTTTATAACTTACTAAATATATCTACATCTATTGTATTTTTTTTATAGCAGCTGAGACGAGTTTGACAGTTTGTAGCCTAATTTTAATGTTGATAATCCTTTTAGAAACCGTGTATTACCCTGTATCTAAGAGATGTTCAGCTCCTAAAGTATCATTATTACACAGTTTACAAACACAAAATGTCGAAGACAGTCAAATATATTTTCCTTTTGAATAGAAAAAAGGCGCCTATTACCAAGCTCTTAGAGTCAATATTTCAATAACATCATATCCCTATGAAATATACTGAGATTCCTCGTAAAACAACTATCGCATGAGAATTATTCGTTTACAATATAATATAATAATACTTGTTTGATTTGATTTTGAAGCGGTAACGATTTATTTACATTGACATGAAATCACGCCTGTAAACCCCGTAAGCGTCGAAAGAGGTGTAGCTATAGTACACCCACATTTCGCCAGTTATGTTTAAGTCCCATGTAATAGGGGTCGAGAAGTCCAGAAGTCCCGGCTATTTTTACCCTCTGGTTATTCCGGTAACAAGCTCCGTGTCGGGTACTTTATAACCCGCGTGGCCACGTCGAGCATCCTACGGTTCAGGCGCGAACATCCGCCGACCGTCACCATCCCTAGCGTCAGCAGCGCGGCACACCCGTTGAGTCATCGCCACACCAGGCTGAGCCAGGAGAGTACTGCGCTGCTCCCAAGGACGTTGAGAAGATTGTGACCATACACCTTCCCACCCCTTTCTCTTATTTAATATACTTTATCTACACCCACCAGTTAGCTTATAGTCACCATTAAAACATCCAGTGTCATAGTAACCATAATATCATCCAAACGGGTGTTATAATGTTGTACTGAATTTCATAATGCAACTCATTTCAAAAAAGAACATTGTCATTCACGAGCGTTTCACTAACAAAGCACCGTAATTTAAAAAGAAAACACACTTTTATAGAAGATTCATATCATGGGTGTAGATAAAATCTTGTATGCAACTGTATATAATTAGGTATTAAAACACTCATGTGATACCAATACCCACGTTCGTGTTTTAATACCCTTTATTATATAACAGTTGCATAAATAACTATTATGTTGACAAGGTTGCGTGATCTTATTTGTACCCACACGTAAACCCCATCCGTCACACTATTGCCATCACAGACCACGGAGACGCCTCGCCGGCCGCTGTGAGGAACAATTTTAAGTTTACACGACTACAACACTGATGACGAATAGAAAATAACGGTTTAAAATGGCGTCCGGCACAGAAGTTGTGCGCTCAACGCACTTTCAGCGTCACAAATTTTATAAGTACTACCGTTTTCAGACGCCGCGGGCGCAGCATTTCCGTGCTCTGTTCTGGCTTTTAAACAGGCCAGGTATTTTATTTACCGGTAACTTTTTGGTAATCATACCTGTATCTTCAATACCGCTTCAAACCCAATCAAATTGTGATGATTAACCGACGAAATAATAATATTAGTAAAAAAAAACTGTCAATAAATAATATAACGAAACAAGTGACTTATTCATAATAACTATAATATATTACTTGTATAACATACATAGTGGTAGGTAAATATAATGCCAGTATTACATAACAGGTGTAGAAATACCCTAAACAAAGCCGAGTCACTTTTTCTTCGCGTTATTATGATTATTTTTTGTTCTGGAGCATACCTGGGAACCTTATGGTTACTGAGATATTGAAGGGCAAAGTTCCATTTTTTTTTTAAATGATGTTATTACTTCGGTACTCCCACGATTCCATAAGCACAATGTTTTGCGTGGATTGCGCACTACCGTAAACAGCGAAATGTCACACCGAAAATAGTCGTTTCCCAGTAATTATTTTTGCGGAAAATAAACTTACGTTTGATGTACAGAATCCGTAGATGACTGCTTTATGAAGGGATATTTTACACCCTGTATACGGCTTAAATTAAATTAGCTGACAATACTTCACAGATGTGATGGGTATCGATAGTATCGTGTTTAGATATTGAAACCCACGCGTCTGAAGTTATGCTAGTTAATTTAATTTGACCCGGTTTAAACAAGATAGCAAGGAGATACTTACAATTTACGTAGAATTATGTATATTAATACAAGTAAACATATTCTTATACAACTTAATATTAATATTTTCACAATAAAATGAGTTTCATTTTTGTTAATATACAAGATAACAATTTAAATGGCTACTGTGGTGAGACTTTGGCGATGATACCGCAAATACAATAATACCGCAAAGTATTTCAGGGACTTTTCTTGTAAACAGATGCAGTTGAATACCAGTATTTTACATGGATCGACTGCCTATTTGAACAAAAAATCTTACAACATTTTTTATACATTTTACTTAACATCACGCTTGTATTCCGTGAAGGGTTATAGGCATGTACCTAAAGTACACCCACATTTCGCCATTTATAATAATAATATACCATTTTTATTATTATTATAATTTATGTTTAAGTCACATATAATAGGGGGCGAGCCTATTGCCCTCAACCGGGCACAAAAACATTTTATTTCTAAGTAAATAGCGGTTTTAGATTACCAATTATATTTTCTTAATTTTGTGACGATGTCACTTTAAAATACATAAAGTAACTCAAATATTTTTTCAGCAAACTTCACAACTTATATCATAATTAGTAACAGATCTCACCAAAAAAGCAAGCAATTAATATACAATACAATTTTGTGGTAATTATAACCAATTCGTCATTATTTTAACATTGTGACAATTTCACCAATACTTCAAATTCATAATTTACCATATTTAGGTATCCAATCTTACCTGAATTACAGGTATCGCCTTTTGATCGCTTAACATACATTACATAATTGTGTGGTAATCATACCTTTACAAATCATTGTGATAATTTCACCAATACTTTTTTAACACATAATTTACCTTTTATTTGGTAATTTTGGCATTGTTGCCTAAATTACAGGTATGGTAATTATACTTCTTACACGTCATTGTGACAATTTCACAAATACTTTTTACACATAATTTACCAATTTTTGGTAGTTTTGGCAATCTTACCTGAGTTTACAGGTATCGCCGTAAGTCTCACCACAGATTATGGTAAACTTATTAATAATTGGTTATATCAACCGGTGTGTGGATGCGACTTTTGCTCGAAAATTGCTGTCATATCGCGAATATTGTATGAAGGTGAGACCTTCTCCTTCCTATAGAAAAATGAGAAGAAAATTATTAATATTTTGAACGAAAATTACTGATGATGACTGAAATAAAACAGAAAATTTTGTCAAATCCATGATTCTTTAGTAAATTATTAAAGAAGATATACGTTATTTTTAATACAACACAAATTAGAAAAAAAAACGATTGATATTTTTCGAATTATTCAAAACAAAAGTAAACAAACAGGTAAGTTAAACATAACGGTATACTTGAATATTTAATTTTCAGGTATGAATACCAATATCAGGTATACCGGTAAGTGCGTACCTCCAACGACAAAAACTAAACACTTTACCAAAAAACACATAGTTGTGCAAAACTAAGTTACATTTCACAATTTAAAGCCAATTTGACATAAAACAAAACATCAAACAGATAATATAAAAAAAATATAGAAGTGGCTTGGGAGATACAATTTTTTCTACTGTATTTTTTTTGTCTATTTACATGTTACCTCCAATGTATGCTTGGTAAATCAGTTTTGTCATCAAAAGAAATCGATTCGATCAGTGCAGTTTTCCAGTTAATTTATTGTTGAATAGTTCTGCAACTATTTGTTACAAAGGACATATTCATGTATAATCAATTAAAAATTCTCCAATACTGAGTCCATTTTTAAAATGAGTCAAATAATATCTCCCATACCGTTAATTTAACTTACCTATCAAAACTCCTATCTTCTCGAAACTCTCTCTCCGGACTAGAAGGTGATGGGATTGACTCCAGGTTGTTGCTACTCTTAGCCAGACTGAACCTCAGCCGCTGTCCCAAATCCACCGTATTCCTCCTTTCAAACTTCGGCATCTCATCTTTTAGTCTCTCACACGTCTCAATTTTATCTTCTCTATCTTTCCGTATCTTTATTCGAGTCAGCTGTTCGGGATTCGAACGGAAAGATTGTGAGCTATATTTTTCTCGGAGAAAATTTCTGCGTTCCTCTTTGTATTTTTCTATGCGTTCTCGACTGAGTTTTTTGTCGCAGTCTAATGAAATTAGGGTTTTAATGTCTGGGCGATCAAAACGTTGTATTAATGAAATTTTGTTTTCCGAGGTAGGAGTTATAATTACTTTGTGTTCGTGGTCTGTATTTAGGTTCAAATCAGGCAGCTTTTTACTTGAAGTTTTAACTTCCAGACTCTTTCTCCTGTCGACGTTCGACTGGTCGTTTCCGAATTCTTTTATGAACGCGTTTTCGTCTAACGATCTCGCGTTGTGTGAATTCTTCGACAATCTATACGACTTTGGTGAGACGGTTGGCGTTTTGAAGTCAATTTTCTTGATTTCTATAACCCTTTTCTCGTCTTTTCGTTCTAAGCTGGGATATTTGATCTCAGCCTTGAATTTGTCGAATGTGAAAGCCGATTTTTGTTCAGTAGGACTTTCAAATCGAATAGCTAACTCCCTAACATTCATACTCTTAAAATTTCCGTTCTCAGCGGCATCTTTAGAGTTATCATCTTCATTAATTAAGTCTTTATCACATATTTTTAGAGTATCAACATTAATATTTTCATAGTCGTTTTGTTTTTCAAACGCTATGTTTTCGTAATGTCTGTCTTCTGGTAGTAGCATCGCGTTGACTTCATTAACACTTTTTTTGAAGAATTTGACTTGGCTGTAGACATCAATATCGTCATCTAGGTTGGTTTCTGTAGGTGTTTCGAGGATAATCAGGTCCTGGATATCATCAGGTTGGCAAGCCTGTTGGGTGGGTAGACAGGCATCAGTCTGTGGTATGCTCGCATCTTCGACTATCGACAGATTCTTCTCCAAATCAATATCTTCGTACACCGAGTCCCTATCATTAGTAGGAGTATCTTCATAATTCTTACATTTAGTAGGAGATCGGAATGTGATACTAATAGTAGATTTTAGGGGACTTTTTAAAGGACTTCCTGGAGAACTTTTACTGGTGCTAGAAGACTGTAAGTTTATGTAATTCGGTCGTGTGTAATTGTAACATTCGTACAGTTCGTCGCCTTTCGTCAAACTGACATTTGAGTAGCTCGACGAGCTCTCGTGTGACGACGTCATAACTTTCATAATGTCATTGTCATCTTTTTTCTTGTCAGTTTCAGAATTCGAGGAGTTAGAGACAGCTGAGAGTCTGTTCAAATTGTGATAGCTGATATCAGTGGAGTGTAAAGGGCTGTGTTCTAAACTATCATGAAGATTTTCGGCGAAATCTTTTAAATTTTCGTAGTCTGTCGCTTTAAGTTCGCATTTTAGGCATTTTTCTTGGTCACAATTGCTGCAAATTTCACTTTTTATTTGGATAGTGTGTTTATTTGTTTCGCTGACTTCTGAGTCGCTTTCTAGCGGGTCATATATTGGTGTTATGGGTGTTAGGGGACTGGAGTTCATTGTGCTTGTTGTTAAAGTGGACACAGAGTTCTCATTAGGCCAGTCAATTCTTATAAGGGTGGAGTGTCCATCTTTCCCATGCCAACTAAGTCGGTTGGTAGTTTTGTCCGTGTCTAAGTGCATGCCGCTGTACCGGGCTTTAGATTTTCTTGGGGAGTTCCTTTCTCTGAAAGTGTTAGATGTCAGTGTAAGCGGAAATTTAGTTTGTTATCACATTTATGTGTGATGTTATTTATTTACTTCCTTACTTATAAACGTATTATATCACGTGAATAGTTACACACAGATTTCTCTCTTTCAGTCGTTAGTAATTTGACTTTCGAAAGAAGAAGACAAAGCGTTGTGTAACTATACAGACGCTATACAATGTTTATTAGTAAGGAGGCAAGTGTTGTGGATTTATTACTCTTTGTATACAAGCAACTGTATTGTCCATTTTTATAAAGTAAGCATTCGTAAGGACGTATTTCGTGTGAATTTTAAAATTAGAAAGACGTTTAGTAGGAGCTAAATAAATGAAGCTGTCGTGTTATTATATACAGGGTGTTAGGGTAAACACCGTTATCCTTGCAACCGGTGGTTTGATTTCATTTATAAAACGTAAAATCAATGGAAAATTACAACTTGTTTTTTCTTTTTTTTTAAACTACATTTTTCTACAAAAG
This sequence comes from Lithophane semibrunnea, assembly GCA_947363905.1. NCBI lineage: Eukaryota > Metazoa > Arthropoda > Insecta > Lepidoptera > Noctuidae > Lithophane > Lithophane semibrunnea. The sequence goes on along the minus strand of OX376213.1, from coordinate 2,426,675 downwards.
ACGCAAGTTCGTTGCTCTATGCGCTAGGGCAACGAACTTCCGTCTCAACACAGGCGGGGGGTGCGGGACGCGACCTGGCCGGCCGCGAGCGCGACCCCTCCCTCAGTTAGTCAGCTGTTTCGCTAGCGAGCACGGTGTCGGATAGAAACTTTTTAAAATCTTTTAATGAAAATAACGTTTTTTTTTGTTGTTTTCGGTCATTTATGTTTATATTTAAGTCAACTACCCATGGTTTGAATGACAAGACTGTTTACCCTTACAGCCTGTATAGTTGCTGGATATTGATTTTACTAAGGAATATTGATTACTTATTTTATACACACCCATGCCTCGTTAACTTTTGCCCAGTTTCCAAGGTATACTTTACCAGTTTTTTATTTATCTATTTGGTAAGATATCTTGACGCACTTTTACGACTCTGAACACTCGTTTAAGAAGGAATTCGATTACATAGATAACTTTGCCAACAGAACAGGATACTCTTTATTATATACACCAGTGTTTTTCAATCTTTTTGAAAACGCTACCCCTTTTGAAATAAAAAGATTCTACCGACACCCTATGCCCTAGGGCCATCCTTATGACTGAAATTGTATTTTTATTGTGTAGGACTTAGAAACACCCCCCAAATCAGATGTTTCAAATAGTTGCCATACAACGTGGCAATGCTGCCAGACTATTGGGCACTTTTCCTGCTGACAGCGATGTGTGTGAAAAATGTAGATTTTCTTTAAAAAAAAAAGTTATATTTTTCCATTGATTTTACGTTCTATAAATGAAACCAAACCACTGGTTTCAAGGAAAACGGTGTTTACACTAACACCTTGTATATGTGCTTTGCTTTAGTAGTAAGTTTAAGTAATTATAACTAAACAGCACACCTGCTGTCCCTGAAAGGTAAGGCAAAGGTGTACCTATAGAACGCCTAAATTTCGCCAGTATGATATGTTTAAAAAATGTTTGTAATAAATCCACAACACCAATAAAAATAACGTATTAATAAAATACAAAGTAACAGTGGCTGCTCACACAATTTGTAAAATGTACGTGTTATTGATAATATCGCACCCCTAGATAAAAACCCCACTAACTCAAAAAGTACGAGTTTTGAGTTAGTGGCCTTATCGAATTCCTGACTCGAAGACCTATGCATCAATATAACTCGCGTAACGATACCTTCAACCATTGTTAAAAGATGGCGCTAAACGCTGCTTTACTTAAATGACCTTGCCCCGACAGGCGCGAGTACTAGTCCGCCATTTTTAGTTGTCTTCGGATTGGCGTAAGTGACACACGTTTGAATAGTGGCAGATTTTGAGTTGCTGGAGTTTACACGAAATTTATTGAGTAAGTTTCTTATTTATTTTGAGTTGATTGAGTTTTGCTGAAATTTCATTGTAAAAAGTAATAGTTAATTTTGATTTACGGGGGTTTTGATGATTTTATGTTGCAATATTTTTTTAAATATTTCGAGTTCCTCAGGTTTACATGAAAGTAAAAGTAAATTTCGATTTACCGTAGTTTTGTTGAATCTAACTTTAACTTTGTTTATTTTTTCCTGTTCAATGAAATTTGTAATTTTTAAAGAGAAAATAGGTTGTTTATGAAAGGTTCAATTTTTTTATTTTATTTGTTATACAGTAACTGTTTGACTTTACTTGATTCATTATTGAATTTGAATATTATTTATTTTTAGGATGATGACAGGGCGAGGAAAACTCATGGTACAAATGATTAACGAAGAAAAAGAGGATCCTGAGCAACCAGCAGCAACAGATGATTCAAGACCTATTACATCTCCTGGTATAGTAACGCTCAATAGTATTAACGAGCCTGAGTTGCCAGCTGAAGGAAGGTTAGCTCCATCACCGAGCATTTTAGAATCTTCTTTGAGTCTTAATGAGCCTACAAACGTTGAGGAACGACGACGAGCTCCTAAACGTCAGTATGCTACCTCGCCAGTTCATAGCGGCGATGAAAGCGATTTCGACGATTCCGATGCAGATCCGCACTATCAAGACCCTATTCCCAAAAGAAAAATAATTTTCTCTCCCTTGCGTAACTCGCCTATTTCACAAATGCCACGAACTCGCTCCATTTCGTCTTCGTCTAGCAGTTCGAGTTCATCAGGCTCGAGTAGTAGCTCGAGCAGTAGCTCTAGCAGCAGCAGTAGTAACTCAACGAATGAACATGACGATACTGGCCCTAATTGCGAGATTCAACGCAACGAAAATAACAATGCCGATAATAACTACGAGGATCACAATCTGGGTCAAAATATTAATCCAAGTGATGAGACTCTAGCGCAAGAAGGGCCAAAACAATGTAAAAAGAAACTAAGGCAACCGGAGACATGGAAGGTCAATATAAACAAAACCCTCAAAAATTCAGGCAAATCTTACAAGTCGAGGGGTAAACTAAAAAAAGAAATTCCTGCGCGCAAAATTCGACCACCTTGCGGAGAAAAGTGTCGTTTGAAATGTAGTACCAAGATCACCTTAACAACTCGTCAAAAATGGTTTGAAGCATTTTGGAAACTCGGTGATCTTCAGCGACAGAGGGAGTACATTGTACGACATACCCATGAAATAAAGCCCAAATACCGATACTCAAGTACGGAAAACTTCCGGGCTCTAAATACGGCCTTCTATTTTGAAGAAAATAACTCGCGCATTCGTGTTTGCAAGACCTTTTTTAAGGCCACGCTTGATTTAGGTGATCAAGTAATTAAAACAGCGTTAACCAAAAAGACGGAAGCTGGGTTTATAAAGGGAGAGTACAGAGGAAAACATAAAAATCATCCTACGATAGATCCTGTAGTTAAAGAAAGCGTTGTTCAATTTATCAACTCAATTCCACGGGTTGAATCGCACTATCTTCGAGCTCAGACTACTCGGGAATACATTCAAAGCGAAAGGTCATTAGCAGATATTTACCGGGACTATAAAAGCTTACGCCAAGCTAATGACTTGCCATTTGCTTCCGAATCAACATTTCAACGCATATTCAACTATCAATTCAACATTGGCTTTTTTAGCCCAAAAAAAGACTTGTGCGATTTGTGTGAGAGCTACAAAAATGCGGATGATGAAAAAAAATTGACATTGCAGCAAGCCTACGAACAGCATCTATTTGAGAAAGACCTAGCGCGAAGTGAGAAAGAAAGGGACAAGAAAGAATCAGATGCTATAGTAGTCGTTTATGATCTCCAGGCAGTAATGCCTATTCCTAAAGGGCAAGTGTCTCTTTTCTTTTACAAGTCCAGAATAAATTGTTTTAATTTTACCATAAGTGATTTGTATGCAAAGAATGTGGACTGTTTTTTCTGGGATGAAACTGAAGGAAAGCGTGGTTCAGTAGAAATCGGAAGCTGTGTTTTAGCTTTCATCGAAATGCTGCTCAATAATCATCCCACTGGAGACATTGATCTAATATTTTACTCAGACAACTGTTGCGGGCAACAAAAAAACAAGTACTTATTGTCTGCTTATGCCTATGCTGTGTTCAATATGAGAGTGAAGTCTATCACTCATAAGTTTTTAATTAGAGGCCATTCGCAAAACGAAGGGGATAATGTCCATAGTGTCATTGAGAAGCAGGTAAAAAGGCACATAAAATCAGGCCCTATTTATACACCACAACAATATACAACATTGATCAGGTCTGCCAAAAAATCTGGACCAGCATACAAAGTGCATGAAATGACACATGACCGCTTTTATGACTTAAAAGTGTTGCAAGAAGCTTGGGGTACAAATTTTAATACCGATGAAAGTAACAACCAAGTTAAGTGGCATGATATAAAACTCCTCAAAGTAGAAAAAGAAAGTCCAATGGCCTTTTTCTATAAAACTTCCTTTGCAGAGACTGAATTTAAAAAATGCTGGGTGAACAAGAGAAAGACTAGACGCACAGTAGAGTCAAATCCTGGTAATACAATAAATTTGAGTTTGAGTAGAGCATACACAGAAAAAATTCGTTTGTCTGAAGCAAAAAAGAAAGATATTAAAGAACTTGTAGACAAAGATGTGATTCCGAAGCCTTACTATGATAGTTTTTACAAAAATGTTTTGTAATGACGTTGCCATTACAATTTTTATAGTAGAAGTAGGTAGACTAGTTTAAGAATTCTGTGCCATTAACAAATTTAATTGATTAGAGAGTACTTATTAAGAATAATAGACCAATAAATAAACTGTGATTTGCAATTTTAAGACTGTTGTAGGTACTATTACTTAAGTAAGTAAAACTAAGATGAAAATAGAGACTGCCTGAGAATTTTATAATGACTGGTTGATTTTATAGTTTTTGGCTTTTATTAATGTTTGTTCAGAGGCTGTACTTATTTTAAGATTGTTCTGATAGTGCGTAAAGAGATAAGAATACTCAAATTTATATTTTTTTATGGGAGTTAAGAGTTTTTTTTAAAGGTATTATTGCTGTGATTATTTAAAAACGCATAATTATTCATTATTGTACGTGTACGATCTCAATTTCATGAAAATGTCTAGTATTTAAGTAATAACTGTTATAAAAAGGACTTACCTAATATTTTATAACACTAATTATTGTATTTAGTTTTCTTTGTTATTCATTTAGTACTTAAATAAATAACTTTCTATTTGAGGACACATTTTATTTATTTCAACTATTTTAGATCTATAAAAACTAAAGCTTGCGTTCCTAAGATTAGCACGTTGCAATCACCCGTTCATAGCATAAGTAACTCAAAACCCCCGACAAAAAGTTATCTTATTTTTGGGGTGAAAAGTAACGTAACTCAATTTTATTTCAGATAAAGTAAAGTAACTTGACTTAGTACACAAAAAATTTGCTTACTCCCGCTGCAAAACTAGAGTAACTCAAAAATCCCGTTATTTTCCACGTTTTTAACTGATAAAATACAAATAAGCTAATTAAACAGCTTCAGAAAACGTTACCTTTACGAATCTCTCATTAGATCTTTGATATCTTTCTTATATACACTAAAAACAGTTTTTCGTCATTTTTGAAAAATGAGGTTTTTTGAGTTGCCGGAGTCTTCATCTAGGGGTGCGATATGGTATTTATAATTATGCGAGTTTGTGATAATGTTGTTTTAAACGAATAACGAATACAGGAACAACAGTATTACATCGGGAATTTATATAATTTTATAATACGGTAATTAATAAGTGTGCTGCTAGGAAAAAAAAGCTGCGTTGGGGTCGGCTTCCAGTCTAACCGGATGCAGCTGAATACTAAGTATTTTACATGGAGCGATTGGCTATCTGACCTCCATAACCGCAGTAACTGGGTAATACAATACCCCTTGGTAAGACTGGTCGTCAGACTTTCGGGCTTCTGACGACCCGCAACAACTGTCAAAGATCCACGAATAACAGCCGGGACCAACGGCTTAACGTGCTTTCTGAGGCACGGGGGTATCACATCGCTAATTTCCAAACTCCGGGCTGTTCCAGTTACTATGAAATTCCTAATGGAAAAACCGAATAACACTTTGCCCGACCCGGGAATCGAACCCAGGACCCCACGCGCAGCAGCCGCGCTTGCGACCACGAGACCAACGGGGCGGTCATGATTTTTTCGTACTTTTTATTAACTTCGAAAAGGAAAAAAAATCGTTTGAAGTATAATAAAAAGTAATAAGTAGTTTTATAATAAAATATTATATGTGAGATGTGCTTTCAACCTCTGTAAGGATGCAAATGAATACAAAATCAGCCTAGATAATCTTTTATTAAACACTAGCTTCCGCCCGCGGCTTCGCCTGCGTGGTATGTCGATAAAAAGTAGCCTATGTCCTTTCTCAGGCTCTAGACTATCTGTGTACCAAATTTCATTTAAATCGGTTCAGTAGTTTTGGCGTGAAAGCCCGGCAGACAGACAGAGTTACTTTCGCATTTATAATATTAGTAAGGATTTCCTCCATGTGTAATACCATCGTTCCTATTTCAGAAATAACGTATCTGTATGTCTAGAAGTCTTCGAATTTAAATATAACGCGACAGAGCGTATTATCTATACTTAGCACTATAAAACAGACATACAGATACGTAGACATTTGAAAGAGAACAGAGATGCCTATATCTATGAAAAATTAAAACTGTGACATCTCCCACTACTACACATAAGACATTACATTCACGTTAGCAATACAGAGCATCATAATGAAAATTGTAATAATTTAATTCCAAAAGAAATTCATATTTTAGAATACTTACAGCTTAACTGACAATTTATAGATATTTTTATTTTAATGTAGGAAAGGGGGCAACGTCGCAAATAGATGTCAAATATTTCGCTATTTTGATTAATTCAGCAATATTACTGTATGGAAATATGAAATATATGGCTAAAAAGTTGTCTAAAATATTGATTATGAAATGCAATAAATAATATCGTAACACTGCATATTTAATTTTAGTTGTAAAAAAAGGATTTGGAAACTTTCCAAATGCCTTTTTTACATCTAAAACCGGTTACAACTTATTCAGTGTTATAATTGCAATTCATTATTAATATTCTAGTAAGTTAATTTTAACGATATTTCATAGTTCCATACTAATATTGCCAAAACAGGTAAATATTTGACAGCTATTTGCGACATTGCCAACTTTTAGAATCAAAGCTCTTAATCGCGATGACAGTCGAGCTCGGAAATATTTATGCTATCGCCATAAAAGACAGGTGAATAAAGCTATGAATTCTCCTGAACAATTTTTTTATTCTCATATAAATGCTCTGAGTCTTGCAATGTAAACACACAAAGATCCCTTTTAATCATAACACAATAAATAATCTTAAAAGAACGTATATTATAGGCATCCCTTTCGGTTTTCAAACACTCTTTGGCCATGTATTTACTACTACAACACAAGTATATTATATTACGAACAGTACCTGGCCGCAAATATACCTTATCGAGTTTCAAAATAAGATAGTATTGATTGTATATCGTCATCTCTGTCACTTATACGTGTGTGACAGAGATGACGTATTTTTTCTAAAGCTTTGGTGTCCAGAAGAGCGGTGGCCGCCACACAGTGACCGTAATTTACGGGCGAAAGACGTCACTGAAATGTTGTTTATGAAGGCAAGTTTGTATGTTTTTCTAGAGATCGTTTTTGACACCGTAAAGTCAAACCTTGCTGCACAAAGATTTAAATCGCTAGATTTGCCCTCACAGTACTTAGTCACGCGAAAAGTGTCCTTAAGAACAGTGAGCTCACACATTATTAAATAGCTTTTCCATGACAATCAAGTCAAATCAACGTGTCATTTGTTCTCAAATCAGCTTTACGGTTGTCCAAATACAGAGAGTTTTTTGACACCTTAAGGGTGCGTTTCCACTGAAGCGGAGACGAGCGGAGCTGAGCGGAGACCTACAGGAATCGACCAATCACAATGGTTGAAATCCATATCGCGTCTCTCGTCTCGTTTGTGATTGGAAGATTCCTGCACGTCTCGGCTCAGCTCCGCTCGACTCCGCTTCAGTGGAAACGCACCCTAAGGGGCCGGCGGAGCATCGTTCGCAACTACGAATCGAGTGCTACAAATGTTGCGTTAGTGTGCCTGTCGGAGCGATACAGACAGCTACCTTGAACTGTACGACCACGCACACATTACAAACACTGGTGAAAATTACATATTCCTGACGGTCTTTATGACCCTGACGGAACCGCTCTTCTAGAAAACCACAGTTAAGTCACTATCATCTGCCTGCCTTTTCCCAACTATGTTGGGGTCGGCTACCAGTCTCACCGGGTGCAGCTGAATACCAGTATTTTACATGGAGCGACTGCCTATCTGACCACCACAACCCAGTTACTGAGTAACACGATACCCGTAATCATAATAATCTCTTTCTGAAGCTCGTTGGGTTATAGTAACGACCGGGTCCTGCATTCAGGGAAATTAATTGTGTGACCAACTTAAAGGAGATCAGTCACCGTCCGTACATTTTCGGGCTAGAGAGGTGAAAGTGCAGGCGAAACAAAAAATAAAACTATATTCCGAACGAGTACAGTTTTCCTTTCAATTTTTATTACCACAAGCTATTACTTTAATTAGATTACTTTTTTTTTATTATTTTGACTACAAAATATACTGAAAACAGTATTTTTCAAAATCGTATAACAGCTCAGGTAATTGCCGTACAGGTTTGGTCCAATAGTGAAAAGTGAAGAGAATAACATGTTATAACGGAATATCATCATCTGCCTAGCCTTTTCCCAACTATGTTGGGGTCGGCATCTAGTCTAACCGGATGCAGCTGAATACCAGTACTTTACATGGAGCGACTGCTTTTCTGACCTCCACAACCCAGTAACTGGGTAATACGATACCCCTTGGTAAGACTGGTTGTCAGACTTTCGAGCTTCTGACGACCCCTAACGACTGTCAAAGATCCACAAATGACAGCCGGGACCAACGGCTTAACGTGCTTTCCGAGGCACGGAGGAGTCTCGGTATGTAAAGATGGTCTCCCGTCCACGGAACAACCCCGGCAAGCGTAGCTTAACCTGATGGGTCGATCCGTGCGGCTGTTATTACTTAGCCACGAGCTCCTTCTAACGGAATATATCATTTTTTTTATTTGGCCGGCTCTTTTATAATTTAGCCCAAATTGTATGATCTCCTTTATTATCAATCTATTCAAATCACAACTGTCTGTTCTTTGACAGTTGTGTGAAACGGCTATAACACGGCCAATTGACAAAGTGTGGCTAACAGTTAATTTCTCTGATTGTACAGGTTGTCAGAGTAAACACCGTTGTCACTCAAACCATGGGTAGTTGACTTAAATATAACAACAAATGAGCGAATATCAAAAAAAAAAAACGTTATTTTCATTAAGATTTTAAAAAGTTTCTATCCGACACCGTGCTCTCTAGCGAAACAGCTGAGGGAGGGGTCGCGCTTGCGGCCGGTCAGGTCACATCCCGCACTTCCCGCCCGTGTTAAGGCGCAAGTTCGTTGCCCTAGCGCGTAGGGTAACGAACTTGCGTCTCTTGTGGTAAAATGTAGAATAAAAAAAAAGTTGTAATTTTCCATTGATTTTACGTTCTATAAATGAAACCAAACCACTGGTTTCAAGGATAACGGTGTTTACCCTAACACACTGTATACTTTAATAATATGTATGTAAGGTATAGTTTGGTATTTACCTGAGTTTAACGTTTCCAAGCGAGGTTGGGAAGTCGGTGAGAGAGGTCATTGGACTGTCCCGGTCTTTGCATAGTCTGTGGACAATGGAGTATTAGATTAATATTTTGTATACTTTAGTAGTATAAAAAGAAAGTTGCGATGATAAGCTTTTTATTTAATTATGCGAGTTTTATGCATAACAATAACAAAAAACCAGTCGGACTCGCGCACGTAGGGTTCCGTACCATTATCTATAAACACGGCAAAAAAATCACGTTTGTTGTATGGGAGCCCCCTTCAATATTTAATTTATTCTGTTTTTTAGTATTTGTTGATATAGCGGCAACAGGAATACATCATCTGTGAAAATTTCAACTTTCTCACTATCATGGTTCATGAGATACAGCCTGGTGACAGACGGGCAACAGTCTTAGTAATAGGGTCCCGTTTTACTCTTTGGGTACGGAACCCTAAACGAGCGAGCCTTACATTAGTCGCATATGATGTGTAACATCTGAAATCTTGGCTGACAGTACCAACCTCTCGGAAAATGGGTTGGTACCATCTGAAGGCCAAATCTAGCACCGCGCGTGCTCATTGGTCAAATCAAATAGCGCGCGCTTCCCCGGCTTCCTGTTACATACTTCCGTCCCTTTTCACGAAATCACTCCTACATATTGCAGGAAAACGAGAGGAAAGCATCAAAAACATTTTTTTTTCAATAGCTTCTTGTGTCTAACATTACTGTTAGTCAAGTTTAATTTACTAGATGGCTCGCCGATTGACACGGAATCAAAATTATGGCCCACCTTCGAAATTGGTTGGGCAGCCTTACTCTTTTTATTTTGACGTGACAACTTCTAATAAATCGATGAACGCCGGCTGCATGCACGAAAAGGGATGACTCATTGTCCCGTTACGCTAATTGTAACGTTACGATCGGAGCGAGAGCGCTACACGAGCGAGCGAAAGGCACTTGTTATGACGTTGTCACGTTAAACTATCGTCCATAAACCGATTTTACAGACAACCATTTTTTTTTTTTTGAGTTTGGTAAATCATCAAATGACTCCTCCTGCTCTGAGCGGAGCGGGAGGGCGAGACTTTTACTGACTAAAACCCACCCGTGTTCCTTCAGTTGACTGTTGCCAAGGGCCCCGGTATCCGTTTCGGACTTTCCCGCAACCCTGAGGGCAGCCTTGCCCTGTTCTTACCTTTTAGCTATATCAGTGTGCCTGGGCGAGGCGGGTCTGGCCGAGTGTCGCTTCTCAGGCGGCGGGCGCGCCCGAGGGGACTCGCCGTCGATGTAGCCGATTTGAGAGAGTTGTTCTTCTAGGGCGAGGCGACGACTGAAAAACAAATATGTTTAAAGGACGGTTTAGTGTATGTGAATAATCAAGATTCCGTCGTCTCATGCGTACACGCCGCACATTGTGGTGGGCGGGGGAGCGGCACATCCCCCTCCCTCATCCAATAAACTGAGCCGGCCGGACGTGCGGGCGGTGTGTACAGCAAGAAGATACTGATATTTATGATACTTCAGGCGATGTAAACAAACAGACGGCCCACCCGTGTTCCTTCAGTTGCCTGTTGCCAAGGGCCCTGGTATCCCTTTTGGACTTTCCCCTGGCAGGAGCGATTCCGCACCTGAACAAGTATTTCTCAAGGAGCAAGTAAAGAATATAAATATTTCATAACAGTATACAGGGTGTTAGGGTAAACACCGTTATCCTTGCAACCAGTGGTTTGGTTTCATTTATAGAACGTAAAATCAATGGAAAATTACAACTTTTTTTAAAATTTTTTTAGATCAAAATTTTTCCACAAGAGACGCAAGTTCGTTGCGCGATGCGCTAGGGCAACGAACTTGCGTCTCAACATGGGCGGGGGGTACGGGATGTGACCTGACCGGCAGCGAGCGCGATCCCTCCCTTAGTCAGTCGGCTGTTTCGCTAGCAAGCACGGTGTCAGATAGAAACTTTTAAAAATCTTTTAATGAAAATAACGTTTTTTTTTTGTTGTGTTCGGTCATTTATTTTTATACTTAAGTCAACTACCCATGGTTTGAATGACAAGAGTGTTTACCCTTACATCCTGTATTTTTCGAAGACATGAGGCATCTACCGACCCGCACTGGGCCCGCGTGGTGGATTACAGCCCACTCCCTCTCACAAAGAGGTGGCCTGTGTCCCAGCAGTGGGAACATTATAAGCTGATTATCTTTATATATATAAATTCTTCTGTACGTGTGTTTGTCACCTAACACCTACTAAACGGCTGGACGGATTTGGATGAAATTTTGTGTGAATATTTGAGTGAGTCCTGGATGGTTTGAAAATACAATTGAACACGGTAGGTGGCGCTGTTCGGTCCGCTAGTGTATGTATATTTTCTGTACTCACCGCTCAGCCAATTCGTTAGCTTGGTGTATGTCAACGCGCAAGTTTCTGCGCGGACTCGGCTCGGCACTGCATAGTACGGATTCAGGAGGCGTCGAGCATAGTGAGTCACCCTGTAACAATGGAGATCAAAAATCAAACTATTTTATTTCACATAAACCTACATGGGCACTTATGAAACGTCAGAAGTTAGGTGCACGGTTCCCATAGGTCGTTTCCTATGGAGAAGAGCCGGCAAGAAACTCCACGGTTACTCTTTTAAAGAAAATTGGCTTTAACAATATTTTCGAATTACAAAATTAATAGTTATGGGAGGACAGCCGACAGTGTAGGCTTTTGCAAAAAGTTTCAGGTAGGTAGTTAAAAAAAATAGAAAATTTTCAAAAATAAAGTCTACAGTCCACTAAGCCTACAACATTCACAAGGTAGAAAAGAATCTATATAAGATAAATAGAGAGCGGAGATTATTGTAAAATGTGAGGACTTTTTATTTTAGTTTTTTGATTTTTTTCGTTTTCAGTTAGTTTTAACGATGGTCTGACAATAGGAGTATTTTATGCGGCCTACCCAAATGTCCTTTCTTTGGTATAGTTCGTCGAGTCGTTGAATTCCTTAAGTTCTGAGTTGAGCTCCACTATTACTGACAAATGCTTGCACTGACTGGACAGGTCCACTCAAATCTCTTACCTCAAAGGACCATTTCAGAGGCTAATCTATTTAGATTAGCGTCTGAAATGGTCCTTTGACATGGTCCTCATATGGCCTGACCAAGATTATGTCTGGACTTTAAAAGAGACTGCGACCTCTGCGTTTGTTTCGGCCTTTCTTCTCAGAGTAGTCAGTTATGAAACGCCGACCTCATCTAGCTTATTTTTTTTTTTTTTAATATGACGTGTAAATGTAATTCCAATATCCTATTTACAGAATAAACAATTTCATTAAGCAATGGATTAGACATTTATTTCAAACCGATTCCAATTCTGACCGATCCTGCATTACGCAGTTAGGGTACCGGTTAGACAACAGTCTAACCGCCATCCTAATACGGAAAATACATGTGATTCAAATAAGGGCCAAATTTTTTTTTTATAAACTATGTTACTTAAGAATTATGCCTCCATCAATATTTTTGAATAAAATTTCTTTTTGAGCGAGAAATTAATTTTTAAAAAGTCCCAAAAAACTGTGGGTAGTTCAAATACTTGAAAAGGCTATGAGCGAATGTGACGTAAGAATCCGGGATAACAATCAAAATGTCAATGTCAAGTCAATCAACAAGTGTCAAGTCAATGTCAAACGCTCATAGAAAAAGGAGTGGTTGACGTTGACTTGACAGTTGCTTGTCTGTTTTCACGGACTGTGACGTCACCACACCAAGCGCGCCAAATGGAGGGCGTTTCGGATAGGTTGGATATTTAAAAAAAAAAAATTAACTACTTTAAATTGCTTTTTTGCCGTCGAATTTTTTTTTTACTATTATTTGACGATGTAAACTATCGAATAAAAATATTAAAAAAAATACATGCATATTCCCTATTGTGTTAGGAACAGACCTGCTTGTGGTTGATCTGCAGCTGTGTATCGTCCTCTTCGCTGAACATGTGATGATCCCTCTCCTGCGGCGACAGGCGCAGGCGCATGTCGGCCAGCTCGGCCTGCCACGGCTCGAAGTACGAGTCGCACGATGACGATCTGCGGACAATGAGGGGACGGTTAGATGGTTCATTCAACTGTAGTCGCCGCGTCAAGAACTGAGGGCCTAGACAAGTGACAATCGCTTCGAAAGCGTTTCGTATTTCTACAACGTCTTTCAACAGGATTGACATGTTTCCATCAGTCAAAGAATTTTCACTATCACCACGGTCTTGGCAGATAGATTGGTAATTACTTTAGTGATTACTGAATTTTAATGATACCTAATCTTTAATTAATAATGATGTTTTAATAGTTATTTATGCAACTGTTATATAATAAGGGGTATTAAAACTCATTCGTGTTTTATTACCTAATTATTTACAGTTGCATACAAGACTTTATCTACACCCATGATATGAATCTTCTATAAAAGTTTCTTTGCAATACCAATATCGAACACAAATGGCGCGGTACGACGTGAATTCGAATGTGTTTTGTTTTTAAATTACTGTGCTTTGTTAATGAAACGCTCGTGCATGACAATGTTCTTTTTTTTAAATGAGTTGTATTATGAAATTCAGTACAATATTATAACACCCGTTTGGATGATATTATGATTACTATGACACTGGCTGTTTTAATGTTGGCAATAAGCTAACTGTTTCAGAAACTTTTATAGAGGATTTATAGCATGGGTGAAAATAATAAGTATCTACATAATTTCTATAATGTAATTTTGATGAATATTATCACTGTCTATGCACCTTCCTACCAATTTGTACGACCAAGATATGCGGCTGAAAATGTTAGAACTTTTCTGTATCTGTTTTTATTATCTTGCATGCAATGCATCATGTACACCATGTTTAAACAAATAAAATTTTACTTACTTACTTACTGTATAGATACTGCCATCCACGAAGACGCGCCCCACTCTGCTCCGCTCCGTACTAAAGTACAGCTTACAGTACAGTTATCGTGGAGAGGGGCGCGTCTTCGTGGATGGCACTATCTGTATATTGTTATTTATGTAGTTTAATTTTCCTTTTTGACATCCGTTCAAAAGAAGTCTTATTTCATTCGACGATTCAGACGAATGAAATCTATACATATAAAAATAAATCCCTATTTCCCTTGGTCACGCCATCACGCGTGAACAGCTGAACGGATTTGGATAAAATTTGGTACAGGGGTAGACCATGACCTGTAATAGGACATAGGATACTTTTTATCCCGATATTCCCACGGGATCGAGACTTACGCGGGTGAAACCACGGGGCGCAGCTAGTAATGAATAAAATAAACAATTTTCTGATTTTGAAGTCGGTATTTAAGAATATTGTGCGAGCATCGCCATATGAAACTTTATTGTATAGTTTTTACCTTAGCAAGCATTCGTTTATTCACCGATTGCTTGTTTACATTCGCTAAATAAGCGATCCCACCCACCACAAGCAACCTACTTTATGCATATACAGGATGTAAGAGTAAACACCGTTGTCACTCAAACCATGGACTTAAATATAAAAATAAATGACCGAGTAACAACAACAAAAAAACGTTTTTTTCATTAAAAGATTTTAAAAAGTTTCTATTCGACACCGTGCTCGCTAGCGAAACAGCTGACTGTCTGAGAGAGGGGTCGCGGCCGGTCAGGTCACGTCCCGCACCCCTCGCCCGTGTTGAGACGCAAGTTCGTTGCCCGGGTTAAAGGGTGAAATACTCTTGTGGTAAACTGTAGATTTAATTTTTTTTTTTAAGTTGTACATTTCTATTGATTATTACGTTCTATAAATGAAACCAACCACTGCTTGCAAGGATAACGGTGTTTACCCTAACACCCTGTATATTTCCATGTTTTTCCTTATAAACTGATCAATAACGGACACAGAACAGTGTTTTTATTTCCTGTGTACATTCCGTGTGATTCGTATCCATCAACAGTCTACATTCTACATCTCCGTGTACGGACAAAGTGCCCGTACAAATATTAACTTCAGTAATACCAAAGGAATGAGTTCTGAATGTAAAATTACGATACTCCTCCAGCCAAAACTCCTAAACACACATCCATCTTGATCCAGAATCTGTCCAAATAAGGTCACAGAAAAATCCAAAATGGCCGTCTTTATAATGTAAAAAAACAATCACCGAATGCATGCTTTTTTATGTCAGTTGAAAACGTCATTCACTACTGTTAATTGTTTTTCTGTTTTTCTTGTTATATTAGTGTCCTAGCAGAAATCACACTGTTACCTTAAATCCACTTTCTCACAAGGCGACAAGAGTTGCGCAACTGTTGCCGGCAACATCACGCTCTGTTGCCAGACATCGATAGATGAGCGGCTTCTTAAAACAGAAAACTAACATACAATGTTGCGGTTCCAGTTCTTTTGTGGACCGTAATGAAGAACTGCCCTTTTTCCCTTTTAGCCGACTGCGTAGGTCAGAAAGAGGGTAAGTTAGGCAATGCCGCCTAAAGACATCTTTTATGAGTCATCTTAGTAAGTTACCATACTAATCCACCTATAATGTTCCCACTGCTGGGACACAGGCCTCTCTCTCAGTGAGAGGGAGTGGCTCCTAATCCACCACGCGGGCCCTGTGCGGGTTGGTAGATGTCACATGTCCTCGAATTTTTGTTTTTAGAACATACTGATTACCTCGCGATGTTTTCCTTCACAGTTTCGAGAGTTACGAAGAAATAATTTACACAAAGTGCCTGTCAGTTAACACCGAAACGCGACGCGAAGCGCACTTTTTTATGATCCGATACAATATCGAATTTATTTACAACACAATAAGGTACACGCGCAGCGCAGCACCGCGCATTTCAGCGTACTTTGACACGTGTCAACCCTCGCACTGAAATTATAACATTTCGTGAAGAAAATAAGTTCGATAATTGTTAGAAAGTGCGCGCAGCGTCGCGGTTTCCCTGGGCCACCACTACTCACTGCCACTGGTAACTCAGAAACAAAGCTGAAATATCCCATATCCCTGAATTTTCCCTCTTCAAACCACATAGAAATGCTTGGCGGGTATGGATTTCTTCCCCGTACGAACTGTTTTACAAAGACCTCATACTACATAACAGTATGCCCTTTGCACTTGGTGCAGACCGGACGCTCTCAATCGACTTGCACGCGTAGCATGACTCTGAGTGTAATTGTGTCTATTCTCCCGTCGACAAAACCCGTTCCTTCGGTGGTCATGCTACGCGTGCTGGAAGTACATTGAGAGCATCCTGTCTGCCGTCTGCCCTGCGATAGAAATCCGACGACAGACGAAACACGAAGTTTGCCGAGGGACATTAATAAAATAGATAAACTGTACTCATACTTTTTTTCTAATATTAAATCGAGTTACTGCATATCACTAAGGTTCTTAATCATCATCTACAATCACCAATCTTTTTGCCAAGCGTGACTTTAATGATATCAATCCGCCTAGCCTTTTCCCAACTATATTGGGGTCGGCTTCCAGTCTACCGGATGCAGCTGAATACCAGTATTTTACATGGAGCGACTGCCTATCTGACCTCCACAACCCAGTAACTGGGTAATACGATACCCCTTGGCAAGACTGGTTCTCAGACTTTCAAGCTTCTGACGACCAGTAACGACTGTCAAAGATCCAAAAATGACAGCCGAGACCAACGCCTTAACGTGCTTTCCGAGGCATGGAGGTGTCTCGATATGTAAAGATGGTCACCCATTCACGGACCAGCCCCGGCAAGCATAGCTTAACCTGATGGATCGACCCGTGCGGCTGTTATTACTTAGCCACAAGCTCCTCAACGACGTAAAAACATTGCAAGCGTAAACACGTGGTTCTTACTGTCGCGTAGCGATGTGCTGTCTTGTTAGCGTTAGTCATTTATTTGAATCCATAGTCGTAAGGACACACAATACAGGCTGTAAGGGTAAACAGTCTTGTCATTCAAACCATACATAGTTGACTTAAATATAAAAATAAATGACCGAACACAACAAAAAAAAAACGTCATTTTCATTAAAAGATTTTAAAAAGTTTCTATCCGACACCGTGCTCTCTAGCGAAACAGACTGAGGGATAGGTCGCGCTCGCGGCCGGTCAGGTCACATCCCGTACCCCCCGCCCGTGTTGAGACGCAAGTTCGTTGCCCTAGCGCATAGGACAACGAACTTGCGTCTCTTGTGGTAAAATATAGACTTAAAAAAAAGAAAAAAAAGTTGTAATTTTACATTGATTTTACGTTCTATAAATGAAACCAAACCACTGGTTGCAAGGATAACGGTGTTTACCCTAACACCCTGTATTTATTGGATTTGTTGCTCCGCTTCTTACCAGCACAAACACTTTGGGTCCGAGTTTTGAGGGATGATTTGTTTATTAAAAAGTGCTGATTTTCATCCCAATTTTACATTTAAGGCGAAAGCTTTACGGTAGTTTCAAATTTTTCATATGTTTTTTTGCTATTTGCAGGTCAGTATCAGGTTGTATCATTGTATGTTGATCTAAATATGATTCGTGACTGTAACAAATATTGATTTATCCATACTAATATTATAAATTCGAAAGTAACTCTGTCTGTCTGTATGTTACCTTTTCACGCCTAAACTACTGAATGGATTTCGACAAAAATTGGCAATGAGATAGATGGCATCCTGGGGAAGGACATAGGCTACTTTTTATCGACATACCACGCGGGCGAAGCCGCGGGCGGAAGCTAATAGAATTATAAACGTAAGAATCAGCAATACAACTCTCTAAAGTTCATATAAGTGTATAGAATAACTATTTCATGAAATCATGACATTTGGCACTTATATGAACTTAAGGAGTTGTATTGTTGATTCTAATGATTATAATTCTGTAAAGCCCTATTTGTTACGCGGTCGCGAATCATATTACATATCAACATACAACTTGACACTGACCAGCAGGCGTAGCATGGCGCTTTCTATCTCTACGAAGAATAGACATAGCTTTTTCTATACAAAGTGACATTTCGTTTCTTCATTTTTGACATCGCACCGTAGAACTCTTTCTACAATCTGTGATTTTGTCTTTCGTTTCTAGCGATCTTTGTCTAGGTCTTTTTATTATGTAGACAATTTCGGAAGAAAGTTTTCTATACTAACTGTCAAAATCACCATCAGAAAAAATACTCTATGACAAAACAAAGAATTCTGAGTCGAATTATGTAGAAGAGTGAATTTCTTAAAAAGTGCAGTTGGCTCTTTCTACTTTGCTGCTGTCGGACTGTCTACACGGAACGTCGTTTTTGTCTACTCTTCTGTCGACAAAACGGTGCTCATGCTAGGTGCAAATTGCACAAAACGTACGAATATTTGAATTTCACGGGCTACTTTAGCGCATCCCCCGTAATAGGGAATATGCATGTGATTCAAATATGGGTCAAATATTTGTTTTTTTTTAAACTATATTACTTCAGAATTATGCCTCCATCAATATTTTTGAATAAAATTTCTTTCTGAGCGAGAAATTAATTTGTAAAAAGTCCCAAAAAACTGTGGGTAATTCAAATACTTGAAAAGGCTAAGAGCGGATGTGACGTAAAAATCCTGGATAACAATCAAAATGTCAATGTCAAGTCAATCAACAAGTGTCAAGTCAATGTCAAACGCTCCTTCAAAAAGGAGTGTTTGACGTTGACTTGACAGTTGCTTGTCTGTTTTCACGGTCTGTGACGTCACCACACCAAGCGCGCCAAATGGAGGGCGTTTAAATAGCCCGGATCGGCTGGACATTAAAAAAAAAATGTAACTACTTTAAATTGCTTTTTTGCCGTCGATTTTTTTAAACTATTATTTGACGATGTAAACTATCGAAAAAAAATATTAAAAAAGTACATGCATATTCCCTATTATAACGCTTACCTGGTGTGATGTTTGAGCGGTATGGCGGCTCGCTCGGCAAGCGGAGCGAGCGTGTCGCTGTCAGACGCGAGCGATTCACACGACTTCACTGGACGTAGGCCGAGACTAGTCGTACACATTGGTATGTCCTGTTGACAATAATCATGATTTAGGGCCGGTTGTTTCAAACGGATGCGCTAGGGAGGCCCGCGAAATTCAAATTTTCTTACGTTTTTTGCAATTTGCAGGTCAGTATCAGGTTGTATGTTGATCTTAATATTATTAGCGCTCGTAACAAATATGAATTTATAGAATTATAAACATTAAAATCAGCAATACAACTCTCTAAGCTCATGAAAGTGTATCGAATGACTATTTCATGAAATCATGACATTTGGCACTTTCATGAACTTGTATTGCTGATTCTAATGTTTATAATTCTGTAAATTCATATTTGTTACGAGCGCTAATAATATTTAGATCAACATACAACCTGATACTGACCTGCAAATTGCAAAAAACGTAAGAAAATTTGAATTTCGCGGGCTACCCTAGCGCATCAACCTTAACGTAACATACGTACGTCAAATAATGACGATTACGTGAGATGTTTAACGTGCGTTTAAATAAAAAGCGTTGTTTCATTGCATAGAAAACCGATTGTCAAAGTTATTCGGGCTGCCAGTAAAAAGCAAATGTGCAGATGTTTGACAGTAAAATGACGTTAACCAGTGGGTATAGCACCGGTTACTGTAATCGTTATTTTTTTACGTACGTTAAGGCCATTATTTCGTGAAACAAGGCTTTTTTTGATTTGTCGATAGTTAGCGCCATTTTTGAAGTTTACACGTGCGTAAAGTGGACGTGAAACAACCCGCCCTTAGTATCATACACGTCGTTGAGTGTGTCCCGGTCCCGGGTTCGATTCCCAGGTCGGGCAAAGTATTATTGGGCATTTTCCATCAGGAATTTCTCAGTAGCAGCCCGGTGTTTGGATCTGTGCCCGGTCATTGGCAATAGGTTCGCCATCGCCACCTAGGATTTAAATATAACTAGGGAAATGTGGGTGTAATATAGGTGCACCTTTTCCTTGTGCTAAACCAGAAGCAAGTGTCCCCGTACCTGTGGCGGCGTGGGAGTGCGCGTGACGTGCGGCGCGGGGTCGCGGCGCGCGCGCTGCTGCTTGCTGCGCGTGAACAGGCCGCGCCAGCCCGACGGGGAGCGCTTTAGGCCGCGTTTTCCTGAAAACAAGGACATAATATTTTGTAATCTAGTGTTCGCTTGTGGTTTCACTCGAATTTTAACTTTAATCAATCATAGGATACAGAGGGAGTGGGCCGTAATCTACCACGCGAGCTCAGTCAGGCGCGGTCGCAGCCCAAGATATTGGGGGGTCACCATTGGTGCCGAGGAATATTTTTAGGGTAATGGTTACCTAATTGATAAATAGGAACTCAATTTTTTTTTTTTTTAACATCTGGGTGACTGTCAGTTTTTATTTAGTAAAGCACGTAAATCATTCAGTCTCTCGACACGACAGCTTGAATGATTTTGTGGGGGGTCATGACCCCCCCCTCAGACTGAGCCTGAGCTCAGTACAGGTTGGGAGATGTCAAATGTCCTCGAATTTTTGGTTTTAGAATATGCTGGTGTCCTCACGATGTTTTCCTTCACAGTTTTGAGAGCAGTGGTTTTTCGAGAAGTCTTTACTTTATTTATTTATAACAATAAAAAGCTGTTTATACTTCAGCTTTTGTTCAGCGCGGCCTCCTCACAAGTAGTTACAAGCAAGGCGTTTACCGACACGCCCCTCGTCGAATAAACCGATTAATTAAGGTCAAAATAAAATTCTTAAAACGTTCACGTTCTTAACCCTTTAACCGCCATGTCATAATTCGCGTGGAGTGCATCTAGCGCCAGCAACGTTTAGGTACATTTTTGCATAATGTTGTGAAATATAGTTATCGATAAACAAACTAATGAAATAAATAAAACTTACAATTTTTTTATCAAAGGTTTATTTCTTCATAAGAAGTACCACACATAAATCAGTCTTCAAACATACGTTAATCAGTCTTTAAACATCTTTCAGTCTTCAAACATCTTACGTTAATCAGTCTGTCTTTTTGACTGTAGGATAAATAAACAGACTTTGAAAAACAAGGGTGATTTACCAATTCATTATCACTATCCGTTGAACTGCCACTACTACAAATATCATTGTTTGATTGCTGCAATATATTAAATAGTTCTTCGTCGTCGTATGAGATCATCGACAACTTCTCGACACTAGCTTAGAACTAATCATAAAGAGAGCACGTATTATCACGGCGATGGCGCTAGAGCAACAGACGTTTATTCAAAATATGACTTTAGTTGACCTTGAGCCGCACGTAAAATTACGGCGACGGCGTTCGCGGATAGCCTGCACTAGTGACGTTCTGGAATAAGTCGGTAATTTATATTTCTGTGTTGATTTCTACATATTATTTTAATAAAGCTTAATGGGTTTTGAATAAATAATTAAATTGTTAATAAACTATGAAATTATAATGAATGTTTAGTTGATAGTTTGATAAAAAACAGGATGTTTTTTATTAATTTCGCATCAGGAGTTTCTTAAGTGGTACAACACTAGTCTGCGTGAAATCACGGGTTCGGCAAAGTAGGTTGATATTTAGACGTATCACGAACTGAGAACCATTAATTATTTCATTCAATTAGCTAAAATATGTGTCTAGTACTGTTAAAAACAAAGTAACTAAACGAAATATACTAACATTTAGTAAGCAAATTTAACATTTATTGTACATTTTTTAAATGACAGGACTTTTACGTCATATTCCGTCGTGGCGTCGTCTGATGTATGATTCTTAGAACACGTAATATTACGGCGTTGGCGGTTAAAGGGTTAAGGGGGATGCGCTAGGGTGGCCCGCGAAATTCAAATTTTCTTACGTTTTTTGCAATTTGCAGGTCAGTATTAGATTGTACGTTGATCTAAATATTATTAGCGCTCGTAACAAATATGGATTTACACAATTATAAACATAAGAATCAGCAATACAACTCTCTAAGTTCATGTAAGTGCCTTGAATGACTATTTCATGAAATCATGACATTTGGCACTTAAACGTAAGAAAATTTGATTTTCGCGGGCTACCCTAGTGCTTCAACCTTAAGAAAGGCTCGGAGCAAAACCGAAGTAAAATGATATTAACCGGTACTTTTTAAACCGGTTCCGAGGCTTGATGCTATGATTGCAATGAGAGAATAGAAGATTATGCAAGTTATCATTCAATTTCAAAGTGCAATGCGTTAAATATTTACTGACCTGGTGCAGGTAGATCTAATACGGTGTGATACTGAGGCAGATTGTTGGGACCCGATCCGACCTGCAACAAACAAATACGTTTAATTGTGTAAAAGTCCAAAAAAAAACTTTTTCGACGGAGTAAAATAACAAAAATTAAACTGAAAATTAAAAAAAAAATCAAGTAATAAAAACTAAAACCCAACTACGACTTAAAAGGTATAAACAAGACACCACAGCCAGACAAATTAAAAATCCGGAGTCACACGTGTTAGGGCATAAATCGAACAGATTATGTGTGACTCCGGATTTTTAATTTGTCTGTCTCTGTGGTGTCTTTACACTCACCTCGATGTACTTGGGCCTGAGATGCGACGACGGCCTGAGCTGCGTGTTGGCGGCCGCGGCGGCGGCGATGGCGCCCGACGCGGGCGGCAGGCGCGGCGACGGCGCCTGCGGGGCTCCGCCCGCCTGCCCGCGCCGACGGGCTTCTTCCAAGCTAAGGGGGCAAAGGTCATTTTTTTACCTATATGCGATGTTTTTACAACCTGTATAACATAGCGTAACACTCTAAAACACCTGTATGTATAAAATATCTTGTATGGACCACCAGGATCCACTTGTGCACTATAATATCTCACTCGCCAAAGGAGATTGGCCGCCGATTGGACTATAATATTGTTGAAATTACTGCAGTTTAGAGTTATTTTTAATGTAAAGGTAAATAGATTACATTGCTTTGTAGTTATCGTGAAATAACGGATTTTATTACACGTTTATATGGAAATAACGAAAGGGTGATAACCGTTATTTTATCATCCTAATCATAAGTAAGTCTGTTGGTTTGTTACGCGCTAAAACGATTGAACGAATTTAGATTAAATTTGGCACATGGGTAGAAAGTGCCCCGAAATACGACATTGAATACTTTTTATCATCCTTACAGCCTGTAGGTATTTCGAATATCCATTATTCGGCTTGAGTAATTTGTATAACCCTACATAAACATAACAGCACAATCTATGTAATAATAGTCCTCCAGACCGTATTTCGGCCACGGCGGCCAATCTCAACGGAGACTAGCCATCGGCGCGGGAGATATTATAGTGCAGGCGTGTCTGCGCAGACACAAGTGCACTCTCCCTTCCCTCACTCTCATAGTCCGATGGGACGGCAATCCGACACTCGCGGAGAGAGATCAGGCGCAGGCGCAGGGGCGACACGTGCGCCCCGCACGGGGGTATCACACCGCCAACTTCCAAACTCCGGGCTGTTACTACGAAATTTAATGGAAAAATCCAATAACACTTTGCCCGACCCAGGAATCGAACCCAGGACCCCACGCTCTGCAGTCGCGCTTGCGACTACGAGACCAACGGGGCAGTCAATCTATGTATTATGTATCTAATAAATTAGTACTCACACTAACAATCATGAATGTTGCATGTTAAAGGTCGATTCACACAACTCAATCAATTTGTATAAAAAAGTAAAGAACGATTAAGAAAGAAAGAAAATACATGTATTTAGCACAGACTAAAAGACACACAATATACAGCAGATAAAAAAAATAAATATTATGTTACCTCAACAGCTTAGTAGGCGGGTTGATAGGCAAGCTCTTGGGACGTCGACACGACTCGCTGCCGCGAAGCTCCACTTGAGATTCACAACGCTCCTGAAACAAATATAACAAGTTAACTCCATACTCAAAAGTCCCTATTACATGGAAAATAAACATAACCGACGAAATGTTGGTGTACTATAGGTACACCTCTACCTAACCCCTCAGCGAAAACCGGACTGATGTTATGTTGCCAAAGTCAAATAATTAATTTCAATAGGGAATATGCATGTGATTCAAATACGGGTCAAATATTTTTTTTTATAAACTATTTTACTTCAGAATTATGCCTCCATCAATATTTTTGAATAAAATTTCTTTTTGAGCGAGAAATTATTTTTTTTAAAGTCCAAAAAAACTGGGTAATTCAAATACTTGAAAAGGCTAAGAGCGGATGTGACGTAACAATCCGATATAACAATCAAAATGTCAATGTCAAGTCAATCAACAAGTGTCAAGTCAATGTCAAACGCTCATAGAAAAAGGTGTGTTTGACGTTGACTTGACAGTTGCTTGTCTGTTTTTACGGACTGTGACGTCACCACACCAAGCGCGCCAAATGGAGGGCGTTTAAATAGCCCGGATCGGTTGGACATTTTTAAACATTTTTTTTACTACTTTAAATTGCTTTTGTGCCGTCGAATTTTTTTAAACTATTATTTGACGATGTAAACTATCGAATAAAAATATTAAAAAAATACATGCATATTAGGCAATTCTGCATGTCAAAATTTGCAAAAAAATAGAATTGATTCTAGTTGCCCCTTCCAAAAGGTAGTTTTCGTATGGAGAAGAATGGGCAAGAAACTACACCGTTACTCTTTTAAAAAGTTTTAGAATATTTTGTATACATCTTTATACATTATTTTATTGTATACATAATTATATTTGAAGACGATGCACCGAAAATAAGATTACTACAGGGTGTCAAATTAACAGGGGGCATTCAGCACCTTATTTTTAATCATATTCCACCGGATTTTTTTTCAGGAAAGTTGTTTTTTTTTTAAATCGTTTTTCAGTTACTATTAATAAAACAGCTAAAATAAAAAAACCAGCAATGGATGTTGAAATACTACTATAGCAAACGACCGACGCGTGAAGCTCAGAATTTACATTGATAAATCACGCCCCACGTGGAGTGCGGCTACGTGGGAGACGATACATTGTATGTGAGGTAATAAAATAAATCAGGTTTATTGGATTCCCATAACGTTCCTGAAATAATTTCATGTACCGGTCGTCTTAGTATGATATGATGAATTCATCCCATCAGTTTACAGAGGGCTGTCCCTTACACCCTGTTTTCAAAAGATTACTATAAGTTCTGTATGTTATTTGTTATATCTACCTGTTCCAGCGACTCAGGCCCCGAATCTTCCCCCTGCTCCTGAGCGAACAACTCTTCAGCGTAGCAGATCAAAAACTCAGTCACCACCGCCTGCAGAATAAAATAAATCAAATATTTGTAAGATTATAGATTGCATGAAAGTGTCAAAAATTGGCATGACACTAGAATAAGAAACAATATTTCCTGTAATGGGGAGAGAATTGTGGCTAAGTAACCCTTGCCGGGGTTGGTCAGTGGATAGGTGACCATCTTTACATACCGAGACTCCTCCGTGCCTCGGAAAGCACGTTGATTACGTCATTCGTGGATTTTTGACAGTCATTACGGGTCGTCAGAAGCCCGAAAGTGTGACAACCAGTCTTACCAAGGAGTATCGTATTGGTCAGTTACTGGTTTGTCGAGGTTAGATAGGCAGTCGCTCCATGTAAAATACTGGTAATCAGCTGCATCCGGCTAGACTGGAAGCCGACCCCAACATAGTTGGGAAAAGGCTAGGCAGATTGACTTTAAAGTCTGAAATCGTCAACCGTCTTGAGCAAGTGTGGTGATCAATATTCGTGGCTTCTCTGTATGAGAAGAGGCCTTTGCCCAGCAGTGGGACAATAATAGGCTGGTATTATAATATGTTTTACAACGCATGTGCTCGGAAATAGCGTTTTCAAAGTAGCCAAATCGTGCGGAAAGTGCCACTTTTTCACACTAGTGCTTTTTACTTTTCAATTTTTTTTTTAATTTTTCTCTCCGTCGTCAGCATAGTTAAACGTTGTATGATACATGTGCGTAAGATGATTTCCGACTCATGTCGGCTGATACACTCGCTCGTGAATAAAAATGCCACTCGTTGGAAATCAACGACCTTCCGCACTTATATCAACTAGCTTCCACCCGCAGCTTCGCCCGCGTGGTATGTCGATAAAAAGTATCCTATGTCCTTTCTCAGACTCTAGACTATTTGTGTACCAAATTTCATTTAAATCGGTTCAGTAGTTTTGACGTGAAAGCGCGACAGACAGACAGACAGAGTTACTTTCGCATTTATAATATTAGTAAGGATAAATATACCTGCACAGCGACGCCTTGTAAGGCGTGTTGCGGTCGCGGCGCGCGCAGCAAGTTGGGCGCCCACACTATGGCCATATTCCTGGCCGTCATGCCTGTCTGGTCGCCCAGGAGCGACACGCGACGTAGGTGACGCATTAGGTAGGCTAGAGTTCTGTGAAAGATATAAGAAAGGGTTACTTTACTGTATAGCGGTGGTACGAGCTCCCCCAAAGAGCTCTTGGGGCCTAGACAAGTGACAATCGCTTCGAAAGCGTTTCGTATTTCTTCAACGACTTTCAACAGGATTGACATCAGCTATTCGATAGCTTATGTCAGTCTCATACATTTTTGCCTTTTCCATCATCGTTACCGCTGATGGAATGTCACTTTGTCTAGGGCCTCTTATCATCATCTTCCTGACATTGGCCCAGATGTCGTGGGGTCGGTGCAACACATTCACTACTTCTTCTTTAATTATCATCCCTCACACAATTTATCCATCCGTTCTTTGGCCTTCGTCTTCCTCTCCATCAATTAACATATTTATATACGTCACTCTTTTAGTTAAAAGATCGATCCATCAGGTTAAGCTACGCCCGGTGTTGGTCGATGGATGGGTGACCTTCTTTACATACCGAAACTCCTCCTCCTATTGTCGGAAAGCACGTTAAGCCAGAACCACCCGGCTGTCTTTCGTGGTGGATCTTTGACAGTTGTTACGGGTCGTCAGAAGCCGGAAAGTCTGACAACCAGTCTTACTAAGGGGTATCGTATTGTCCAGTTACTGGGTTGTGGAGGTCAGATAGGCAGTCGCTCCATGTAAAATACTGGTATTCAGCTGCATCCGGTTAGACTGGAAGCCGACCCCAACATAGTAGGGAAAATACTAGTATTTTACATGAAGTGACTGCCTGTGTCTCACACACGCCTGCACGATAATATCTCCCGCGCCGAAGGCTAGTCTCCGTTAAGATTATAACTGAACAGAAAGTTGTGCTGCCGGGGAGTTTGTTGCGCCACTTCTTCTTCCCAGCTAAAGCACTAGGAAGTGGTGAAGTGGTGGGCGTTTTTGGGGGACTGTCTTATGTAATTTTGACGTTCGAAAAGAGCTGATTCTCAGCCTAGTTTGAATAAATGACTTTTGATTTTGATTGACCGCCGCGCCGTGGCCGAAATGCGGTCTGGAGGACTATATTTACCTGTAATGTGGTGGAGGTAGCTTCACGACAGTGTCACGAACAGCTCTTAGTCGCGCCGCCTCGTCACCCTGTTGAACTGCGCTCACGAAGCTCTCGTACAGCTGGTATGTGCAGAGCGGGTTTGGTAATTCCCTGTTGACAAATAGATCAGACAATTAGTAAAATGAAAAATGGGGACTGCTGATAGAAGTGAAAACTAAGCAACAATGCGTAACCTCAACTTAATTGATACGGTTGACGGTAGATGGCGCTAAAAAAAATCACTTCAAGCGTGACGATGACGCGAGTTCCATGATTTTTGATCACCCAATAAGTGCTCAACGCTAAAGAAGTTTTCACTTCAAAAATTACGAGCCTTAAAGTAGTCGCATATGACATCTTGGCTGGCAGTACCAACCTCTCGGAAAATGGGTTGGTACCGTCTGACGGCCAACTCTAGCAGTGCGCGCGCTCATTGGTCAAACCAAATAGCGCGCACTTCCCCGGCTCCCTGTTACACACTTCCGTCCCTTTTCATGAAATCACTCCCACAGATGTTACTATAGAAGCCAAGTTCATTTGATTTCTTCACTTCTCTGTATGTGAGAAGCAGGCGCGGTCGCAGCCCAAGATTTGGGGGGGGTCATCATTGGTGCAGAGGAATATTTTTAGGGAAATGGTTAAGATAAGTACGTAAATCATTTATTCTCTCGACAGCTTGAATGATTTTGGGGTGGGAGAGGTCAAGACCCCCCGGACCGCGCCTGGTGAGAAGAGATCAGAAGAGTTTGCAGTGGAACAGTTATAGGCAGATAGCAGTATATAACGTTCCCACGGTATTGTATATACACATATTCAGCCTGTAATGTTCCCACTGCTGGGACACAGGCCTCCTCTATGTGAGAGGGAGTGCGCTGTAATCCACCACGCGGGCCCAGTGCGGGTTGGTAGATATCACATGTCTTGGAATTTTTGGTTCTAAGGCTTGCCGATTTCCTCAAGATGTTTTCCTTTACTGTTTTGTCATGGTACTGTACTTTCCTAAAACTATAATGGTCTCTCACCGGAAATACATCTTCAGAAGCGAAGGCACGCTGTGCGGGTCCCGCACGGTGGCGGGCGCGGCCAGGTCGGGCGCGGCGCCGGCGTCGAAGTCGGCGCGCAGGCGCTGCGTGAGCCCCGCGCCGCCCGACAGGCGGTACACGCCGTCCACCGGCCCGCGCGCCTCGATGGCGGCCGCGCACTCCACCAGCACTTGGGGCACTGGGGGCAACGAAATAAGGTCTAGTTTATAACGATGATATTGGTGATAAATACTAGTACACACGGCTACACATCAAGCTATACATTTCCAGTATAAGCTGACCTCGCATTGTACGGAAATCCTATACAATGCGAGATCAGCATAAACTGGAAATGTATAGCTTGATGTGTAGCCGTGTGTACAGTCACGAGCAATAATATGTATACACTTAGCAACTTTTAAAAGTGATTTTCTCCTACTGTATTGATTGTAACTTTATGATATTACGAATATAGTATTTTGGAAACCCTATTATTATAAAAAAATTATCATCTCAAAGTTACAATTTTAATTCCACGAGAAAATCGTTATTGAATTTTGCTGAGTGTATACATATTTTTGCTCGTGACTGTACATAGATACATACATATTTTTAACAAAATAAAAATAATAATTATAAAAATAATAATAGTCAGGAGAAATAACGATTACGATTAGACGAAAGTAGACAAATGAATTTATTGTTAATATGATAAAATCCATACTAATATTATAAATTCGAAAGTAACTCTGTCTATCTGTATGTTACCTTTTCACGCTTAAAAACCACTGAACGGATTTCGATAAAATTTGGCAAAGAGATAGATGACATCCCGGGGAAGGACATATGCTACTTTTTATATATAACGCGACACACGACAACACGACATATAACGCGGGTGAATCCGCAATGTCATCTATCTCCTTGCCAAATTTTATCGAAATCAGTTCAGTGGTTTTTAAGCGTCAAAAGGTAACATACAGAGTTACTTTCGAATTTATAAAATTAGTATGGATGGCGCATATTTTCCCAAAATGGCCGCCGAAAAAAAAAACAATGTTTAAATATATTTTTTCCTTGTAATAAGTAGTGATTCCTACTTGGACAATGACTCATGATAGCCGGTCATTATGTCAACGACCCATATACACAATGGCGATTTTTTCCCAAAATGGCCGCCGAAAAAAAATTAGAAAATAAACAATGTTTAAAAACAATGGCCCATGATGGCCGGCCATTATGTAAACGACCCATATACACAATGGCCCATTTAAACCCAAGATGGCGGCAAAAAACAATAAAAAAAAACAAATCATACTAACAGCACCCACCTTCATGGCCGCAGTTCAGCAGATGTTCCCCGAGGTCGCAGCCGAACACCCGCTCCCTCAGTATGCCTTGCTGCTTCAGACTCCTTCGGGAAGGTCGCGAGAGTATGAAGCTTCGGAACAGGGAGATCAGCTTGCCGTGTTTACGGAGAACTGGCTTGATGGGTGCCACAGCTACGGACCTGTTGGGATGAAAGGAAATTATTAGTTTCATGTTATACAATACCAGTATTTTACATGGAGCGACTGCCTATCTGACCTCCACAACCCAGTAACTGGGCAATACGATACCCCTTGGTAAGACTGGTTGTCAGACTTTCGGGCTTCTGACGACACGTAACAACTGTCAAAGATCAACGAATGACAGCCGGGACCAACGGCTTAACGTGCTTTCCGAGGCAAATGACAGCCGTGACCTTATCAGTCCTATGAAATATCCGCAAAGAATACATTTCCTGAATGTACTTATAGTATAACCCCCTTTCTAATAAACGTTGTATAGTTACACCTGTATAGTTGTATAGTTACACCTATATAGTTACGCCTGTATTGTTACACAACGCTTTGTCTTATTTTTTCAAAAGTCCAATTACTTTTGAAAGAAGAAGACAAAGCGTTGTGTAACTATACAGGCGTTATACAACGTTTATTAGTAAGGCGGTAAGACATCAATTCAGATAAAAAAAAAATCGACTTAATGGTAATTCACATAAAATGCCGGAAAACAAGGTTAGATTTGCTTTTAAGTATTGACTTTAGAAATAATAATTAAAAAATTATCATACCATGTTAATTTTTATAAGTTTTCAGTTTTAAACAAAGTTATTAAAAAAAGAAAATTTTGTGGTATAAAATATTTTATGATACTGGTAACACTACAGGAGTTCCCAACATTCTGAAATTTCGTTTGACATAATTACAAAGTCGCGTCTTTTCAATTTCGTACTAAGGGTTTGAAATCAGATTGATGTCATTTTAAATGACTGATGTATGTGTGGTCTAATAAATGCAATAATGTTTTAAATTTCTATGTTTTATTTAGCCATTTACATCTTCAACAACACACATAAATAAATTGTTAATTTAAAAGATAGAAATATTTAATCATAAATTGTTTTGCACTGTCCTGTCATTTTGACAGTGACATTTCTTTGTTTACATAAATTATCTGAATGAATGACTTTTAGTATAGTACAACTTACCCCACGATAGGAGGAGGCTGCGTCATATGTCTGGGCACCTTGTCTCCAATGACAGCGACACAGTGGTGCGGGAAGAATCCGACGCGGAATCCGCGCTTGCCTCGCCACCACAGCGACTCCGCCGGACCTGACAGAGCTTGGCGCCATTAATATACAACGTATGGCAGATTAGTAAATTCAAAAAAAAAAAATATATAAGAAAAAATCTTAAAAAAATTGAAAACCTCCTCCTTTTTGAAGAAGTCGGTTAAAAACAAGCTTTTAATTAACTAAACAGGCGAAATACGAAGTTTGCCGAGCGACATTAGGAAAAAAGTTGCACTGTATGTAGTTGTATACAATAAATGAATCCTATGCCCGGTTGATGCAAGTGAAAGTTTACTTAAGGTGCCACGTTCCGGGACACTTGACTATTTGCAGATGTCATGATATGACTACAAAATCCCATACATTTTATCATACCGTCACAGATATTATAATACTACGTACAGATACCCAATCCCATACAAAGAAATGACACCACCCTAAAGTCTGGCTATTGAGCTGGCTATTTTTTTTAACAGATGGCAGCATCATCGACTCACTAATTGCCAGAGACCGTAGTTTTAAAACGCCATCTAGGAGTCTTGCCTAGGTACAAGGCAAGACTCCTAGATTTTTTCTTCCTTTTTTACGTTTTTTTCTTCCTAGGTGTTCAATTCTTATATTTCTACGTAAAGTACTAGATAAAAAAAAATGTTGTTTGATTTTCCTTAATAAAACGACTAAACGTTTCAAGTGACCTGTCATCACTTTAGGTAAAACGCCATCTATTGCAAAGAGCTCTCAACCAAATGATTAACACAAAGCTACTTTATTATTCTAAGGATTCGAATGGAAGTAAAAGGCTTAATTTAAGTTTTTTGTTGAAAATACGAGATTTATGAGTGTAAATACATAAATGATGTTTTGATTTTTACTAATATTACTATAGCCAAAATTTGCCGTATAACGCTTTTTAGTAATTGTTAATTTCATAATTGTTACATTATGCTGCCATCTATGATTTTTTTTTCAAGACTAATTATAATTTGTTAGAGTTGGAACCCCATGATACCGTCTACAGCCGTACTACGTACTTACCCGGTGGCGCACATGCCGTGACACTAAATATCAACATCACAGTACTTGTAAGGCTCAGTCTACGCCTATCGGCGGTGTGAATGTGTCATAAGGCACTACATATGTATTGTTGACTAGCTGACCCGACAGACGTCATCCTGTCTTAAATTTTCTAATTTTCCGCGCAATTTTCTTTATTTTTTCTTTCATAAGAACCTTCTCCTGACAATAGCAAACACAACAGAAAAAGAATTAGCGAAATCGGTCGCCGTTCACGCGTGATGGCGTGACCAAGGGAAATAGAGATTTATTTTTATATATATATAGACAAACTAGCTGCCCCGGTCCGGCTTCGCACGGGTAGCACTAAGTACCTACCCTACCTTACCTTACCTACCCTACCCACCATACCTACCTACATACATACCTACCTACCTACCTACCCTACCTATACCTACTTTACGTTTAAACCTTCCCTTGAGGATAACGAACACAACAAAAAAAGAATTGGCCAAATTGGTCCAGGCGTTGTTGAGTTATGCGCTTACCAACACATTTTGCGATTAATTTTTATATTATAAATTACTTGACAAAAAGTTTGCCGTGACACCTACGAACGAATGAAGTCGCGTGATGTGACACTAGATCATGTGCTTCCTAGGAATGTTATGAGCAAGCAACTGCCAACTGCTGGTTTGCCAAATTACATGAAATAAAATTGACCGCCCATAGCCGTACTGTAACGTAACGATATACCGAGATAACGTCGAGAGGCGGTCTGTCCCGGAATGTGTTGTTAACCTTTTCGTTCTGCGATTGTTCATTCACTCGAACACAAAAAAATAAAAACGTATAGAGCAGCATAACGCAAAAAATAATGAAATGGATTTATAATTCAAATAGCTACTAATGAATGCTATATAACTATTACATTGATAAAGTAAAACTTACCAGGCATATCGATGATCGATATCATGTCGCCCACTTCAAAGCTGATTTCATCTCGTGCCTGAAAAGTAGAAAAAGACATATATTTAAAAATCAAGTCATTCATATCTGTCTAGCCTTTTCCCAACTATATTGGGGTCGGCTTTCAGTCTAACCGGATGCAGCTGAATACCAGTATTTGGCATGGAGCGACTGCCTATCCGGCGATACCCCTTGGTAAGACTGGTTGTCAGACTTTCGGGCTTCTGACGACCCGTAACGAATAAAATAAGCTTTTTAGAGGGGGCATGGTATAAATATTCTTTATACCATGCCCCCTCTAAAAAGCTTATTTTATTCACTGAAAACAGTGAATAAAAAGCACTTTTAATCACTGTTTTGGTGTTCGAATTTAGAACACCAATTTGTTCGAACTCCATCTCAATGATATACAAACTCCTATTTGATTTGATTTTCGAACAGGAGTTTAGCATTAGAATAAAGACTGTTTTGTGTTCTTTGCTGTCATTAGTAAATGGGCGCTATTTTAAATATTGTAAGTTGTACGAACAAAAAGTTTAATGTTTTCAAGTGATGAAGAAGATGTGTTTAATACCTGAGTTTATGAAAGAGAAGGCGGCCGATATAGTAGAACATTTGCTACCTAACAAATCACAGCTGGTTTACATCAAAGCCTACGATGAGTTTTGCAAATGGAAAAATGAAAATCAAGCTGAGCACATTTTCAGAGTCTGTTTTCCTAACTTATTTTAATGAGTTGTCGAAAAAGAAGTCATCGACTGATCGACATTATGGAGTATGTATTCTATGCTTCGGTGTAGTTACTATAAAAAACAAGGCATAACATTGACATAACAACATAGTCAAAGTTGCAAGTTCTTTTTCTCGTAGTCATGGTATAAAGTATAGTATGCAACTCTTGAATAAAACGGATTTATATCGAGGGCCATGAATCGCTCGCGTCGTTCAGGATTCTAACACTTGAATCACTCCCTACGGTCGTGATTCAATCATCATGAATCACTCCCTACGGTCCTGATTCAGTCGTTAGAATCCTTCACTTGCTCGTGATTCACCTATGGCCCTCGCTTTAAATCCGTCCTTTATTCACTAATTGCATAATATACTATTGCAATACCATGATCGAACAAAAATGCCACGATAGGACGTGAATTCGAATTTTTCGGTGCTTCGATAGTGAAACGCTCGTGAATGACAATGTTTCTTTTTTTTAAATGAGTTGCATAATGAAATTCAGTACAACATTATAACACCCGTTTGGATGACATAATGATTACTATGACACTGGCTGTTTTAATGTTGGCAATAAGCTACCCGTTTCAGAAACTTTTATAGAGGATTTATAGCATGGGTGTAGATAAACAAACTTAGTTATTACCTGTGACACGTATTTTCTAACGGAATAAGCAGCTGCTACGGCCGGCGTGTTGATAGATGACGAGTCTTCATTCGCTACCAGCAGTTTATGACCTGACAGAGAAAAAAAGTAAAATTTTAAAATAAATGTCTATTGACAGCATTTTAGGTCAATTTCATTGGTATGTAACATCTTTCCTCTCGCTTTCCTGTTATCTGTGGGAGTGATTTCGTGAAAAGGGACGGAAGTGTGTAACAGGAAGTCGGGGAAGCGGGCGCTATTTGATTTGACCAATGAGCGCGTGCGTTGCTCTTGTGTATACTGAGATGACGACACTTGAGGGAAGTCTATGCCCAGCAGTGGGCGTTTGGCTGAAATGTTGATGATGCACAATAGGCAATAGTTACTAGGCAACCATACCTATTCATTAAGAAATAAAAAACATGGTCCAACGTGGCCCACTGTATGCATGGCCACATGGGTCAGGCCAGCATAGGCCACTGTGTATAAGGTAACAAAAACCCAATATGGGTCACTGTGTATAGGGTCACATGGGCCAACATTGCTCCCTATATACATGTTCACATAGGCCAGCATGGGCCACTGTGTATAGGGTCACATGGGCCAACATGGCCCGCTTTATACATGGTCACATAGGCCAGCCTGAGCCACTGTGTTTAGGGTCAAATAGGCCAACATGGTCCACTTTATACACGGTTACATAGACCAGCATGGGCCACTGTGTATCGGGTCACTTGGGCCAACATGATCCACTGCATGCATGGTCACATGGGCCAGCATGAGCCACTGTGTATAGGGTCAAATTGGCCGACATGGCCCACTGCATGCATGGTCACATGGGTCAGCATGGGCCACTGTGTATAGGGTCAAATTGGCCGACATGGCCCACTGCATGCATGGTCACATGGGCCAGCATGGGCCACTGTGTATAGGGTAACATGGGCCAACATAGACCACGGTTTAAAAAAAAATCTTATTGTACTTTTTTTTCTTACCTTTGTTGTCCATTTGAAGCCAGTTCAGCACGGGCCCGCAGTTGATAGAGTCGTCAGCTATGATGGACAAATGGTGCACATAGTCAGATATTAGACGCTGGTACTCAGATTCGGAGCGATTGAGGGCAGGTGAGATCTTCTCGCGGAGATTCGGCAAGCCAGAGACTTTGCGGTCGTATATGCATCTGGAAAGTTAATTAAATGGATATTAGTGAATTTATCATTGCTTATTAAAAGATTTAGAACTCAATCAATCTGCCTAGCCTTTTCCCAACTATGTTGAGGTCGGCTTCCAGTCTCACCAGATGCAGCTGAATACCAGTATTTTACATGGAGCGAGTGCCTATCTGACCTCCACAACCCAGTAATACGATACACTTTGGTAAGACTGGTTGTCAGATTTTCGGGCTTCTGACGACCCGTAACGACTGTCAAAGATCCACAAATGACAGCCGGGACCAACAGCTTAATGTGCTGTCCGAGGCACGGAGGAGTCTCGGTATGTAAAGATGGTTAACCATCCACAGACCAACCCCGGCAAGCGTAGCTTTACCTGATAGATTGACTATTAAAAGATTCAGAGCTCTACCGCCTTATTGATTATCCGATATTGACTGGCCAGCAAAGGCCATTATGTAGACGGGGTCCTGGGCCAGCGTGAGGCACTAAAAAGCTACGGTGTTTCCTAGGAAAGCGGTTCCGTCATATTATAACGACCGTCATGAGAATCTGTAATTTTCACCAGTATTTGACATTACGTCAAACCCCAAAGATTTAAATCGCTAGATTTGCCCTCACCATACTTAGCTCCAAGTAAGGTACTCAGTCACAAGAACAAGTGTCTATACTGAAAAGACTGAGCTCACACATGATTAAATAGTGTTTCCATGACAAACAAGTGTAGTCACTGCGTCATTGTGTGTCAGAGGTGTCAAAACGAAACAGAAACTATCTTTTGACCAAGTAGGGCGAATCTAACGATTTAAATTTTTGCCACTACCATCATTTTAATGACAGCCATCACTGCAGCCGTTAGTAACGGCCACCGCCAGTTTCCTAGTACAGCGGGGCTCTCGGGCCAGCATGGGCCACTAAGTCTAAGGAGGAGCTCAGCCAGTATGGGAAACTATGTATAGAAGATTGGCCAGTGTGTGCCACTGTGTAAAGGAACACCTGGGCCACCACAAGCCAATAGATTTTGACTTCATGATGGGTCTTTTACACCCTTTAACTCATACAAGTACTATCGCGGAAACCCATAACTAACCACCATAAGGACTATTCTTGCTTGGAGCGCTTGACCGCTATAGAACCCGGGCGGAAACAGATGTGGTCATCTTGTGCACAGGATTTTGTTTTGAAAGTAGTTATTTATGAGTTTCCGCGATGGTACAAGAAAATGACTCCTCACCTATGCAGCATATCGTCGAGTTGAAGTAGATTATCCCTGTTCCTCGTTAACGTCCACTCGCGCACGTCGCTGGCTTCCGTCCAACTGCTACTAAGCGCTCGACTCTCGGCACTCTCCTCGCACGACGAGTTCACGTGTGAGCGGACCTTGAGGCATATCCAACCTGGAAATATTAAAGATGTGAATTAAAACAATGGGCCTCTGTGTAAAGGGCTTGTAAGCCAACGTAAACCACTGTGCCGTGTTATTTTTACCCGGTACCTTTTAAATTAAAGAGAGGAGCTCGTGGCTAAGTAAAAACAGCCGCACGGGTCGATCCATCAGGTTAAGCTACGCTTGCCAGGGTTGGTCCGTAGATAGGTGATAATCTTTACATACCAAGACCCCTCCGTGCCTCGGAAAGCACGTTAAGCAGTTGGTCTCGGCTGTCATTTGTAGATCTTTGAAAGTCTGACTGACAACCAGTCCTACCAAGGGGTATCGTGTTACCCAGTAACTGGGTTGTGGAGATCAGATAGACAGTCGCTCCATGTAAAAATACTGGTATTCAGCTGCATCCGGTTTGACTGGAAGCCTGGAAGAAAAGGCTAGGCAATGATGATGAACCAACATAAGCTACTTCACCTTCTGTCTCACCTTCGTCCATAGAGTCCTGGCACTTGTCCTCGCATCTCACAGTCTCTATGCTCAGTCCGCCGAGCGATACGCG
The DNA here is from genome assembly GCA_947363905.1 of Lithophane semibrunnea. NCBI lineage: Eukaryota > Metazoa > Arthropoda > Insecta > Lepidoptera > Noctuidae > Lithophane > Lithophane semibrunnea. Next base: position 2,388,963 of record OX376213.1, on the reverse strand, counting down.
TTCGTAGTGGAAATGGGCGCATTCTTCGAGTTTAGGGAAACGACAGGATGGCACCGGCGGCACAGGCTGGAAGCATATGAACTGTATATTTACATTAGGTAGCCGTTCTTTGCACAATCAAATGGGAGTTAATTATGACAGCAATAGGGAATATGCATGTATTTTTTTAATATTTTTATTCGATAGTTTACATCGTCAAATAATAGTTTAAAAAAAATCGACGGCAAAAAAGCAATTTAAAGTACTTAATTTTTTTTTTTATATCCAACCGATCCGGGCTATTTAAACGCCCTCTATTTGGCGCGCTTGGTTTCGTGACGTCATAGTCCGTGAAAACAAACAAGCAACTGTCAAGTCAACGTCAAACACTCCTTTTTGTAGGAGCGTTTGACATTGACTTGACACTTGTTGATTGACTTGACATTGACATTTTGATTGTTATCCCGGATTGTTACGTCACATCCGCTCTTAGCTTTTCAAGTATTTGAATTACCCAGTTATTTGGGACTTTAAAAAAATTAATTTCTCGCTCAAAAAGAAATTTTATTCAAAAATATTGATGGAGGCATAATTCTGAAGTAATATAGTTTATAAAAAAAAATATTTGACCCATATTTGAATCACATGCATATTCCCTATTATGACAAGACTTTAGCATGGTCGCAGTAACAGTCCAGGGTTAACCAAGGCAACGCCATGAATTTCTTCTGCTGTTGTTAAATTTCAAGCTGAATGGTGAGTGGGCAACCACGGTGAACGCCGTGTAATAGACGGTTCGATTCAAAATTAATGGCGGCTCGGAAGGTAGCTGCTCCCTGCGCAGTACCCCACCCCTCACCCCCTCTGACACACGAAATTGTTACTGCGCAGCGACTCGCCTCATGTTCCGAGCCGCCATGAAGTTTGAATCGAACTGTACAATAACTTTTTTTTTTTCAGCCTGTTCCGTCCCTTTCTGGGCCTCCCCAAGTCTATCCAGGAACCTTTTTCCCGCATCACCTCTTATTTTATCTTTTTTTTTATATAAACCAGAATACCCGCGAAATTTTGCGGATTCTTGCATAACTTTTCAATTAGTCGAGATTTTGAATTCATATTCTAACATTCATCACCACTGCTCTCAAAATAGTGAAGGAAAACATCGTGAGGAAACCGGCAAGTCCTAGAATCAAAGATTCGAAGACATGTGACATATACTACTAAGACTAATATTGTAAAAGCCAATTATTTTTTAAAGAGTAATCATGGAGTTTTTTGCCGGCTCTTCTCCATAGGAAACGGCCAATTGGAACCGTGCACCTAGCTTCTGACGTTTCATAAGTGCCCATGTAGGTTTATGTGAAATAAAATATTTTGATTGATTTTGATTTTCTACCAACCCGCACTGGGCCCGGGTGGTGAATTACGGCCCACGCCCTCTCACAGAGAGGAGGCCGCAGTCCCAGCAGTGGGAATATTATAGGCTGATTATGCAATGGAGACTGTCAGGCTTTCAAAAACATCTGAAGAACTAATTTGGTGTGATTATCTTACCGTATCGTCGACATCGTAGGTGGCAGCGGAGGGCGCGGATTGGCTCATAGCCGAGCCCTGTGACGTCACAGGCGTTACCGTCAGCGCCGTCAGGGATATGGAGCCTGGAATCGAAAAGAAATACGATTTAGTTTGAAAGACATGATAAATATTTTCGAAGAAACTTGGACAAGATTACAAGATTGTCAAAAACCCCGCCTCTTCTTTTGTCTTTGTGTGGTTAGTGATAAATGATAAATGATTTTATTTCTGTAAGTAGGTTTGTACAAACACTTTTACACGTCAATCACTAGATGAGGTCGGCGTTTCCTATGTGACTACTCTGAGAAGAAAGGCCGAAACAAACTCAGAGGTCACAGTCTCTTTTTAAGTCCAAACATAATCTTGGTCAGATCATTGTGAAGACCATGTAGATTGGTGTCTGACATGGTCTTTTGAGGAAAGAACCACACAGGTTGAGTGGACCTGTCCAGTCAGTGCACGCATCTGTCAGTAATCGTGCAGCTCAACTCCGAACGATGGTGACTAACCTGGTGTCAGGTGGTGTGTTATCGATTGCTATCCCAGACCCAATCTTTTAAGTTATTAAGAGGAAATAAGGTCTCTCTTTTCTCCATACAAAAAGTCTTAATTCGGCTCTCGTCTATTTCCTCCTCCAATACTGGACCAATTTGAAAGATATTTTATAAATTGAATAAGAAGGATATTAACTGTGCCCCTATGTTTCTTTTTTCATTAATACTTGTCAAATTTGTACAATAGGCCTCTGATGACAGCGGTCTAAATGGTTCTAGTGCTTCTACAGATCATCAAAACGGATAACATAGGGGTATAGAACTAGTTGATATTTATTTTACTGTAGTAAATCATTGCTCTCATACGCGAGAGCGTTTGTATGGGGAGGGGACCGACCATATTTCCTCTTAAGTACTAACTAACTCTTAAGTGCTAAGGTATTTTGTTACTAACACTGTAGACCTCATAAAATATTATGTAGTCTGATTAAATAAAGTTTATCATCCCAAAATAAAATTAATTCCTGTTTAGTGGTTTTCTTAAGTAAGTGAATGAAGGTGTGGCGGCATCTACATCGCCACATGCGAACTACGGATCAAAGACCTGACGTCACATAAAAACCCTGCATCGCGCATAGTGTACCGCGCGATCGACATTATATGTATACAAGATCCTTACATCAATAGGTGGCCACGATCCCCGTTTGATCGGAGGATCCTCTCTTTTCTATAGAGGATGAGTGTGAACTTAACAACCTGTTCCTCATACCTCTAAAAACGTATTTTTATGAAAGAAAGTTATATCGGTTTCAGTTTGGAAACACAGCAGCGGTTCTGCGTACGCATATCACATGTCTAAACCCAAAAAACTTTGTTTTACACATTCCACAGGAGTAGCAAAAAAGGTGCACTGGAAATCCCGGATCTCTTTTTAGGGTCAGTTCAGACCGCGACGTGTAGCGACGCGACGCCACACGCACTTTTTAACAATTATCAAACTTATTTCATGAAAAGGTATAATTTAAGGGTTGACCCGTGTCAAAATACGCTGAGATGCGCGGCGCTACGCAGCGCGTGTACCTTATTGTGTAGTAAATAATCGGATCATAAAAAAGTGCGCGGTACGTCGCGTCTCGGTAAATATAAGTAAAAAAAAACCTTTTTAAAAACAAGCTTTTAATGAACTAAAAAGGGTTTTTCCAGGGTCACCTTCCGGCTCCATCATCAGACCCTGAACACCACCTAGTGTCAAAGCATCTGTTAATACATAGCTAATGAGTCCAAACACGAAAGTGCTATCTTGTTTGATTGAGGAGTTCCTATAGCCAACTTCCGGATCCATCATCAGACCAGTTCCATGGTATCTAATTTTTTCAAAATGTCTCGGTAGTTAGATAGGTATGCCAAGTTTCAGCTCAATTGCGATTGAGCTGAAACTCCTGGTATCCGTACCAGGAAGTGTTTGAAAAATGGATGACAAATTGGAGTAACCGGAAACACATACGAACAGAGCAAGCTAATATAAAGCTTGTAAAAATATAGAAAGTGAACTCACCAGGTGTCTCCCTCTTATTCTCCGGGTCATTGGAGGCTCTGGTGGAACTCCGAGAGTCGGAACTGAACCGCACTGATCTGGGAACACATAACATTCATATGAATTCCTATACCACAACACCATCGGCCTACAGCAGTCTACTGCTGGGTAGAGGCGTCTGGCTCACAGGATTTGCGTAGTCGAATTCATGGTTTACTATTCAGAGCGGTAATAGAAGAGCCAATTCTTGATCAAGTTTCGATTTAGTTCACGCCCAGAATTCCTTCAAGCGCAGTTACTAGCTAGGTTTTGAATTATATGAACAAGAATGAATTGTAAGGCTGCCATCAGACGGACTGCATCGCAGCAACCACGTGCAGTCGATATATTCAACTGCGTGCAGTCGACATATTCAACTGCGTGCAGACAATACATTCAACTACGTGCAGTCGATATATTCAACCGCGTGCAGTCGACATATTCAACTACGTGCAGACGATATATTCAACTGCGTGCAGACGATACATTCAACTGCGTGCAGTCGACATATTCAACTGCGTGCAGACAATACATTCAACTTCGTGCAGTCGATATATTCAACCGCGTGCAGTCGACATATTCAACTGCGTGCAGACGATATATTCAACTGCGTGCAGTCGATATATTCAACCGCGTGCAGTCGACATATTCAACTGCGTGCAGCCGATATATTCAACTGCGTGCAGTCGACATATTCAACTGCGTGCAGCCGATATATTCAACTGCGTGCAGTCGAAATATTCAACTACGTGCAGCCGATATATTCAACTGCGTGCAGTCGACATATTCAACTGCGTGCAGCCGATATATTCAACTGCGTGCACTCGTGCAGTCGACATATTCAACTGCGTGCAGCCGATATATTCAACTGCGTGCAGTCGACATATTTAACTGCGTGCAGTTGACATATTCAACTGCGTGCAGTTGACATATTCAACCGCGTGCAGTCGATATATTCAACCGCGTGCAGTCGATATATTCAACCGCGTGCAGTCGATATATTCAACTGCGTGCAGTCGGGATATTCAACTGCGTGCAGTCGACATATTCAACTACATGCAGTTGTACGTTCAGTCATGAGGATATCAACTTCACGCGGTCGGCTGCAGTCGTGTGAAGTCAATGTTAACTGCATACAGTCGTGACTTCAATTTCACGCTGTCCATCGCTAACCGCATGCAGTTAGTGTGCAGTTATGCTCTGCTCACTAACTGCATGTGGTTAGCGATGGACAGCGTGCGTCGACACTACACGACTGTAGCCGACCGCGTCAAGTTGAAGTCACGACTGTATGCAGTTAATATTGACTTCACACGACTGCAGCCGACCGCGTGAAGTTGATATCATGACTGAACGAAGTCGAACGTACAATTGATGCAGGTGCATATAGGTATCGACTGCGTGCGGTTGCTGCGATGCAGTCCGTCTGATGGCAGCCTAAGACCTCAACCTCCACAAATGATGATCAAGTCTGAGGGCAGTCAGTCTCACTACTAGACCTACCGATTGGCAAATTTTTCTAGCCCCACATTTTGTAGTATTTCCGACAAGCCTAAAGAAGAAAAATCATGGTCTTACCTGTGGAAGCCACTGCAGTGCGTCATGTCCTTATCGGGCTCGGCGAACGCGCGAGCGGCGAGCGACTGGCACGACATCACTGAACCGTGTGGGGAGCCCTGGAACCAAATAAAGAATACTGTTAGAACTATAATACACATAATTATAAACATATAAATTGCAGGTAAATCTTCTGAGGCCCTAGTGTGAATTTCTTTTAACTATATCGACTTTACGCATCGGCCGCGTTCGGCCCTCCGATTGGCCCTTCACTGGAGAAGGGCCAATAGGAAAGCCGAACGCGGTCGATGCGTAAAATCGAGATAGTTAAAAGAAATTCACACTTGAGCCTCTGCAGGCGTAGCATAAGCACCGTTTTATCGACGGAAGAGTAGACAAAAATGACGTTTCGTGTAGACAGTACGACGGCAGCAAAGTAGAAAGAGTCAACTGCACGTTTTACGAAATTCACTCTTTTACATAATTCGACTCAGAATTCTTTATTTTGTCATAGGATTTATCGGTTGTCAGTGTGATTTTGACAGTAAGGATAGAAAACTTTCTTCCGAAATAGTCTACCTACAAAAAGACCTAGACAAAGATCTTTAGAAATGAAAGACAAAATGACAGATTGTCGAAGGATTTCTACGGTGCGATGTCAAAAATGAAGAAACGAACTGTCACTTTGTATAGAAAAAACTATGTCTATTCTTCGTAGAGATAGAAAGCACCATGCTACGCCTGCTGATCTACAAACGGTTTCATAACTTTATAACCACTACTACGACTTTCTGGAGTTTCGAACTTGGCGTTGTGATACCCCCCGTGTCTTGGAAAGCACGTCAAGCCGTTGGATCTGCGCCTGATCTCTCTCCGGTCGTGTCGGATTGCCGTCCCATCGGACTATCAGAGTGAGGGAAGAGAGAGTGAACTTGTGGCTGCGCACTGTAATATCTCCCGCGCCGAAGGCTAGTCTCCGGTGGTGAGACAACAATATTGTGGTTTATTTCAGCACTAATAACAGACAGATTCACCCCAGTTCTTCTCGCCACGTCAAATTAAAACCGTGACTTATGTAACACTACCTACTAACCGGTTGAATCCTTACTTCCATTATCACCTAATACAGGGTGTTAGGGTAAACACCGTTATCCTAAAAACCAGTGGTTTAGTTTCATTTATAGGACGTAAAATCAATGGCAAATTACGACTTTTTTTTTTAAATTACCAACTTTTTTTTTGAGGGTGGGAAATCATCCAATGACTTCTCCCGCTCTGGGCAGAGCGGAAGGGCGTGTCGGACTTTTACTGACTAAAACCCACCCGTGTTCCTTCAGTTGCCTGTTGCCAAGGTCCCGGTATCCCTTTCGGACTTTCCCGCAACCCTGACAGGCATCGGTCCTAGCGGACCCCGCCAATTGTGCTGACATCTCTTTGAGGCGCGCGTGGAACACGACGCGCCATCGACCCGGGCCTGGTCCTTGTCGGACGGCGAGCTACCCATTGCTCGCCGCCCGCCAGCCCGCGCCTATGGTGGCCGGGAATCCGCCTGGGATTCCCGACGCCCAGGGTGTCTCCAGCGGCGGCGGTTAGGGGCGTGAGGGCGCATAATTTGCCTCTCCCTCACGCGTTCCACCTCCTCCTTCGCGAGCATTACTGCTTCGCAGAAGGAGGTGACTGCTTCCCATGCCCTCTCGCTCCGTACCATGGCCTGGACCAGGGCCGGACGCGAGAGGTCATTGCCGCCGATCGCCTTACACCCTGTATATAATAATGTAGTCGATATTATTCCATATCTGCGCATATCTTTCAAAAACCTCAACAAATCTAAACAAACTACTTAAAGGTACTTACTACAAACAATTGTCTATAATCTACCTCAGCCACTCGAATTTTATCATCTCGCTAACTACGTTGGGCACTTGGCAGTATCTTTGAGATAACATCCGAGAGGGTTAACGACGCTTATCTCGGTACTGTTAACCGAATTAGAAAAGTGTATTGTTTAAGTGGTCTTTGATGTTAGGTAGTTAGAGGTGGTTAGCTGTGTGTATGTGTGTGTGGTGGTTGGAGGAGCTCGTGGCTAAGTAAAAACAGCCGCATGGATCGATCCATCAGGTTAAACTACGCTTGCCGGGGTTGGTCCGTGGATGGGTGACCATCTTTACATATCGAGACTCCTCCGTGCCTCGGAAAGCACGTTAAGCCGTTGGTCCCGACTGTCATTTGTGGATCTTTGACAGTCGTTACGGGTCGTCAGAAGCCCGAAAGTCTGACAACCAGTCTTACCAAGTACCAGTATTACCCATTTACTGGGTTGTGGAGGTCAGATAGGCAGTCACTCTATGTAAAATACTTGTATTCAGCTGCATCCGGTGAGACTGGAAACCGACCCCAACATAGTTGGGAAAAGGCAGGCAGATGATGAGATATTAGAGGTGGTTAGCGCCGCAGTTTTTATAATACATTTTTATATCTTGACTCTAGACTAGCGTCGCCAGGTGTCCGATAGGTGATAGATGGCGTCCCGTGGAAGGACATAGGCTACTTTTTATCGACATACCACGCGGGCGAAGCCGCGGGCGGAAGCTAGTTTAATATACATCTACACTACACACTGCATCTTGTCTAGACGACCAAGTTACTCGCCTATGTGTTCGACTGGGTCATTATTACAACAAAAACCCGTTTCAAAACGCGACCATGTTTATATTTCCTCAGATACTTTCTTTCGGGTCATCATCCACACTAATACTATAAATTCAAAGGTTTTTTACTGTCTGTCTGTATGTTACCTTTTCACGCCTAAACCACTGAACGGATTTCGATAAAATTTGGCAAGGAGATAGATGGCATCCCGGGAAAGGACATAGCCTACTTTTTATCGACGCAGGCGAAGCCGTGGGCGGAAGCTAGTAATTATTATAAAAGGAGAACACAGACCGACATAACATTTTATACTGTCATAAAATGTGTGTAAAGTAGGTTAACTATGGCTCTATGATTTTGGTGTGAGTTAAGATGTGGTTCGTGTGACAGCGGATATTTATACTAATTATATTAAACTTGTTTTTTTTATGTTTGATCCCTCTAATCTCTGGTAAAACTAGTCAGATAGTCTAGACAAGTGACAGTAACTTCGGAAGCATTCGTATTTCCACTTTCAACAGGATTGACATAATAAGCTTTTCGATAGCTATGTCAGTCCAATACATTTTTGCCGTTTCCATCGTTATCGCTGATAGAATGTCACATTGTCTAGAGCCTCAGATTAAAAACAAATTTTTGCATTTGATAGCTCAATTCTTGAGGAAGATTATAGGCAACTCTTAGGAGTCGAACAAAAATAAAAAAATCAGGAAGAACGCTAAGCCAAAACGAGTACCTAATAGCGCGGGTGGAAGCTGGGAATTATCTGACTAATATTATAAACGCGATAGTTTGTAAGTATGGCTGGATGGATGGATGTTTGTTACTCTTTCACGCAAAAACTACTGAACTGATTTGTATGAAATTTGGCACACAGATAGTTTATAACTTGGATTAACACATAGGATACTTTTTATTCTTATATTCCCACGGGATCGAGACATATGCGGGTGAAACCGCGGGGCGCTACTAGTGTATTATAATAGCCATGATGATTCATGTTATTGTTAGTCTCCTAGAAGTGAGGATAAAAGGAAGATGTGTCATCTAAGTTCGTATTATGAATGGGCTGAAACGGAAATGAACTATTGTTACTTTAATTCAATTTCGATTTAAATATTTTCTCATATATTTTAAACGTCACAAACAAATGATACGGTACAGGATGACACACGCATGTCTAGAAGTAACCAAACCGTTCTATTGATTCTCAGATTATAAGCAACGTTTTATCTCGACCAAAAAAACATTTATGTTTGCATACTTCTTCAAAATGTACGGAACCCCCTGTATAAGATAAATATAGTTTACTAAATCTAACTTTTGGACACGCGCAGTGTGAGGTAGACTTAAGAGTTAGCAGTAAGTTATGTATTTATTTATTATTAAACTTACAAGCACTATCCGTACAAGATGACCCCAATACAATAGTGCCTATCTTTATACGAAGCGTGGTAAAATTAACAAACCCTTAGTGACCCGCTTCCGGCTACTCTTCCGCTACCCGCTCACAAAGGGGCCCATCTCAACGACAACATTAGTAGGACATAAACATGTAATGTATGTAATAAATAAACGAATTGCCGAAGCCGACGTGTAATGTGATATTTTTACTTAGAAAGGAGTTTTTTTTTAAGAAGGTTCATCTCTTACGAAATGACTCTTTTCTCTTTATTATTATTTGTAGAATAGAAGGGCCAAATATAAAACAAAGACGGAGCGCTGCGAACAATACAGTGAAGCATGCTAAAACTACACCTCCGCTCTGTGCATACACGCTCACAAGCACGCATTTACAATTAAACCACACCTCACAAAGTGCTCTTGTTTACAAAACCGGCCTGCCGCCGATAACAGCCTAGACAAAATCCCTTTTCGGTAAGCGTTAATGCCAACGGAAAGATCAAATTGTATGGAGTTGACAGCAGCAGTCACGTGACATCTCAAAGCTAATGTCAACTCCATACAATTTGATCTTTCCGTTGGCGTTAACGTTTACAGAAAAGGGATTTTTTCCATAGCCTCAGAGTCGTTTCTGCCAACATTATCACTTTCCAGAGATATTATTCAATATTCAGCTTCATCTCCTCCCTTCAGAGAAGAGAATTCTGGCAGACTCTTATCAAGCAATAGTTATTTATGCAACTGTTATACATATAATAAGGGGTATTAAAACACGAATGTGGGTTTATGATAATGGTATCACATGAGTGTTTTAATACCTAATTATTATATGTAGTTGCATACAAGATTTTATCTACACCCATGATATGAACCTTCTATAAAAGTTTCTCTGCAATACCAATATCGAACAAAAATGGCGCGGTACGACGTGAATTCGAATTTTTCGAATTCGAATGTGTTTTATTTTTAAATTACGGTGCTTTGTTAGTGAAACGCTAGTGAATGATAGTGTTCTTTTTTAGAAATGAGTTGTATTATGAAATTCAGTACAACATTATAACACCCGTTTGGATGATAATATTATGGTTACTATGACACTGGATGTTTTAATGTTGGCAATAAGCTAACTGTTTCAGAAACTTTTATAGAGGATTTATAGCCTGGGTGTAGATAAAACTATTCAGTAGCCGTCGAACGAAGCATTATAAGACTCCACTTAATTAAAGACTTCGGCGATGTAATCTCCGAAGGTATAGAATCTCTTGGTCAACTCAGCCTATCGCAGTCCACTGCTGGGCATAGGCCTCTCCCAAGGTGAGCCACAGCACCCTGTCCTCTGCCTTCCACACAGTCTGTCCCAGCCACTTTCTTAAGAGGAAATAGGGTGGGTCTTTTTCTCCATGCAAAACGTCATAATTCGAGGTTCGGCTCTCGTCTATTTCCTCCTCCAATATTGGACCAATTTTAAAGATATTTTATAAATTGAATAAGAAGGATATTTACTGTGCCCCTATGTTTTCTTTTTTCATTTATAGTTGTCAAATTTGTACAATAGGCCTCTGATGACAGCGGTCTAAACAGGCAATTTTGAGCATTTTCTGAGGGTTCTAGTGCTTCTACAGATAATGTATCATCAAAACGGAAAACATAGAGGCACAGTAAATATCCTTCTTATTCAATTTATCTTTAAAATAGGTCCATTATTGGAAGAGGAAATAGACGAGAGCCGAACCTCGAATTATGACTTTTTGTATGGAGAAAAATACCCACCCTATTTCCTCTTCCGGTCTTCGGTTCATCTAGCTGGGGGGCGTCTCACGCTACGCTTGCCGATACGCAGTCTCCACTCTAGGCCTCAGTACTGTAGAGGTGTACGCTTTTAGCTAAACAGCTTTCAAGCGGTCGAGGTCCGAAGACCCTTGCCATGCGATAACGATAATCTTCTCCAGGGTCATTACTACGCCACCAGAAAATCAATTCAGCGCACCAGTACCACAAGAATCACGTTGTTATTATCTTCAAACCATCGTCATTGTGCACATAAACAAACAACAAACACATTTACGGAACAATTGGAAGTTGAGTCAGTCGGCTTGTGCGCAGCTATAGTAGTTGTAAATTGTAGAGACGCAGACGGTTCACACCACGGTCTGTCAGCCACTGAGTATTATCTAGATAGATTTTATTGTATGGTCAACACGTAAAATTGCTTAAAGGCCTACGCAGACCAGGACGGCATCGCAAGGGATTTAATTTTTTACCAATGGACAATCAAACGTATCGATATAGACATACGGCATAATTTCATTGCACGGCATTGAAAGACGCGGCACGGGCTCCCGCGGCGGGATGCCGTGGCGTACTGCGGTAGGCAACGGCATGCGGAGGGCGCCGGCGCTGGTTGTGTCAAAACGCGGGGCGCGCGCGCCGTGGCAAGGCGCTGGAATGCCGCGGTATCTAAGCGGCTAGTGTGCGCTGACTGACGGCAAAATCCTTTGCCATCCCGTCCCGCTCTGCGTTGGCCTTTACACTGTATAACCACCGCACCATGAACAGTGGGCCTAAGCCAGCCACATTAGCAATTTCTCTAAAAGCATTTCATTTCCTGACTTTCCAGCTGTCATTAGCAATTCCTCTATATTATACAAAAGCAATATCATGTGGACCATTTTACGAATCTCCATAGAAAACTGTCGAACTGTCGATTTATTTCGTAATATGAATCGCGCGCAGATCATATTATTATGAATTGTCAGTTTGTGACATTTTACGATGATTCATAATTTATTTTCCTATTATGATTCTGCCAAAGTGACTGTTTTAAGCCCCCAGGACCAGGACGTCAACGAGAAACGAGATTACACGGCCATAGTAAATGTACTGTCGCTACTTCTGCGCAGGCGCAGTCCGGGTCATGAGTCATGACCCCCCAAAACCATTCAAGCTATCGAGAGACTGACTTTTATTTGACTCCGTCACTGTTATTTACATAGCAGTAAAAAATAGCTATAATTTCGGAAGTCGATGGCAAAAAAAGAAAATTGAAAAGCAAAGACACCGACTTCCGAAATTAAAGTTATTTTTCACTTGTTTAGTGTTTTTTGGAAGGCGGTTGGTTTTTTTTTTTTTGTAAAACGTTTTTATTTTGTTACACCGAACTCCCAGCAACATTATTGAGCACAGCTATGGGTCTATTCCAGGTCAAGTGGTATCATAATGACTATAAGTTAAGTTTGGTGTGATCTGTTCCTAAGATTTGACCGCCATATTGATGGACCCGCTTAGCGTTTCTATAGCTATTGTTTGGCTATGTTTTATTATCATATTTTTTTGGTTTAGCCTTCGCAGTGTGTGGTTTTCATAGTTTCTGGCTCAGGAAAATGCCGTGATCCCTTTTCCGAATAGCTTTGACCAGGGATCTACATCAAGATTGATGTGTGTGAACTGAAAGACGGAGGAAATGCTTCTGTCGTCCATCGTCATCAACTGTCTGGGCTGCTGAGGAGTTTGATACGCCACTTCGTCTCCCCAGTTTATAGGTCTAGGATGTGATGAAGAGCGGGCGTTTTGGGGGACTGTCTTATATCATTTCGACGTTCAAAAAGTTATAATTGTCAGCCTAATTTGAATAAATGGCTTTTGTATAAGTCTGATTGGTCAGTGTCGTCATATGCGTCCTTGCCTATAGTTTGGGGAAAATGGATGATTCCTGCTCATCTCTCACTTCACTGCGCATGTCTCCAAACTTAAAAGGGGGCTCTTTTATGATTGGAGCACTACCCAACGTTCTTTTGGGTAAGAATGATCATGTACTAAAAGTATTCACTACATCCTGCGAAATGAAAGTCTCCAACACTTACGTCACCTCCAGAATCTTTCTTCATGATATTATTACTTTGTAAAGTATTATTTTATTTTAATTATTGTGAGTATGAGGATTTTTATTTTTTACTTCTCTTTCTCAGTTTGATGGTCTGGCAGTTTGAGTACTTTATGCGGCCTACCTAAATGTTCTTTCTTTGGTTTTGTTCGTCGAGTCATTGAGCTGTGAGTTGAGCTTCTCGGTTACTGACAAATGCTTGCACTGACTGGACAGGTCCACTCAAATCTGTGTGGATCTTTCCTCAAAAGACCATTTCAAAAATTAATCTACATGGTCCTCATATGACCTGACCAAGATTATGTCTGGACCTTAGAGACGTTCGAGACGACCTCTGAGTTTGTTTCGGCCTTTCTTCTCAGTGTAGTCAGATAGGAAACGCCAACCTCATCTAGCTTATTTTTTTTTAATATGACGTGTAAAAGTGATTCCGATATCCTATTTACAGAATAAACAATTTCATTTAATTTTCATTTCATTTCCCATGAACTTTTCGACCTGTACGTACCCCACTGACTAATCATCTCCAACACAATACTGCTTCATAAGTGTGCGTACGATCACTTGATGACCGTTCACGGCACAATGCGTGTGTGAGTCAATTAGGTACCGACTGTAATCTTAGATCATTAGGTCTGTGTAATGAGGATACTGCGCGGTTAGGCATACTAAGTTACTTTGCGCAGACTGGGTGTTGGTCGCGGCTTCGATTGTAAATAAACTTCAACGCATCGATTGACACGCAATTCAATATTTTGGAACGTCTTTCTTCGTTCGTCTGCTTAAAATTCCGTGAGATACTCGTAAAACGCTATCGTATCCAACGTATCCAAAATTTGGGACAAAAAAAATAGTTAAACGTTACAGCATTTATAAATAGTAGTAGTATGAGCTGTGGGCAAAAATAACCACTATGAGGAGCCCTGACACAGCCAGAACCAGAAGGCGTCGCGGCAGGCCCCGTAGAAGACTACGGGACGACCTTGAGAGAACAAACGACCTGTGGTCCAGGATCCAGAGTAGCCTTGGATCGCAAGAGCTGGAAGTCACGGGAAGAGGGCTTTCCTCTCCCTCTTCATCCATCAAGATTTACATTCATCACTCTTTTAGACACTGGCTTCCAGTCTAACCGGATGCTGAATACCTGTACTTTACATGGAGCGACTGCCTATCTGAGCTCCACAACCCAGTTACTGGGTAACGATACCCCTTGGTAAGACTGGCTGTCAGACTTTCGGGCTTCTGACGACCCGTAACAACTGTCAAAGATCTACAAATGACAGCCGGGACCAACGGCCTAACGTGCTTTCCGAGACACGGAAGAGTCTTGGTATGTAAAGATGGTCACTCTTCCGCAGACCAACCGCGTCAAGCGTAGCCATGTGGCTGTTATTACTTAGCCACTAGCCCCTCAAAATATCCCACAAAATATACTGCTATTCAGTATGTATGCTAAAGTAACACAAAAACAATAAATATATGGATGCACTAAACAAATCATTAACATGAAATCTAAGTTTTGTCATGGCATATCAAGAAAATTATAAAAATTGAACTCAACATGTTCTAAAAACATGAATAAGTGAACACACAGCTTATTTAGTATCAACAATCAACAACAACATCAATAGTGATTCAGTGTTAAACATTCCTTATAGCTAAATTCAGTGCAATTTCCCTAGATTTATTGAACAGAGACATTGGTCTGTGGGTCCTCTTAGGGGCTCATAAAGATAATGATAAAGCAGCTGCTGGCGGAAGCTAGTGTTAAATAGCGCTTTTGACAGTTGAATGAAATTGATAGCTGACAGTTTTTGTAGAAAAACTGTTAATCAAAATCAATCAATCTGCCTAGCTTTTTCCCAGCTATGTCGGGGTCGGCTTCCAATCTAACCGAATGCAGCTGAATACCTGTACTTTACATGGAGCGCCTGCCTATCTAACCTCCACAACCCAGTAACTGGGTAATACGATACCCCTGGTAAGACTGGTTGTCAGACTTCCGGGCTTCTGACGACCCGTAACGACTGTCAAAGATCCACAAATGACAGCCGGGACCAACGGCTTAACGTGCTTTCCGAGGAACCTGAGAATGTCTTATTCGTATGTTCCGCTTGACAATACAGTGGTTAGATTGTGGTCTAATGCATGAACCATAGTCTAAATGAGTATGCATTGAATTTAGCTTGACATAACGGATACTTCAGGTGATTTAACTAATGACACATACATGCAATCAACTGCCTAGTCCTTTCCCAACTATGTTATTTGGCTTCCAGTCTAAACGGATGCATCTAAATACCAGTATTTTACATGGAGTGACTGCATATCTGACCTCTACAACTCAGTTACTGGGTAATTAAATTAGTATGCACTGAATTTAGCTATAAGACATACCGTTTACTTTTAGGTAAGTAAGGTAATTAACAAAATGACACATACATGCAGTAGTATAAAATTAAATAACAATTTACAACCATGAAACAGGTAAAATGACACCCATATTTAGAAAAGTTAGTAAGTAAATAATATTTATAGTCTATTGTCTTTATTTTCCTTAATACTGATTTGTTTTTTAAATTATTCATTGTATTACTATTGTGCGTAAGCATATGGCAAATTGATTAAAATATTAATATTTTTAGAGTGATTTTCTATTTAAATCAGGTCACAAGGATACTTATGTATAAGGTCCCCAAAACTATCAATGGCAATTGTCAATTTTTTACTGACTGCGGCGAAGCCAGACCTGTAGGGTTAATATGTGATTGATAGTAGAAGAAAGAAAAAAAAAACTTTTATTTTGAGACACATTGATATTCAAATTGACCATCTACCAAATGCAATTGTAGCGATTGACAATATCACTACAATAAAAATTGATCATTTTTCGATAATTAAATTGATCATTTCTTGACCTTAAAGAAAGAAAAAAAATTGAAAAATTCGAAATGAAGGCAGCTATAAAATAAAACTAAGCTTTGTAGAATCTAACAGACTGATTATGTATGGGAGGGAAAGAATACCCCCCTGTAACTTCTCAATAAGACATTTATGTCTTAACTGGCATGGAGTTTATTGATGCTTTAAAAATCTAAGCAGAAGAGAGCCCATAGCATCATTGGTAGTAAAAATTTCAAAGATCAATTGTGACATCTCTAGCAGTATTGCAGCAGGCGTAGCATGGCGCTTTCTATCTCTACGAAGAATAGACATATCTTTTTCTATACAAAGTGACAGTTTGTTTCTTCATTTTTGACATCCACCGTAGAAATCTTTCTACAATCTGTCATTTTGTCTTTCATTTCTAACGATCCTTGTCTAGGTCTTTTTATATGTAGAATATTTCGGAAGAAAGTTTTCTATCCTTACTGTCAAAATCACACTGACAACCGATAAATCCTATGATAAAAGAAAGAATTCTGAGTCGAATTATGTAAAAGAGTGAATTTCGTAAAAAGTGCAGTTGACTCTTTCTATTTTGCTGCCGTCTCGTACTGTCTACAGGAAACGTCATTTTTGTCTACTCTTCCGTCGACAAAACGGTGCTCATGCTACGCCTGCAGTATCTTAAAAAGCAAAACCAAATCAAATTAATTGGTGGCCATGACTGGTGGTACCTTTACTACTAATTTACTGAAAGATTAACATCTGAATTTATGGATAGAATGTCATGATAATAACTTTCATAAATCTATATCAATATAATAAAGGTGAAAAGTTTGAATGCACTATTCTCAGGAAATACCAGTCTGATTTGAAAAAATCATTTGGCATTAAATAGATCAATTTTTGAGGAAGGTTATAGGCGACTTAGGAGCCAAGAGCCAAGTGAAACCGTGGATCACAGCACAGAAAACAAAAGACAATAGACATTTTTTATTTTCAAAACAGATTCCATAGTTCCATAGAGGTATTGAAACTCTTTTCTAAATATGGATGTCAAGTAAAAGAAAAAAATAAAAAGAAACAGACATACAGACAACATCTAGGACAGCCTGGAATGATTATCGCCTCACATTCTGACCGCAGAGCATCCAGCTGTCAGTACAAACACCGAAAACCCGCCTCATCCTCGTTTATCACTAATATAGAGCAATTTATTATAATAAAATGCCATTTAGTATGATTCATTAACTCAACTCTAAACCACAGTCAAAAACACATAGCTTCATTCGCGCGATTTAAAAAAAGAGATTATTCGAAATTCAAATTATGCTTTGGATTACCATAGTAATATTTTTGTTTTATTAAATTTTTGCGACTTTTTATTACACTTGATTCACTATAAAATTATAACTTTCAACACTTTGGCACTGCATTTAACACAAATCTGTTTTTGTATTATTATTGGCACCGATACGTCTTTCAAATACTGAATTTCGAAAGTATTTTTGCAACTAAAACGTCTAAACGCAACTCTTTCACGGTCCGTCGATGATCACAGTGAATGAAGTAAATAAAAAAACGTGAAAAAACACCGCAGCACCACTACCTATTTCGACACTTTAAAAACAATATTTACAATAAAACTGGGCTACAAAACAAAAATAGCAATCCCTATGGCCATGATCGCGCAGCAATGAACAGACGATATTCTGCCTGCGTCGGAACTTTCGTGTTTGTAAACCGTTAGCGAATAGACCAATACACTAATATAGCGTAAATTAATTCATGAAAAAGCTTTTTTTCTAATGAAAATGATCGCAAAAATATAACTCAAGAGCGTAATTCGATTTGACAGACGGCACGCCCCCCACCCCGCTCGCGGCGTACTGCGGTCGATGACGGAGTTGCTAGCACAAAGAATTACCTTTGCGATGTGGGAGAATTTTTCGTAAATAGATCGCAAGGAAAATGTGGCGGTAAAAATATCTGGTTTAAGTATCGATGTTGAAACATTTAATATAGACATAATAGTTGGGTTCTGAAAGCATCAGCAGTTCTGTTTAATCGAATTGATTATTATCAAAGATATTAGGAGTTATTTCTATTTAATGTTATCTCGGATCTTAATTCAGATGAAGTCTTATCGATGATTGCTCGAGAATCGTTCTCTATCAAAGATGTCGATTTGAAATGCATTAAGGAGATAAAAAAAATTGCAACTTCATGCATTATGCTGCACGTAATAGTTAATATTAAAGCAATATTTCACTCGTCATACTATGATTTATTACGAACTAGCGTCCCACTCCTGCTTCGAACGATTTTTACGACTTGACAAAATATCGATTTTCTTAGTTATATGTAACTTTAATAGTAACGTATTATACATAAAAACTTTCCGGAATAAATTCTCTAAACGATGGTGAAAACCTCATCAAAATCGGATGCGTGGTTTAGAAGAACAACGCGGACAGACAGACAAACCAGAAAAGCGACTTCATTTTATAAAATTTATAGCTATACTTAGATGATATAGTTTTCCTGATGGAAAGTTAAAATAAAGAAAAATAAAGAAAGTTTATTTTATTACTCTTTTAAGTTTCAGTTGATATATAATTAAAGAAAGAGAAATGTAGTAAACGCAATGATAATGGTGACTCAAGACAAAATATTACTAGAAATACATTTAGTTATAAGTTTAATAGCAAAAACGATCAGCATTTTCACTGTATTGCATTCGACTTTCTCTGGACAGTTATCCAAAGACTAATATAATAAAGCAGAAAATTTTGTTTGTTTGAACGCGCTAATCTCTGGAACTACCAGTCAGATTTGCAAAACAATTTTTGCATGTTATTATGCAAAAAAATGTTTTCTTTAATTCTTGAGAAAGATTATAGACTAACATTACGTTACGACTTTTAAGAGCTGAACAAAAATGAAGTAGTAGCGCAGGTGGACGATGCGATGCGAAGCGGAGGCTCGCGATAGACCATGACCTAGGTTAGGACATAGGATACTTTTTATCCCGGTAGCACGTTCCCGTGTGATAATTTCCGACATCCACGGGGGCAAAGCCGCGGGCAAAACTTATTATATAAATTTTACTTCGGCTCGACATTCCTACGAGTTAGTGGCTACGGTATTTTATGATGTCATTATACCCAGTGACGTCAGAGAAAGATATAAAAGCCGAGACCATGGTGTGACATATTTATTGATGTTTTTTAATAATTATTATGTTTTATGGACGCCTGATGTTTTGGTTTTAATCATAATAATGAATTTTCTGACTAACCAGAAAGAAATACCTACTTTATCAAGTCATCGTCATCTGCCTGCCTATCTGACCTCCACGACCCAGACTGGGTTACACGATCGATACCCCTTGCTAAAACTGATTGTCAGATTTTCGGGGTTCTGTGGCTATTCGTAACGACTGTCAAAGATCTACAAATGACAACCAGGACCAACAGCGTAACGAGCTGTCCGAGGCACATAATGTAATGGATGATCACCCATCTACACACCGACCGTGGCAAGGCTAGCTTAACGTTCGATCGACCCGTGCCGCTGTTATTATTTAGCCACGAGCCCCATTATATCCGGTGACGTCATTATATCCGAGAGCATGGTGTGACATGGCCCATTTATTGGTGTTGATGTTTTCGTTCAAATCATAATAATGAATGGAATATTCTGACCAGTATTTTATCAAGTGGCTCGTGGTTAAATAATAACAACCGCACGGCTCGATCGAAGGTTGAGTTTCGCTTGCCGAGGTCGGTCCATAGATGGGTGACCACTCATTACATATCGAGACCCCTCCGTGTCTCGGAAAGCACGTTAGACCGTTGGTCCCGGCTGTTATTCTTAGATCTTTGACAGTCGTTACGGGTAGTCAGAAGCCCGAAAGTCTGACAACCAGTCTTACCAAGGTATCGTGTTACGCAGTAGCTGGGTTGTGGATGTCCGATTGGCAGTCGCTTCATGTAAAGTACTGGTATTCAGCTGCATACGGTTACACTGGACCCGTCCCCAACAAAGTTGGATAAAGAGAGGCTAGGCAGATTGATTGACTACTTTATCAAGTCTAGACATTATTATTTATAGATTGATAAATTATTATCAGTAGTAGTATTACTAGAATTTATTTACCTTAACCGTTACTTGAGTACTATGCAGGCCGCGGCAGTAATGTAGTTACTAATACCAGAATACCCGCAGAATGTCGCGTTGTTGCATAACTTTTTAATTCGTCGAGATTTTTTATTTCTGTATGGCACTTCTTTAGGTCATGACCTATCCGAATATCAAATAATATTTGGCCTAGGTCTAAGGGGGAGGCGTGAAAATTGATTCGCTTTTATAACGTATAGTAGTTTTTTTGCTATTAAGCCACAAAATAAGATTCCTTTGTCCAAATAATTACGCGTGTAGTCCAATATTTCCTGTAACATCCTCAAAACACTTTGTCTGACGTAAATCAACATCAAAATGTTTTATATAGTAGGAAAACAATAAGGAAACTTAATTAATTCTACACGACGTCGGAGCCGCCATGATGTGCATAATACGATGTAAGGCTGTAACATGGATTCTTTTGATATTCAATGCGTTAACAGACCCAGATATCATTCAGACAATGGAATGCCAGTAATGGAATGGAATTGAAATGGATTTTTCTCTCATAACTCCCCTCCCCCATACTCTTTTTACTTCGCATCTAGAATAGGAGGATAGAGGTCATTTAATAATGAAACTGAATATAGATTCTGTCGTTTTGACGTTAATAGAGAGTAATTATGTGACGAATTGCTGCCACGCTTAAATGGCATTAGGCTGTAGACATCTGAGGGCGAGGGACAAGTGACAATCGCTACGAAGGATTGACATAAGCTTTTCGATAACTTATGTCAGACCTATACATTTTTGCCTTTTCCATCACCGTTATCGCTGATAGAATATCACTTTGTCTAGGGCCTCTGGGCGGACATTATAATGGGCGAAACTTACGACATCGTGCTTAATGGCAAACGGAGGAATGGAGATGGCGGGAGCTGGGCTCCTTCAATAAAGATTGGTCCTTGGCAGCTCTGGACAGAGAGAGGTGGAAAGAGAATAGGGAGGTGTTTGCCCAGCAATGGGACATTAATGGCTAATAAAAAAAAAGAATTGCCTGTAACCAATTGTATCACAATTTATTAAATTTGATGGTTAGCACAACATAGCTTTTTCTTCCATACTTCTCTATTAGTCATTTCAATAGTCACCCTCTCTTTAACCATATCATCTTTTACACAGTCCATCCATCATTCTGTATCCTTGTTTATATGGTGCAACTTGAAACTTACTTTCGATTCGCTATTTAGTTGGCTTGATTGATGGAAGGACATTTTGATTGATACTATCTTTTAATTCAAAACCATACAGGACATGGCGCCAATTCCCGACAAGGAAGCCGGCCAGTTCTGCATATAAATAGAAGTTTTCACTTTTCGCTATAATTTAGATGGACAGTTTTGTAGAGAGCTTGCAACAGTCATAGAATAAGAACGTATAGAAGCGTTACTCCCGCTACAAACAGGGTTACCATGTCGAAATTTGAAATGTCCTGACAAAAAGACGGACTGTGAAAAAGCTGTCCGGGGTTTTTCGCAAACGTCCGGTTCATTTTAATCGTTATTTGTCAGTATTAGTGACTTCTTTTATTTTCTAAAAGTTAATCCTCTTAAGTCTAAAAGTCCGGATAAATGACAAGGCCGGATATGGGTTGGAAAGCCGGACGTTTCCGGACAAATCCGGACGTATACTAACCCTAGCTGCGAAAAAGTTCAACACAAGGATTGTATCGTCGCCGTCGTTTGCGTCATTTGTACAAAGTCGTTTCTCTCTCTCCCTTTTGTTCTATTGAGTCCATGGCAAGTGTCTTATAAGTCTTATTACACCACTACTTCAGCCGAACGACGTCCACTGCTGGACATAGGCCTCCTCTCTAACTCTCTCTTACTTTTTTTGTACACCACACACTTTAATAAATGCCTATAGGTTAAGGTCTTTTCTTAGCCTAGAAACCAGTCATTTCGTAATTTTGGTAGAAAATGTTTTTTTTATTTATGATTAATTTTTCAAACGTAATAAGGCACTCGTGTGTTCCAGCTGAAAATCAGCGTCAAGTCATCACCTAGAGTTGGCATCTCACTTTGTGCTGATTTGAGGCCCTTTTGGCATTTTTTAATACCTTAAGGACATTTTAGCCGTATTTTTAAGCCAATAAACGCATTCACTTTCTGTGTTTATAGTTCTCTTATTCTGCAGTCCAACAGCGTTGTTACCGAACATCTATTACGGTTCGCAATCATTGTAAATTGCGAACGTGTTACTATGATATGGATACATTTTGAAAGTGACAGATTGTATGCACGTCTGTAGCTTCAATTTATTGGCTCGATAAATCATAGTAATAATAGATAATGGGTCCGCTTGTAGTAGAGCGGATTAATCTAATATTTGGTATGACGGTGTTTTTTATTTTGTACGACGTAATGGACATTATCACATCGTATTTCGTATATGTTACGATGGAGGAGCTCGTGGCTAAGTAATAAGAACCGCACGGGTTGATCCATCAGGTTAAGCTACGCTTGCTGAGGTTGGTCCGTGAATGGGCGACCATCTTTACATACCGAGACTCCTCCGTGGCTCGAAAAGTACGTTAAGCCGTTGGTCCCAGCTGTCATTCGTGGATTTTTGGCAGTCGTTACGGTTCGTGACAAACCCGAAAGTCTGACAACCAGTCTTCTTTTCTTTCGTCTTCTAAATTGCAACAAATATGATTTTTCGGACAATTTAAAGCAAAGCAAGTGAACACCAGTCTTACCAAAGGGTATCGTATTACCCAGTTACTGGGTTTTGGAGGTCAGATAGGCAGTCAGTCCATGTAAAATACTGGTATTCAGCTGCATCCATTTAGACTGGAAGCCGACGCCAACATAGTTGGGAAAAGGCTGGCAGATGCACCGATTTTTAAAAATACTCTGGAGGCACAAAATGTTAGAAGCCCCTCGTTACTAATCCAAAGAACCTATTTACTTTGAATACTAGTAATGAAATGTAAACGTCAAAGTCAAATAAAGTGAAATGTATAACAAGACCTATGCCAGTAAACACCGCTTTGAATAGGGAATATGCATGTATTTTTTTAATATTTTTATTCGATAGTTTACATAGTCAAATAATAGTTAAAAAAAATTCGACGGCACAAAAGAAATTTAAAGTAGTTAAAAAAATGTTTAAAAATGTCCAACCGATCCGGGCTATTTAAACGCCCTCCATTTGGCGCGCTTGGTGTGGTGACGTCAAAGTCCGTAAAAACAGACAAGCAACTGTCAAGTCAACGTCAAACACTCCTTTTTCTATGAGCGTTTGACATTGACTTGACACTTGTTGATTGACTTGACATTGACATTTTGATTGTTATATCGGATTGTTACGTCATATCCGCTCTTAGCCTTTTCAAGTATTTGAATTACCAACAGTATTTTGGGACTTTTTAAAAATTAATTTCTCGCTTAAAAAGAAATTTTATTCAAAAATATTGATGGAGGCATAATTCTGAAGTAATATAGTTTATAAAACAAAATATTTGACCCATATTTGAATCACATGCATATTCCCTATTCAGCGCACATCGAAAGGGAAAGGATGGTAACAAATACATAAATGTATAATTTTGTCTTCAACAACGACAAATAAAGAGGTACTCGTGGGTTAATAATAACAGTCGCACGGGGCGATCGAAGGTTAAGCTACTTGCTGAGGTCAGTCCGTGGATGGGAGAAATTTCATCCAAATCCTTTCAGCCGTTATGACGTGAAAAGGTAACAAATAATAAGACGGTTACTTTCGCATTTATAATATTAGTCTCTTCACTAATCTACACTTCTGCACTAATATTATCAGGAGAAAAGATTTGTATGTTTGTATTTTTGTTTGTAATGAATAAACTCAAAAACTACTGGACCGATCTTAAAAATTCATTCACCAGTAGAATGCTTTATTATCACACTGAGTAACATCTTAACTATAATATTATAAATGCGAAAGTGAGTTTGTTTGTTTGCTTGCTTTCACGCTTAAACGGCTGAACGGATTTGTATGAAATTTGGCAGTCCATGATCTGGAGAAGGGCATAAGCTACGTTTCATCCTGGATCGCAGACGAAGTCGCGGGCAACAGGTAGTACGCTATAATTTCTAAAGATATCACGCGGGCGAAGCCGCTGAAGCTAGTATAGAATACAGGCTGTAAGGGTAAACAGTCTTGTCATTCAAACCATGGGTAGTTGAATTAAATATGTATAAACATAAATGACCGAAAACAACAAAAAAAAAAACGTTATTTTCATTAAAACGAACTTGCGTCTTTTGTGGAAAAATGTAATTAAAAAAAAAAGAAAAAAAAGTTGTAATTTTCCATTGAATTTCTATACATATAATAAATCTGTAGACGAGGCGTTTCTGTACAATGAAAAAAAAAAAAAAAAAATTGGTTGGTTGTCCAAGAATAACCAACAGATTCCATTTCTACCATTTTTGGAATTTTTGTCTGTTTGTCTGTTTGTATGTTGTGTTGTTTGATTGTTCCACTATCACGTAAAAAGTACGAAATCAATATGGTTAACTTTTATACTCAATTATTGTGTGTAACTCGATGTTTCAATTAGTTTTTGTTTCATCGCAATCGCTTCAAAATATCAAAAGATATATGAATTTAAAGTGTTCAAGAAGGAATTTTCATTACGTAATGTACATCCACGTAACGACATCTATTGACGCGAAATGATACTTACTTCTTAATTACTAGGTTTGTGAGATCGTGTGTTGTTATATGACCGTCATTTTCTTTGCGCGGAAACTTAACGCGATACATTGTGTATTTGTGTATAGAATATAACTCTAAAGTTAGATTAATTAAAATTTTCCAGATGCGTTGTTTATTTATTAGTTTAGTATTAGTGCGATAGGTGGCGCTACCTATCTTTCAAATCTTGATAATCATGAAAGAATAGTGACAAATGTTAATTTCTTAAAAAATATAGGTATTTATTCTTTAATTTAATTTTTCACTTTTCTACATAGTTTATTTAGCTTACAGAGTGTCCGAACGTTTTCCCATATATTTTGACAGTATCATTTCGTGCTCGATAGATGGCGTTGTTCGTTTAATGTCATTTTCTGAATCGCGGTGTTAAGACTCTCCGTCTTAGAATGACTTTCGCCCAGATATTCCAAATAATTTTTAGTATAGGTATCTTTGTTTTTGACTTCGTTAGTTAGTGTTGATAATATAATAATATAATATAATATAATAAATAAATAAATAATAAATTGTTGGTTGGGTTGGGTTGTCATTCGTTGAAAGTATTGATCTTAGAGATGGGTT
Organism: Lithophane semibrunnea; assembly: GCA_947363905.1. Taxonomy (NCBI): domain Eukaryota; kingdom Metazoa; phylum Arthropoda; class Insecta; order Lepidoptera; family Noctuidae; genus Lithophane; species Lithophane semibrunnea. The sequence goes on along the minus strand of OX376213.1, from coordinate 2,363,519 downwards.
GTAACAGGTGAAACACGATATCTGTGATCACTGTGACTGTGACAAAAAATAACAGATCCAAATATCTGTTATTAAATCACAGCCTGTGATTTTTGATAAATACGTATCTCAATCGAATATCATCTTTATTTCTTTTGATTTAAAGTCGAAAATCGTATCTATCTGTTATAAAATCACAGCCTGTGATTTTTGTACAGACGATAAATACGTATTGACTCAATTGAATATCTTCTTTATTTCTTTTCGTTAAAGTCGAAAATCGTATCCGAAGTTTTAACAGTAACAGTCTTGAGGATCTGTGATTTTAAGTAACAGATATTTTTTATCGTTAGGAGCAATTGCTATCTGCTATTTTATAATATCTGTGATTTCTATCTGTGATGATAAATACGCCTCACTCCTAATTGATCTGATTGGTTTTGATTTGGTATTTTGGTTGGTTTCGTTCATTCAAATTAAGAAGTCAAGAAACGAGTCGTTACAGATCGATTCAAACTTAATGGCGGCTCGGAAGTTAGCTTTTAGCTGCGCAGTACCCCACCCCTCACCCCCGCTGTCACATGAAATTGTTACTGCGCAGCGACTCGCCTCATGTTCCGAGCCGCCATTAAGTTTGAATCGAACTGTACTATACTTCGTAATTTGTTCGTATGATTCGTGACCGCCGCTCATTCGATTCGATCGTTGTTGGCGTGTGTAAGGCCTCGGCCTTGAATCTTGCGGGCAGCGGGGCGGATGGCGGCTCGGAAGTTAACTTTTAGCTGCGCAGTACCCCACCCCTCACCCCCGCTGTCACATGAAATTGTTACTGCGCAGCGACTCGCCTCATGTTCCGAGCCGCCATTAAGTTTGAATCGAACTGTATTATACTTCGTAATTTGTTCGTATGATTCGTGACCATCGCTCATTCGATTCGATCGTTGTTGGCATGTGTAAGGCCTCGGCCTCGAATCTTGGGGGCAGCGGGGCGGCGGCGGCGGCGGCGCGGGAGCGGGGCGGGCATCAAAGACCCGTTCTCGAAACTAGCGGGCAGATCGCGCGTCACTATAGCCGCGTAGTGTTGTGTTCACGATTTTGTCGTCGAGATATTTGTTTTTATTCGCGAAAGAAATGGCTGAACAATGGCGGCAACATCTTTTTGATTCAAATTTATTCCTAACGCTCAATTTATTGTGGGCAACAACACTGCAATGCAGACGCGCGGGCGGTCACCGCTTGAATGGAGTGCACCGCTCGCTGCCCGCCGCCTCGCCGCTGCCGCGCCGCTGTTTTCGAGAACCGGTCCATTTGATTTTACGCATAAGATCCTGCTGCGCCCGCGCCGCCGCCGCCGCCGCCGCCGCCCCGCTGCCCGCAAGGTTCGAGGCAGAGGCCTTATGGTTGATTCGATTTGTTCGACTATCGGACAGCAATAAATACACAAATATTGGCACATGTTTCTGGGGAAAGTCAACAATATACATCGATAAATACGGTTCCCGAAGAAGAAGATACCACACACTATCCAGTAGAGTTCTTAGAATCCCTTAACACACCCGGTCTTTCAGCACACAAAATTTGTTTAAAAGTCGGAGTGCCAATAATTCTTCTCAGAAATTTAAGTCCTCCCAAACTTTGCAACGGCACTCGGCTCATAGTCACCAATCACCAACAAAACGTCATCGAAGCCGGAATCTTAACAGGTTGCGGCGCCGGTGATGTTGTTTTTATTCCAAGAATTCCTCTCATTCCCAATAATTTCCCGTTTAGTTTTAAGCGTGTGCAATTCCCCGTCAGCCTGTGTTACGCCATGACCATTAACAAAGCTCAGGGCCAGACATTATCCGGTGCGGGGGTGGATCTTAGTATTGGTTGCTTTTCCCACGGCCAACTTTATGTAGCTCTTTCGCGTGTGAGCAACCCTAGCAACTTTTTTGTGTACGCTCCAGGTGGTTCCACCGCTAATATTTTATAAAGAGAAGCATTTTCTTAAATAAAAACACAAGTTTTTTGGCAGTTTCTTACTAGGAAAAATCACCAGCCCTGGTCGAAAGATTCCCCCTTTTTAAATGAAGGTACAACGTTTCTAAGCGACATATTATTGTTTTCCGACATCCATGCGAACGAAGTCGCGGGCACAGCTAGTACATACTATAAATAAAACCAAACCACTGTTTAAAAGGATAACGGTGTTTACCCTAACACCCTGTATAGATAATTATAACATTACTGTTTTGTCCAAGGATACATCAACGGCTTTTTCGATAACTGTCGGATTATATTCTTCGCTTGGGAGAATTTGGTATTTTGTTTGGCTTCCTTAAAGAGACTTACTAAAGAAATAAACCTTGTATTTCCTAAATATGAGTGGGTAACGAACTCTATTCATTTTGGCATTATCCTCAACGCGGTTCTACGAAAAACCTAAACTGTGTAGGTATAAGCGGTTTATATGTACGCGGTAAATGTAAACATACGTTTTTATTTATTTTAATGAGTTGTTTACTAATAACTTTATTATTTTTATATATAAGTACCAGTACCAGCTGCTAATTACTAGTAATGCTACAAATATTATTTTTACGAATACGAATAGCGATTGTACTGTTCGCCGAATACGAATACCTGATTCTACTATAGTTGCACGCAATTATTAGTCAGAGAATGTGTAAGGAAATTAAGCACGCTGAGCAATATAAATATTTACATGTAATTTAATAATTTAAATCATCTATAAGTAGATATTTTGTTTAATAGACTCAGAAAAACACACAGAAAATTCACACAGTAACGGATCCGTTTTAGCTAAATAAGTGCCCACTCTTTCCAACTTAGCTACAAACAAAAACTAAAAAGTCGCCACAATAGCAGTGGAAACAAAATATCAGTAAGTTGTATGATTTTTTAAATGAATCTTTGTGTAAGTATATCTTTATGGGATTTCTAGGAAGTCACTAAAATTACGAATATCGGGAAAGTATTCGGCAAATACGAATATTCGGTAATTTGATGATATTCGGTAAATACAAATATTCGTATTCATTGCATCACTACTAATTACGTGTGTCAGGTCATCAGGTATCTTTCAAACGCGCTGTAAATTCAATTATATAACAACTACAAACACGCTGTAAATTAAATTAATGTACTATGGAGGTGTTTATTGAAATGAGCCACACTGAAAACCTTTGCCTTTTATTATGACTTAGCCATCATACTATTATTATTAGAAAACTTTAGCTGCTGTAGTCAAAACATCTCGACTAACTTACATAACAGTTTGAAAACATCGCTATTTCCAACTCAGTAACAGACCAATACATTTCCTTTTAAACTATACAAACGTTGAAACTAAACACGGAACGGGGGCACAGTGGCAATCAAAATAATCTTACGACGTCTAGTACACCAAAGAGCGACACATCTAACTGTACTTTTCCAGTATAAACTGAACTCGTAATGGGCAGGCCTCATTCTGTTTTTTTCGTAGGATTAAAAAGAAAAAAGTCTGGATTTTTGGTCGGGACTTTTCAAATTTCGAAATGGCAACCCTAGTCAAAAATGTCAGTTTTCACACGGAACGCTACACTACATCAATTAAAAGTTAAATAAAACTTGTTACATTTCCGTTGAGGGGTGACTGGTGACTGGACACTGTTGTTAACGAGTCTTTGAGTTGATTTCGAAGGGGAGTTCTTTAAAAAGATTTTGTATTTTTTATACTGCAAGTCACGAGTGCGTAGGGAATTTCAAGGTTAGCGTGAACTGAGGCCCTAGACAAAGTGAAATTCTATCAGCGATAACGATGATGGACAAGGCAAAAATGTATAGCACTGACATATTTATGCTATCGAAAAGCTTATGTCAATCCTGTTGAAAGTCGTTGCAGAAATCGAAACGCTTTGGAAGCGATTGTCACTTGTCTAGGCCCTCTGTTGTCGACGTAGCGGTGGGCAAACACGATAGGTACTACTGAAAACTACACATTGGTGTTTTCAAAATCAAAATCAAAAGTCATTTATTCAAACTAGGCTGAGAATCAGCACTTTTCGAACGTCAAAATTACATAAGACAGTCCCCCCAAAACGCCCACCCTTCACCACTTCCTAGTGCTTTAGCTGGGAAGAAGAAGTGGCGCAACAAACTCCCCAGCAGCACAGCTGTCTGTTCAGTTAGAAAAATTTGATTCTATACAAAAGTTTGCAAAATCATTTACATTATTACGCAACATAAAACATAAATCTAATTAGCCATATGTCAGCTAGCACACGCCAATATACCAACCAAAAAAAAAAAAAAAGAATAATATAAAAAAAAAACGAGAACTATATGTACCTACTCAAGCAGAAATAAGTAGTTAATATAAACATAAACATAAATTAACTAAATAAAAGCCTCTAGGCACAAAGGGCGTGCCCGCTTACATATAGCTATTTATAGCTGCAACTGGAAGTTATAAATGATAAACTAGGACCATCGAAGTAAATAAATAAAAATGAATTACTAATAACATTAACAAAATAACATTAACAAAAATATAACATCACGCCGATAATCCGAGAAGCATTAAGCAGAGGTGTACCTAGTGCCTATAGTACACCCACATTTCACCATTTATGTTTAAGTCCCATGTAATAGGGGGCGAGCCTATTGCCATCAACCAGGCACAAATCCAAACTCCGGGCTGCTACTGAGAAATTCCAAATAGAAAACCCACACATTTCCCGACCTAGGAATTGAATCAAGGATTTCATGCTTAGCAGTCGTGACTTGCGACCACCAGACCAACGAGGCAGTTACCAAAACATTTTTGTATAGAAAAATCAAATAAAAGTAAAATCATTCCAACAAAAGTTCTAAATCAAAGCATCTGTGGCGGCATCTACAAAGCCACATGCGAACTACGCATCAAAGACCTGACGTCACACAAAATCCTGCATCGCGCAATTAGAGTTTACCGCACGATCAACATCAAGATTCCAACATCAATCGTTGGGCACTTGCCCGCCAGACACAACACCCGTATGGTCGTAGGATCCTCCCTTTTCTATAGAGGATGAGTGAACTTTACACCCTGTTCCTGATACCTCTAAACATCGATCGATCATGGACTTAGAACAACTTAAACCTGGACTACACAAAATTTATCTTTCGACTAACATTTCAAACATTTATCGTATCTCATTTAAAGCCATTTACATATTTATTTGTCATTCGACTTGGAACAACGGTTCTCATACTTTCTTATCCACGAATCGCCGAAATCAATCAATCTGCCTAGCCTTTTCCATACTATGTTGGGGTCGGGTTCCAGTCTAACCGGATGCAGCTGAATACCAATATTTTACATGGAGCGACTGCCTATCTGACCTCCACAACCAGTAACTGGGTAATACTATACCCCTTGGTAAGACTGGTTTTGTCAGACTTACGGGCTTCTGACGACCCGTAACGACTGTCAAAGATCCTCGAATGACAACCGGGACCAACGGCTTAACGTGCTTTCCGAGGCACGGAGGAATCTCGATATGTAAAGATGGTCACCCATCTACGGACCACCCCGGCAAGTGTAGCTTAACCTGATGGATCGACCCGTGCGGCTGTTATTACTTAGCCACGAGCTCCTCGCCGACATACACAAAAAAATACTATTGCCGCCGACCTATTTGTGTTCTGCAACAATCTCAAGGTAAAACAGGTGAAATGAGCTGTCAATAGTGCCAGGCCCTAGCATCAGGTGGAATGACAGTTTAGGCTCACTTCATCTTAGTTTTTACGGTGAGATTTTCAGCTTTTAGACCCGCAGGTACCCCGTAAAGGCTTCGAGCCTTGCGAGGGTTTGAACATAAAGTAGGCCACCCTTAAACCCAAGGGTGTCGTAAAAGCGACAACGAAATGAAATTGCTGAGGGGATGCACAGCAGCGTTCTCCTGTCTGCTAATGACAACAAACTACATTCATTAATAATATGTCCACCATGACGTGTTTTTTTTTTTAAATTGGCTTTGAGACACTTATTAGCTGGAACGGTAAGTTACCGATACTTACTAATACAATGGTGAGAAAATAAAATGACGAGAGTAACACCCGGTTGTTGATTTTGACAATTCGAAGTTGTGAACTTGTCAAATTTTACTTATGCATTAGGTACATAATCAAGGTGACAGCCAGCGAAATTCAAATGCGTTTGCAAAAGAACGAAGAAATGTAGATTTTCGCAGGCTACATTGAAGGAATCACCATAAGTAATGCTAAATAGATTTGGACGAATTCTCCACTTTAAAAACCGGGTAGAGGTTGCGAAATGAAACAATGATATAAGTCAATGTATTCCGTAATACTTTGTGCGGATTTCACCAAAGAATCTGATCGCGATCAACACTTAAATCACATTCCAGAACTGTCAGTGTCACTGTCAATATTCCGCTGCAATTTTGACACTGACAGCGCTTGAACGCGTTCATTTAATTTGGTGAAATTCGCCCTTGTTTCTTATCCAACGTTGACAATAAAAGCTTTAAACAGCACTTTGAGTACCACTGTGCCAAAATGGTAGGCCGGGGACCGGTATTCGAATTTCTAAGTTCAAGATCACTGGGTACGCGCCTTGGCACCGTGAATTTGTGGAATGCCTCGCTGTCTGTGATATTCGCTCCACTTTGGTATTTGGAGCGTGAAGATTATGAGCTCCTGCATTTCTTTGGTAGCGGTAAACGTTTAAGCTTTGAATGAGAATTTTATTATGAGATGAACAATAATATTGCACCTTGGTTGAGCTGTGACAAAAAGCTTATGATAACTGGGGTGAACTGTACGGAAGACTGATGACCTGGTGTTAAAGATGAAAATACATTGTGATAGAAAAAAAAATTATCGATAGTTAGGGCCATAAATCAAAATTTTATTAAAAACTACGCAAGCAAAGTTAATTTTACATGTGACCACCTCCGAAGCATGACCTACCAAACAAAAAAAGAATCATCAAAATCTATTCATAGGCGGAGTAAAAAAAAAACAGTCGAATTGAGAACCTCCGCCTTCTGAAGCAGGTGCGGTCGCAGCCCAAGATTTTGGGGGGGAGGGTCACCATTGGTGCCGAGGAATATTGTTTAGGGAAATGGTTAAGTACCTACAGTTTTTAGTAGTATAGCACGTAAATCATTCAGTCTTTCGACAGCTTGAATGATTTTGGGGGGGTCATGACTCCCAGGACTGGACCCTCGGACCGCGCCTGTTCTGAAGTCGGTTAAAAATAAGCATGTCTGTGACGCGAACCCATAACATTTACCCCTAGCAAAAAACGCTCAACGCGCCTAAAGAAGTTTTCACTCCAAAAACACTGAAAGATTTATCTCAGGTGCTCACAAGCATTCTAGCATACCATAATCAGACTATAATGATCCCACTGCTGGGACACAGGCCTCCTCTCTTCGAGAGGGAGTGGGCTCAATGGGCTGCAATCTACAACGCGGGCCCAGTGCGGGTTGGTAGATGTCACATGCCTTTAAATTTTTGGTTCTAGGACATGCCGGTTTCCTCACGATGTTTTCCTTCACCTTTTTGAGAGCAGTGATGATGAAATAATTTACACAAAGTAAATCACCTGACTGGGTTCGTACCCACGGCCTACAACTAGTAACTCGGGGCCGTTACCACTGGGCCACCACTGCTCACAGCCAACCACCAAGGGGCCTAGACAAAATCCCTTTTCAGCAGTCGTAGCATGGCGCTTTCTATCTCTACGAAGAATAGACATAGCTTTTTCTATACAAAGTGACAGTTCGTTTCTTCATTTTTGACATACACCGTAGAAATGTTTCTACAATCTGACATTTTGTCTTTCATTTCTAACGATCTTTGTCTACGTCTTTTTGTAGGTAGACTATTTCGGAAGAAAGTTTTCTATCCTTACTGTCAAACAAAGAATTCTGAGTCTAATTATTTAAAAGAGTGAATTTCGTAAAAAGTGCAGTTGACTCTTTCTACTTTGCTTCAGTCGTACTGTCTACAGGAAACGTAATTTTTGTCTACTCTTCCGTCGACAAAACGGTGCTCATGCTACGCCTGCTGTAAGCGTTAACGCCAAAAGAAAAATCAAATTGTATGGAGTTGACAGCAGCAGTCACGTGACATCTCTAAAGCTAATGTCAACTCCATACAATTTGATCTTTCCGTTGGCGTTAACGCTTACAGAAAAGGGATTTTGTCTATAGCCTCAGGTCAGCTTCCAACAATCATAAAGGTCATACACCCGATACCAAATAAAGTTTCATATCAGTATTTTGAATGTCCAACAAGTTCAAAACAATATTACGAACTAATGATACGTCTCCATTAAGAACAATGACAAAAAACAAAGATGCTTCTACGCATTAATAGAAGATCAACAAAAAAATGACAATGTCAAGAGTACAAAAAACGGGCCCATGTGTTGTCCATACGGGTGAGATGACGTCACAACTATGGCCGCCATTTGCGGACGACAATGTGTCGGATTGATACATTATAATGTGTAATTGTCGCTTATAATATTACAAGCGCTCCTGCTTCTCACTCACGGTTTTTACGACTTATCATCGAGATTTCTTAGTTTTAAGTAACTCTAATATGAACGCATTATACACATAAACCTTCTGGAATAAATTCTCTAAGCGATGGTGAAAACCTCATCAAAATCTGTTGCGTGGTTTAGAAGAACGCGGACATACAGACAAACACGAAAAACGACTTTAATTTACAATATGTATAGATATCCGTTCGTGGTATTAGGAGGGTTCTGAGTTGTACACACGGCTACATATTAAGCTAAACATTTCCAGTTTATGCTGATCTCGCATTGTATAGGATCTCCGTACAATGCAAGGTCACCTTATGCTGGAAATGTATAGCTTGATGTGTAGCCGTGTGTACAAATAGAAGATTTTCAATGAGAAGATAAAGTATTAGGTCCGCAACCTTTTTTTTTTTAACAAAACGCATGAAATCAGCGTTTTGTATGGGGAATTTTAAAGAATTTGCATTTTTCATACTAACATTTTCTTAATTTATATATCAACCATGAACACTAATGTCTTAAAACTTTTATGCACTAATATTTAAACTAAGATAACGTAATATGCCACTTAGATTAAGCGACAAAAAGTTTTGGCTAAGTTAAAAAAAAAAATAGCGGTCATTTCTGCTAACAAAATGAGGAGTCATTTTAATAAGTTTAGAAAACTATAAGTAATAAGGTTTTTTTACTATTGGTAGTTGTCTATGATGGTCATTATTCGATATAATAGCAAGCATTTGAAGAATATTTTAAATCATATAAGTGACGAGGTTCTGTATTTGTGAGAAAAAAAATGCCAATTTCATAGGTGGGGACCCAATAATAATGGAGAGTGTTTCATAAGTGGGGGTTGTGTGGCTTGGTGCGGTTTAAAAGAAGATGTAGTGACAAGAATTGAAAAGAGTATGCTTGGATGGTTTGGCCATGTTGAGAGGATGAATGAAAGGCGACTAACAAAATGTATTTACAAGGCAGATATGAGTGGAAACGCCGAGAGGGGACGCCCTAGGAGGAGATATAGTGCCTGCCAGGGTTGCGGCAAAGTCCGAAAGGGATACCGGGACCTTGGCAACAGGCAACTGAAGGAACACGGGTGGGTTTTAGATAGTGAAAGTCTGACACGCCCTTCCGCACCGCCCAGAGCGGGAGAATACATTGGAAGATTTCATACACTAAAAAAAAAAAAAAATGGAGATATAGTGACCTTATTGATGAGTTCTTCAGAAAGGTCAGGTGCTTAGTACTCGCAACGCGTGCGTGTATGACAAGATGTATGAACATACATATAAAAGTACTCTGTGTGTATGAACGTAAACGAGGCAAAAGGAGTATGTAAGGATCGTAGCAGGTAGCGTTCTGTAATTTCTGCCTACCCCCATGGGAAGACACGTAAGTTTATGTATGTTTATCTTTACTAATATTATAAATTCGAAAGTAACTCTGACGGTCTGTCTGTCTGTATGTTACCTTTTCACGCCTAAACCACTGAACGGATTTTAATAAAATTTGGCAAGGAGATAGATGGCATCCTTGGGGAGGACATAGGCTACTTTTTATCGACATACCACGCGGGCGAAACCACGGGCGGAAGCTAGTGTTTATATAAGGCGAAATTGTGATTCCGGTTTCACATCTGCTACAAATAATAAAGAGTATGTTTATCTATGGCTAAATTGTGATTCCTGTTTCACATAAGCTACAATTAATAATAAAGTTGACACTAAAATGATTAGATAATTTAACTAAAACGGAACCAACCCATAAACAACAGGGGCAGACCGACTTCTCACATCCTTACCCTCTAAAAACACAAATTTCATAATCACAACATAAAAACTAGACAAAATTAAGTTCACAAGTGTTCAAAGTTCAACAGTGTGTCAATTCCTAATTTCAACAGAACTAGTATGCTTGTGATCATTTACGTAAGATTTGACAATGCAGTCTTATACAATGTGGAGACCACAATACAACAATAAATGAAAACACTGGCAATACTAATGCTTATAAGTATTTTGGAACTATCAAATAAATCCTAATATCGAAATTAAAAAAGTCATTTTTTCAAACAAACTAAATAGTAGTGATGGGCCGACTATGGGGTTTGCCGATCTTTGACTAGCTATCGTAACTAAACTATTGGATATATTTGATTAATCTTTTGTATGTAGACCGAGAACGTCATTAGGTATACGGAGTTTCATTTTTTGTTGTATTGTCGTCTCCACCTTGTATAAAAGATGATTTTATTATAACTAGGGGCTTACGGCTAAGGAATAACAGCCGTACGGGTCGATACATCAGGTTAAGCTACGCTTGCCGAGGTTGGTCCGTGGTCCGATGGGTGACCATCTTTACATACCGAGACTCCTCCGTGACTCGGAAAGCATTTTAGGCAGTTGGTCCCGGCTGTCATTCATGGATCTTTGACAGTTATTACGGGTCTTCAGAAGCCCGAAAGTCTGACAACCAGTCTTACCAAGGGGTATCGCTATCATATTACCCAGTCATGGCCAGCCCACTGCCGCTTCAGCTTAATTACTCTACAAGCTGTCGGTAACTCCGGTTCTATTACATAACATACATAATCAGCCTATAATGTTCCCACTGCTGGGACACAGGCCTCCTCTCTGTGAGAGGGAGTGGGCCGTAATCCACCACGCAGGCTCAGTGCGGGTTGGTAGAAGTCACATGTCTTCGAATTTTTGGTAATAGGACATGCCAGTTTCCTCACGATGTTTTCCTTCACCGTTTTTGAGAGCAGTGGCAATGAAATCATTTACACAAAGTAAAGCGCCTGTCAGGGTTCGAACCTACGACCTACAACTCGTAAGTCCCGGCCGTTACCATTGGGCCACCACTGCTCTCACCGGTTCTATTGGATGAGCGAAATGATGATCAGGCCGAAGGTGGAAGCGAACTTCACCTGGAATCCTCAACCACAGAGGAACTGGCTATCTTACCTCTAACTGCCGAAACACAACAATGCTGTTAACATTGTTGTTATGGCGACAGACTTAGATAAGATGGTCGTAGCTAGCCAGGTGGACTTAGAACAAGCCCTACCACCAACCAAATCGAGCAGAAAATATTGCCTCAATTGGGAATCGAACCAGGGACCTCTGGGTCAGAGAAAGGTAGTCTAACCACTCTAGACCATATAGGCGGTTTAATGGTAAATGGTCATGTTATGTTATGTCATACCAACTACTAGAAATGAAATTAAATGAAATTGTTTATTCTGTAAATAGGATATCGGAATCACATTTACACGTCATATTAAAAAAAAAAAAAGCTAGATGAGGTCGGCGTTTCCTATCTAACTACTCTGAGAAGAAAGGCCGAAACAAACTCAGAGGTCGCAGTCTCTTTTAAAGTCCAGACATAATCTTGGTCAGGCCATATGAGGACCATGTAGATTAGCGTCTGAAATGGTCTTTTGAGGAAAGAACCACACAGATTTGAGTGGACCTGTCCAGTCAGTGCAAGCGTTTGTAGAAAATGAAGTTAAGTGAGAGTCTCAGAGTGAAGACAATGTTTGTACAGATTACCTCCTCGTTATTGCTTCACCGGTTAGTTTACCCGCAATGAGTCGTAAAATTCAGTGCAAACAATAAGTAGTAACTTTCAGTGCTTTTGTTCGTTGTTACAAATGTTTTGTGGTGACAATATTGAAATTAGCTGGTTTTAGAAATGCATTTGTGAAACATAAATTAGAAAAGTGAGTTCTGCCTGTCTTAGGTGCTTGTCTGTTAAATGTAATGCTACTTTAGGTGCGTTTACTTATTCTTAACGATATCCATACTAATATTATAAATTCGAATGTAACTCTGTCTGTTTGTATGTTACCTTTTCACACCTAAACCACTAAACGGATTTCGATAAAATTCGGCAAAGAGATAGATGGCATCCCGGGAAATATTTTAAGCTGGTAACCCCGAAGATCATCACTCAATCTGTCAATGTCAGTAAGCGTCAACTTGACGTTTGACAAAAAAACTCTATTTTCCATGTAATTAAATTCGTCTTACACCATAAACATAATTCCATACATACACAATTATGTTGTCAATATGCATAGAACTCGGCACGTGGAACTTCAATGTCAACCAGTAATTAATTAGCCGCGAGTAGATCTACTCTGACTCGTTGATGGCACTTGTTAGGCTGGGGACAAACTTGAGCGAAACGTTTTTCCGCTCATGATTTGACGGAAGAATATCTAATGTTCTGAAAATGAAATATGAGCGGAAAAATTGCAGTTTTACAATTCATCGTAGCAGTTAAAATGTTCTGAACATGCCATTTCTGTGCCGAAAAAGGACATCTGTGATGCTATCACGATCAGCGGAAATAAGCTATGAAATTCCGCTTCGTCGTAGTCGCAGCAAATGTTTCGAAAATGCCAATAGCTGGTCAAAATTAAGGCGCATCTGCGACGATTAGTGGAATTCATCATCATTTCAACCGAAAGACGTCCACTTCTGGGCATAGCCCTCCCAGAGCACTGCCATTTCGACCAACCTAATCCAATCCTTACTCCCTTGCGAATATTATAAATGCGAAAGTAACACTGTCTGTCTGTCGCGCTTTCACGCTAAAACTACTGAACCGATTTAAATGAAATTTGGTACACAGTGAGTCTAGAGTCTGAAAAAGGACATAGGCTACTTTTTATCGACCCACCACGCGGGCGAAGCAGCGGGCGAAAGATTGTGATTCATAAGCTCGAAAAAAAAAAAACGCAATGAATGTTGTTGAACTGTCAAAATAAAACAAATTCGCAAATTATTCCTAACTGGTTACGAAAATAAGTTACACAATTAGATAGTGTTCTGTGCTTCTCGCATCCAGCGGATTTACAAGCGCGGAATTCCTCCGCACAGATTTGTCCGCAGCCTAACACAGAATGACGACTATTTAATTGAGCATGTGTATTGCATTTTGAATAGTTTAGTTGAAATGAAACGTTGAAGCGTAATTATTGTGTTTTATGCTATTCTTTGGGTAGTTATAAATCGCTTTGGTTTGAGAGCTCTCTATTAAATGGCAATTTAATGTCTTCTTTATGGATGCTGTATAAAGAAATCACATAGTTTTTTGTTGTAGAATGTATATGAAAATTCATACGACTATTTCATTTGACACTTTCTGCACTCAGAGAGCCTAGACAAGTGACAATTGCTTCGAAAGCGTTTCGTATTTCTACACCGACTTTCAACAGGATTGACATAAGCTTTTCGATAGTTTATGTCAGTCCTATACATTTTTGCCTATTCCGTCATCGTTATCGCTGATAGAATGTCACTTTGTCTAGGGCCTCTGAGGGCCTAGACAAGTGACAATCGCTTCGAAAGCGTTTCGTATTTCTACAACGACTTTCAACAGGATTGACGTATGCTTATGTTAGCCCTATACATTTTCCATCATCGTTATCGCCGATAGAATGACACTTTGTCTAGGGCCTCAGGGATGTGAAGTTCTGTGAAGATATCTGTCTTCTTTCTTTCTTTTTATTTTGTTGTGTTTGATTTATTTTTTGTTATGTATTTTAGTGGTGTACAATAAAGTTTTATATAAATAAATTAGTACATAATCAGAGCACGGGAGGACTGCTAGGCACACTGCTTATTGCTAAAATAAACGAGTCAATCGAAAAAATATGGCCGAATCAACCGCTTGGCAGACGGAAGGAGTTTATTTGTTACACTTTCACGCTAAAACGGCTGAACGGATTTGGATGACATTTGGTACATGGGTAGACTATAACCTGTAAAAGGACATAGGATACTTTTTATCCCGTTATTCCCACGGGATCGAGACTTACGCGGGTGAAACCGCGGGGCGCAGTTAGTTCTTCATAAATATTAGCACATATGCAACGTAAGAAAGAGTGATTAACATTCTTAAGGCAATTAGTCCGACTAGCGTCCAGCCATACTCATTCATGACAATGGAAGAATGGTCAACAATAGTCGTCTATAAATCTACGGGCAGTCACGGGTCAGTGACATTATCTATCAGTGACGTCATTTCCACTAATGTCACATAACATCACAAACTTTTTTTTTGGTTGGTAATTATCTAATTCTCCTGCTCAGGGCGGAGCGGGAGGGCGTGTCAGACTCTTACTGACTAAAACCTACCCGTGTTCCTTCAGTTGCCTGTGTTTTACCAGGTAACCTTTTCGGACTTTCCCGCGGCCCTGGCAAGCATCGGCCCTAGCGGACCCCATGAGACATAACATGACACATGAAGGCCAATTCCAGTAATTTGTCAAAACCTGTCTAAAATGTAGGTAAATTAGAAGCTTTGACAGATTGAGACGGAGTTAAGAATGTTCTTAAAAACATGCGAATTGCCCCTCTGTTTTCCCGAACGGCTATCTACTAACTTAAAATTACCAAAGTGATTATAATATGTCATCAGCATCACTCATCACTCCTGTCGGTCGCACCGTGAAAACTTAGGTGAAGTGAGCTGTCAATACTGTCAATCCCGGGCCTCGGGTGGAGTGACAGTTCACTTCACTGCACCCACATTTTCGCGGTGAGTTTTTTACAAAATAGCACGACAGATCGCTGATCTATACGTGCTCACATCATGGCGAAAAACTTTCTCATTTATATAATTAGCTGACATTGCTCGCATACCCATCGAATTACATGCCTCAGCATCTGACACTTAACCTTTTATTCTTGGTAGTTGCGTCATGAGGATAATAATGATAGATGTACCTACTAGTGTTATAAAAAGAAAGTCCAGTTTGATTGTTATGATTTCACATGAGATCAAGCGAGTGTTATCCGTTTCACATTTGATATACCTGGCATTTAAACTTTTTTTGCGCGTCATTAGAAATTTTGAATAGCGACGTGTGTGCAAGAACAATAAATTACTAACGCTAGTTTGTTGTTGTTTTTTTTTTTAAATTATATTTTGTTCCAAGTTTAATTTTGTATGCATGCTATACGGCTTTAAGTTGGACATTAGACTCCACAAAAGTAGGGTAATTTGAATATCTTTACTGGTAGCCCTGGACACAGTAGCGCCACTCTAACTATCAATTTCACGTTTGAAAATATCCTTGTCTGTCTGTAGCGTAACGTGCTACTACAACGCAAGGTTACAAGGTTATTTTGGCGCGTGGCCAAAGTCGGAACTAACGCCGCCACAATTTTTTTTGTCAATATCATTTCTGCGACAATTTTACTAATGTTTATCAATAACGCTCCCCTGACAATGTCATTCAGGAGCCACAAGATCCTTGTGGCACCATAATAGTGCACTATTGTCCAACAGATTATAAATACGGCATCAATATTGGACAAACACAGCGGCCATGCTTACCGATCTAACATACACACTACACACATAGTGCTACACAATTGATGACAATCACAACATAGTGCAGAACAACAATGAGTTGATAGTTGGACGGTATTATTACTAAGAATTGACACTTGAAACAAAATATTACGATACGAACTATACTACACACTGTAAGTACTACATAGGTGCATCTAATTATATGTAGGTTATCGTATCTAATTATTGCTTACCTTTCCTCTTGCACCAACTACCAACTAAGTTATTTACAAAATTACAAGTCAAGTACATACTTATGAGTTACAAGTCATTGGGATTTTCTAGGCCCTGTGTAAAAATACATTCGCATCCGAGACGGCAAAATATGGAATTGAAATCAAATGTAGGTACTAGAGATTTAATTATTTAACAATAGAATTTTTTATTCAACACACAACTCTGTCAGTTGGATAAATAGATAAGGCAATTTGAAATAAGAGACTTCTATTAGATTATTATTATGTAAAAATACATAATGTGTTCCGGTCGCTCATATTCTGATCAACGTACAACTGATACTGGCCGGCAAATTGCAAAAAACGTAAGAAAATTAGAATTTCGCGGGGTTCCCTAGCGCTTTTGCCTTTTACTGGGCTAAACATCAATGAGGGAAAAGACTGAGTGCAATAGCAGTGCTCTACATATAGTTTAAGTCAGGGTAATTAGGTAATTTGTTCCAACTCCGAAATTATGTAATATATCTGCTCCAACAACTACGATGCAGATTTTTGCATTAAAATTAATATGAAAAACACACTTCACACTAATTACCAAGCTACATACCGACTAATTACCAAACAAATCAATGAGCACAGATAATTAAACGTATAAAAACCTCCTCAATTAACCAGAGGCTGCGTGACGGATACATATCATTGCTTTACGCGTAAAAAAAGTTAACTGTTTAGTCTATTGTTAGGCTGGGTGCACATTGTTCGGTTGAGGAGAAAAAGGTGGCAATTTTTGTAAAAGGCTGTTCGACGGTTTTTGCTTTTGGATTGTTCCCCGTTATTCCATTAATATAAATTTATAGTAATAGAAATAGCTCCCGTTTGCAATAAAATATAATGCTCGGATAAAACATTATCGAGCAGGTGCATTTGATTTGATGACAGGTACCTGGGTTAGACCTCATCAACTTCCTGTTCCATGTTACTTGGGGTCGGTACTTGGCCGGTACAATACGTTTTCTTCTTCCATTCTCCCTGACCACGTCACGATATCATTCACTCCCTTCTCTATGATATCATCCCTTACACAATCCATCCATCTTTTCTTTCTTTGGCCTTCCCTCTCCCTCTCCATTCATCAAAATTTATATTCGTGATGAATATCAATTTTGAAGAATTCTTTTAGCTACATGCGTTTCCCCCCTCCTCATCACATGGGTGGGATCTCAAGGGAAATATAAAACATGGGGGCTTAAAACATTCACTTGGCAGAATCATATTAGGAAAATATTATAAATCATCGTAAAATGTCACACACTGATAATTCGTATTATGATGATTCATACGAGTATTCATCTGTTTGACAATTTTCCATGGAGATTCGTAAAATGGTCCCAGTATTATGAATTGCTTTTGTGTCAAATAAGAGGAATTGCTAATGAACAGCTGGAAATTCAGGAAATGAAATGCTTTTAGAGGAATTGCTAATGTGGTCGTTTAGGCCCACTGGTACTTATAATATAATGCCAAGCATATAGAAATGTTAT